>JASCZI010060421.1:0-19296 GCA_036250425.1 Stylosanthes scabra
ATTGCTGTGGATATTTAGTTTCATGATTTGGACTCTGATACTTTGCAGATGGATCTGTTGGAATTTTCTCGAGATCGGAAAATGATGAGTGTCCTTTGCAGCCGAAACCAATTGAATGTTTTGTTCTCCAAAGGTGCTCCAGAAAGCATAATTGCTAGATGTACAACAATTCTGTGTAATGACGATGGCTCAATTGTACCACTTACTGCTGATATTCGAGCTGAGCTGACGTCAAGGTTCCATAGGTTGGGTTTTTATTATAACTTAGCATGTGCTGATGTGCATACTCTCTAATCGTTTTGCTTATCTAGATTAATTTCTTCCCTTTTGGAAAGTGAAAATCTGGAAAATGAAAGTAAAAAATGTCGAGAGCCTGGTTCTTATCAGTATTAGCACTTTAGCAGTGCAAAGGGGACAGTCAAGTCAACTATATGCTCCATACTGATGGTTACTTGTTAGGCATTGAAAAACAAACATCCATGATGATCTGTCAATCTCTGACATGGGAGTGGCTGAGTGGGTATGTAAACATATTATAAAGGGGGAAAAAACACAGGCTCTATTTTATTTAAAACTAATAATAAGCAAATCATGCATTTTGATATTTTATTATTGTGCTTTAGTACCCTCTATTTTTTTAAGGTTCCAATAGCAATTAGTGGCTAAGACCTACTAACTTCAAATATATAATTTTCATGTTATTATGTTTAAAGAAATTGAATATTTGACTTCAAATTAGCACTATTCATTGTACCCTTAGAAGCATCAGGGTTCTTGAGAAACTACCATCCACTATCCACTATTTTCTGTTATAGTGATCCATCCTCCAACAGTTAACTGAACTTTGACCAGAGCATTTTAGGTGAAAAGAATCCTGCCACTTGAAGTGATAAGATGAGATTACTGCCATAATAGGGGAATCACTTCCTCTGTTTTTAGAGATGATGTAAAGATTAGTTTAGCTTCCATGAAAAATAGGTTCAGGTTCAATTACTACCCTTGTAATTATTCCTACCAGCATTGAATAGACAATTATGTTATATCAATATGAGAGACTGAAGAATAGAATGTAGAAAACTAAGAAATCTTTTGTGGTTTAAAGCTTTTAGATAATTGCAGAAATTGGATTTTAGCTTTGCATACATTTGCTGTTTCATTTACATCACTCAGAAAGTTCCTAGTTATGATTTTTTTTTTTTTTTGGTCTTGTCCCTTTTGCGAACTTCCTTTTATTTCATATTGTGAACATGCATTTTCTTGGCCAGTTTTGCAGGAAAAGAAACATTGCGGTGCCTAGCTTTGGCTTTGAAATGGATGCCCTCAGGTCAACAGATGTTGTCCTTTGATGATGAGAGAGATCTTACATTTATTGGGTTGGTATGCTTTCTTTTCAATGGCAAATACAAAAGTTCAAATGTTGATTTCAAGTCAAAACAAATCTAGCGTTTGTTCTTAACGCACTGTTTGTAACATAGTGTACTTTTGCTTTGAATGGGTATATTCATATACTGAGACAACCAATGGGTTATATGCTTTTGTGTCTGTTTATTTTAAATTTTAGGTCTAAATATCTGATTAGTGTACGTGAGTGAATGAAGCAGAGTCCAAAAATGTCCTTTATTTTTTTTTGCCTTCTCTAAATATTTCCATTTTCTTACTGTTTTTTCTGCTTTCTGCTACTAATCTTTTGTCAACTTTTTCCTCCTCCTCCTTTCTTCTTATGGTATTGTTTTGTGTCGCTCTTCTCCCCAATGTAGGTTGGAATGCTGGATCCACCAAGAGCTGAAGTTAGAAATGCCATGCTTTCATGTATGACTGCTGGCATACGTGTTATAGTTGTCACTGGAGATAACAAGGTTCCTGGAATCCTGTAAATTTTCATTTTTCTGCTTTAACATTCCAGTTGCCTTTCTATCTAAACTTACTTAATATGAATCAGTCCACTGCTGAGTCCCTTTGCCGCAAGATAGGCGCTTTTGACCACTTTATAGAATTTTCCGAACGCTCTTACACTGCTTCTGAGTTTGAAGAACTTCCACCACTGCAACAAACTCTAGCATTGCAACGTATGGCACTTTTTACTAGGTATGCCGGTTTATATGCTTTAAAATTTTATTTCATTAGAAAAATATGGAATTACATGAAGAGAAGTTCTTTAATCTCTATATTCAACATTTTTCTGCATCAAGAACTCAATAGCTAAAAGTTGAATGTCTTTGTTTCACGTAGAGTTGAGCCTTCTCATAAAAGGATGCTGGTTGAAGCTTTGCAGAATCAGAATGAAGTGGTACAAAATTGCTTCCATTATCAAAATGTTAAACTGCAATTGCTTTGTACTAAAGGTTTTTCCTTAGGGTTGGTGCTATTTTCACATCCGGGGATATCTTCTATTCTAATTTTCTTGTAGTAATTATGTAGTATTATGTGTTCATCTAAAGATAGTATGGTGCATTACACTTTTTCTTGTGGCTTACTAAGGGCTCATCAATTCTTTCAGTTTCATGCCAGATGTTAATACTTTGTTATATCCTTGTAATCATGGGAATAATCAGTTTTTCAATCTTCCAAAATTTTCTTCCCCGAAAATTTCTTGAAATTCACAATATATTTTAGGTTGCTATGACGGGTGATGGAGTCAATGATGCACCTGCACTGAAGAAGGCAGATATAGGAATTGCTATGGGTTCTGGAACAGCTGTTGCCAAGGTGTTATCTACTGTCTTTACACTCTTTTGTATTCTATAATCCTTAGTATGTTTGTCTTTTCTTCCCCCAATAGTCCTCAGCTGGTGTTTGATTACAGAGTGCATCAGACATGGTGCTTGCCGATGACAACTTTGCTTCGATTGTTGCGGTAAGCTAGCTTATATCCATTCTCTAAAGTCAAGTATCTTGTCTGTCTCATCACTTTTCAATTAAAAAGCAATTTCCATATGCAGCTTTTTAACCTGATTTTTTGAAGCAGGCTGTTGCAGAGGGTAGGGCTATATACAACAATACAAAACAGTTTATAAGATACATGATATCATCCAATATTGGTGAAGTAGTCTGTATATTTGTCGCTGCTGTGCTTGGAATACCTGATACTCTTGCTCCTGTGAGTTTTCAATGCTTGTCTGTGTTATCTTATTGGGCCCGTTGTTTTCAAATAAGTCTTGAGGAAAGAAAACTAAAAGGAGTTCTATCATATATTTTCTATATAATGTCATATTGCTGATTGTTCTCTTTGATGCATATTGATACATACTTCAATCCTGTAATCCTTAATTTTATGTTTCAAGGATTCTGGTCCCTTGGCCCTGGCCTCTAGGTAGTAGTTGGTAATAGTGTTTATCTCATACAGTGGGTCTTGTCATTTGATTAAAGTTTATTGCAGAAGATATTTTCATTGAGAAATATATCAGTAATATTTCTGTTTCTTATTTTTGGCTGAGCTAACATATCTTTGTCTTTGTTTTTGATGAGAATATATCAGTAACGTTTCTGTTTCTATTTTTTGGCTGAACTAATATATCCTATTTTTTTTCCCCTTAATTTCTACCAGGTCCAGCTGCTTTGGGTCAATTTGGTTACTGATGGACTGCCTGCAACTGCTATTGGCTTCAATAAGCAAGACTCTGATGTGATGAAGGCTAAGCCTCGAAAGGTACTCTGCCAATACTTAATTGTCAGGCTTGTATTCTATTCAACAATTCAATAATCAAGATTCTAAATACTTGGGTATCACAATGTCTTATTATTATAGAATTTTTTTTTAATTTATTTTGAACTTATAATCCTAGGTGAATGAAGCAGTTGTGTCAGGTTGGCTCTTCTTCCGTTATCTAGTAATTGGAGGTAAATACTTAATCTTTACCATGTCTTATTCATTATACATATCTTCCATTGTCAGTTCCTTTTTCCAATAAGATTTCTTCTATATTAATGAAAGAGTCACCTTTTAAGTTTTTGTATAGTAAATGTAACCTAGATTATGTGTATCGGTTTCTTTTTTTTATTTCATGGGGCTTTGTGCATGCTGGTTTTTTCGGGAAGGAGGGGAAGGAATAAGAATATTATTAATAGAAACATGATATAATGTGGGAGAAAATTGTGATTAGCAATTATGTTTCTAAACTTACCGTTACTGAAAAAGTTGTTTAGATCATGCTTTATAAATGCACCATAGCTAGCCATTTTATCCTTCCAGATTGTTGGAGCCTGGATATATGGTTATAATGTTGTTCATCTCACATAACTTGTTTTGGATTTGTATCATTTTAACCTTGCATGTTTGATGCAGCTTATGTTGGCCTTGCAACCGTTGCTGGTTTTATTTGGTGGTTTGTTTATGCTGATAGTGGCCCTAAACTACCATACGTTGAACTGGTAAGATATTGTTTATCCTCATTTATTGTGAGTGATTTTGAGACAATGAGAGATGGAAAGAACATACAGTTTACAATTGAGTCCTGAGTTTTCTCCCTATAGATGATAGCATATTAGCATCTAAGGAAATGTGAGGCATTAAGAGCTGCTACAGCAACTAACTCTGCCATCATGATAATTTAGTTTTAAGAATAAAAAAGTGAAGGTTAGGAGCAACATTTAAGAAGTAAGAGTGTTGAAGTTACGTCATCAGATCCCTTGACCGAGCTGAAAGAAATTTTCTACTAGTTATTGTTTTTAACAAAAAAAAAAAAAAGGCTACTAGGTCTCTTTACATATTGGAAGTGTAAACTCTTTTGAAACCGCTACAAGACCAATGAGGAGTCATTAACATATGTAATGGAATGGAGTTAAAAATCACTGTTGACCCTGTACTAAAGTGTTTATTGTCAAAGCACATTTTACATTGTGAACTTACAATGAATTAAATGGTTGAGTTCTACTGCTTCAGGCCCGGCCAACATATTTTTGTTCATGTAAATTCTGATAATCTTTAGCAGTAAATATTAGGTTTGTTTTTTCTGTTAATAATTTCTTCCAATTTTCTATACATAATAAATTTAATTGAGGTATTTTATAGTTTGAATTATTTTCTTCTTACAGATGAATTTTGACACTTGCCCAACGAGGGAGACAACTTATCCATGCAGTATATTTGATGATCGACATCCATCTACTGTATCAATGACTGTTCTTGTCGTTGTTGAGATGTTCAATGCTTTGAACAACCTAAGTGAAAATCAATCTCTTTTGTGAGTAATTTTTTTTAGCAACACTACATGACCAACAAAATTTACCATTTGTTGCCAACACTTGGTAATACTCTAAACATTAAGTACTAAATTTTAAATCCTAAACTCTAAACCCTAAATTTTAATAGTTTAAAAATAAGGTGTTAGCCCAAAGTGTTGGCTAATATTAATAAAATGTATTGGTCCCTTAACATTTCTCATTTGTTTTATGTATTTTAATTTGACTTCATCTGGGGGGTTAATGTCTCCAACTAGTAGGGTGCATGATTGCATATATGAAATCATCATGTTTGTTGGTTAAAAGATAACTTCGGCATGCAAAACAAAACTTTTAGACTTTAGTGGGAACTGGGGGAGGTCTTGCATGTGGAGCACAGTGGGACTTGCATCAGCTATAGTTCAGCTTTAATTAGGTTTTGAAAGAGTAAACTTTTGTTATATTTGTAATGTAACAATATTGATGTCTGTTTCAGGGTCGTTCCTCCCTGGAGTAATATGTGGCTTGTTGGTTCTATAATCATAACTATGCTTCTTCACATACTAATTTTATATGTTCACCCGCTGTCGGTTCTTTTCTCTGTGAGTATTTTTTTCTATAATGTTGTATCACATCTTTTCTCGGAGTGACAACTCTGCTTACTTGTCCTATTTATAAGCAATCTGAATTATTATAAACATTTGTTTTGGCAGGTAACACCATTATCCTGGGATGACTGGATGGTTGTCTTTTATCTTTCAATACCTGTATGTAGTTTTCTTTATCTTTCTCAATAGCATATTGGTTAACTTTGTGCACCTGTTGCTGATATTTAGGTAGATCAGTTTCCTACTTTCCTTAGATGAACAATAATAGAGTAGGTGTAATATATGTGCTGAAGTTTTATTACAACTAGTGAATAATTTCACTTTTTTTAAAAAAATTAAAATCATTCAATATATGTTATGAAAATTTAGTTATTGAATACATTTGATGGGACCTTCCTTAGGCTCTGTTTGTTCCTAGATAGAGTCCTGCTATTCATCAACGGTATAACCTTCTTTCTTTTCTTATCCTTTTTCTTCCAGGTTATAATTATTGATGAGGTATTAAAGTTCTTCTCCAGAAATCCCATTGGTAATCTTCATTCCTTCATCTTAAATTTTCTGCTAAATTTATGCTTAAGGTGGCAAATTGTAGGATTAGTTGTCTCATTTTCATTTGAAATCTTGGAAATAAATAAGTGGGTAAATTTCAGTGTTATCTTGGAAAATTATGAGTGGGAAGTGGGTACATTATGAAAGTGTAAAAATGATGGGATTGAATCAAGTGATATACACATCTATATGGACTATTTTCCATTTTTCTGATTTGATGACTGTTCATGTGTTTAGGTTTGAGGTTGAGATTGTGGTTTAGGAGGTCCGACCTACTTCCAAAAAGAGAATTGCGTGATAAGTAAGATGATGTGTTTTACTATTCGATCAAATCCTTCACTTGTAATGAATCAGACATCCACACAGTGGTATCCTTGGTCGGATTCAAATCATCAATCTCCATATGCAAATGCAATGGCACTCAAGGAGTTTACGCATGGTACCCCCAATAGATATTCTGTATAATATTTGGTTTATCTGTAATATTTATATTATTCTGAGATTCCAAATGTAGTTGGATATAGGCCGTTACTTGGATTATTTATTTTCACTTTCCTGTGTTTAATCAATTTTGCTAGCTTAATTACCTGCTGGGCCTTGGCCCTAGAAAATTTGATAACATTAATATATTCAATTAATCTAGGTGTACATTTCTTTTTGCCAAGAAAGTCCAACCAAGTTGTTACTGCGAACATGTTTTATATATACAACGAACATGTTTTAAAATTTATTCGTTTGCTTTTAAATTCTCTGTTTGTTCTAGTAGTAATATTCTGTTCTCGCGAACATAAATTTATATATACAACGAATATGTTTTATAGTTGATATGAACAGGTTTTCGTTTGCTTTTAAATTTTTTGTTCGTTCTTGTAATAATATTTTGTTCGTGTAGTGGTAAAATTTACTTGGTTTAACTTGGGTGGAGAAAAGAGGTGTATATGTAACATGACTGTAATATATTATATAAGATGCGTAGAAAAACAACAAATAGACTAGATGTCATAATGGTTAACCATTACATGTCTTTAAACCAAGATACGTTGGGATAAAGGATGGAAAATGAGAAGAAAAGATGGAAAATGAGAAGAAAAGTGAGAAGAAAGAAAATGTTAGTTATATTTTAATCTCACTAGAGGTTTAGTTTAGTTGATGATTGATTATAAATGTTTGTAAAAGATTCTTTTAAGATTTGATTTGTAAATGTGTTAGTAAAATCACTCCAACCATTTGATCTTCTTTCTCAATAGATCATTTCTTTCTTTCTTCCCTTTTATGCATACTCTATTTTCAAATTCTCTAATTTTTCTTCCACTGCCTTCTCCCTCTTCATCTTCTTTGGTAAATTCTTATTCTTCACTGTTTGTTTTAAAAAGTAAACAATCCTTTCTTGCTTATATTTGTAGTGTTTTTTTTTTTCATTTTATTTCAAAAACTACTTAAATTTCTGGACGAATACTTCTCCCTCTTCATCTTCTTTGGTAACTTCTTTTTCTTTGCTAAGTTTGTTTTAAAAAGCAATCCTTCGTTGCTTTTTTTGTTGTTTTTTTTTAAAATTTTATATTAAAACTACGTAAATGTCTGAACATGTACTTCTCCCTCTTCATCTTCTTTGGTAAATTCTTATTCTTTATGTTTTAAAAAGTAAGCAATATTTATGCCAAAAATTTAATGGTTGTGCTTCGAAACCACAACATTTAGCAAGTAAAGGGACTCTCCTTATTACCAAAAAAAAAAAAAAGGGACTCTCCTTACCACTAAGCCATGGAGCCATTTTAACAAAAATAGCCAAATAGTTTATATATATATAAATACTTTTCCTTGCTATATTATATATTTTCTTCTTAATTTTAATTTACACTCGTTTATTCATAAATTAAATATAATTTTATTTGTACATAATTATTAGTATAAAAATAACTTTTACCAAATATTTACAAATTAAAACATAAACACTAAAATCTTTTATTGATCACAACTTATTTTTTATTTTTTTTCCACTAGGTTATGCAAGATTATATATATATGTAATTTCCTTCTAATTTCTAACTATTTTATATTTATTTATTTTATCTTAATTTTAATTTACACTCACTTATTCATAAATTAACTATATTTTTATTTGTACATCATTATTAATATAAATTCTTTATTAAATATTTACAAATTAAAATATAAACACTAAAATATTTTTTTACTAATCACAACTTCTTTTTTATTTTCTTATGATTATATGATATTTACTAATATTCTTATTTGATAAATGTTTGTATATGATAATATAATAAGTATAAAATAATTAACAAAATTATTAAAATCTAAAAATGATATTTATTTTAATATAAAATAATTAATATTGTCTTTATATATTGTACTTGTGTAAGATTATAATACTTTGTTTATTTAGTACTTTAAATTGGAAGTATATTTTAATGTCTATATTATCATATAATTATATTTATTTTGTATATTATTTTATTATAAAATGGTTATTCCGGTTGAACTTCCGATCGAACCAACTGAACCTTTAAAACTTTTAATTGATTATTTGAACGGTTCGATAATCGGTCCGGTTTTCAGAACATTGATCACTAGTGTATAATATACATTAATCACATATATGTATTTCGTATTTCAATGTGATTAATATATATATACTAGTGACTGATTTTGGTAGCCAATTTTGATGTGCAAATAAAATTATTTAATTTTTTTATGTTTGCTATATTTTAATCGTATTGGAAGTTTAGTTGATGATTGATTATAAACGTTTGTAAAAGATTTTTTTAAGATTTGATTTGTAAATTTGTTAGTATTTAGTTAGATATTTTGATGAATTTTATTTGATTATTAACTATATCTTTGTTGATAGGTTGTTAGAAGTTTAAATTGTGAATTTGTTAATATTTGATTGCTAAATTTATTAAATTCTTTTTATATTTGGATTTTGAAGCCAGATTTGATTTACCAACCATACAATGCCATTCATCCGTTAAGATTTCATCAATTATCCATCCATTATATCTAATTAATTTATTTAATTTTAATATAATTCTAAATTCTCTAACCATTTTATCTTCTTTCTCAATATATATACATCATTTCTTCCTTTCTTCCCTATTATTTTATGGTTTTCCTAGGTGTACACATAAACACATTGAAACACATAAATTTTTTCCACTTGAGGGAGTGATTAATTAGGATGTGTTTGTGTGTTTTATGTGTACACCAATATTAATTGATTATCTTATACCTACTCTATTTCCAAATTCTTTAATTTTTCTTCCGATGCAAAGTACTTCTTCCTCTCCATCTTCTTTGGTAAATTCTTTCTCTTTGTTTAGTTTGTTTTAAAAAGTAAGCAATTCTTCGTTGTTAATTTTTTTTATAATTTTTTTTAATTATATCAAAACCTACTTAAATTTTTGAACACGTACTTCTCCCTCTTCATCTTCTTTGGTAAATTCTTATTTTTTACTATTTCTTGTATAAAGTAAGTAGTGTTTATTTTTGTAGTATTTTTTGTTTTGTTAATCTAACTTTAAAAACTACTCAAATTTCTTGGTGCATTTTTTCTGCAATTAGTTATACACCATTTATATTTTCTTAGCATGGAAGGAGTTGCCATACGTTTTTCTCTTTATTCCTTTCTTTTATTCTTCTAATTGATGATAACCAAGAAAAATTCTTTGTTCGAATAAAATTTGATTAGGAGATGTTCGCTTATAATTTTGATTAGGATTTTGTTGAAATTTAATTCACATGTGACTTTTGATCTTATAGATGATTAGGTTATGGTTTGAATTTAATTTAAATTAATTCTTTTTAAGAAATTTTGAATTGGTAGTTTAAATGTTGAATATAAAATATAAAAACTTTCAAACAATGTATGTGATTGTTATAACTATTTATTTGAATTTATGTAAAAAAATGGATGAATACTGTTCCGGGGTGAGTACAGATGGTAAGCCCAATCCGCTCCGAAGCTGGGCTGCCAATGATGAGTCCAATAGTGGTAAGCCTCCAATGAAACAGGTGGGGGGAGAACCTGCAAAACACTCCGATGCGTAAGTCAGACATAGAGTTTTGGTAGAGTATAAGTAAGTAGAATAGTGTGTTCAGATCGATCAAACCTGTCATGGATAAAAGGTATTTATAGGCGTCAAGTATACCTGTACTGGTGGTGAAGAGGGGGTTCGTGTCCTATAATTACGGGATCGTGCATGGGAGCACATTCCTGGTTTACCAGGACCAAGAGGTCATGCCCCTCTTCGTCCTTGTTGGGTACGCCATGTTGGCGTGGGTCGACTCTTGGAGGTCGGGTCAGGTCGACCTTGTCCTCCCATTGATGGGCTTGAAGATCTCCTAGACTCGCACAGATGGTTGGCCCAAGGTGATTCATTGATCCACCTAGGCCCAATCCTTCACACAAGTCGGATGCGACCGACCGGCTCATATAAGTCGAGTGCTTCGGCGACTTGTACAGGTCGGATGGATCTGATGGTTTGCATTCTTTTGTGTTGTTGAGTCCATGGGCCTTTCATGATCGGCCCAAAGCGAATCACCCTTTTGGGCCTTGTATTTGGATACGAACAAATACTAAAATAGTATAATGAATACCTAGTCAAGTAGTACCGGTTGACTTTCGATAAGAGTTTATATGAGTGAGATTTTGGAACTTAAATTTTATACAAAATTGGACATATATTGCAACTAAAAATTTGTTACAATGATACACAGAACCTTCATATAAATGTATATATTTGTTGCATTATTTTAATTTAAATTCAATTTGTAAATATATTTAAAATTAGTTAAATTTTTTATTCATTCGTATATTTTTGTAAGATTGAATTGATTTAAGAATGAAACAAACTCAATCTAATATAAACTTCAATAAATTACTTTGGATTTTTGCATAAAGAAGTGATTATTTTAGCCTTTTTAAAATTGGGCTAGAAATAGCCAGGCCAGTTGATTTCTAGTCAATTCAGATATAAAAAAATGATTGTGAAAGTCTTAGTGTTGTCAATGAGTTGGTTAGAAATCAACTCGGTCTGGCTTTTTCTTCCTCAATCCAGCTTTTTGGCACACTTAACAAGTCATGCAATTTTTTCATATTATAACACATTGAGTAGCCAAAGTGGTGCGAGGTATGATCAGAACTCAATTTACGTTATTTTTTAAGTTTAGACATTTTTTACAGTTACACACCACTAATCAAAGTTAAAAATGAGGAGCAAAGTTATCAAAAAAGAAATAATATTTTTTAGAGTTAGAAAGAAAATCAAACTTCAAAGATCAGGTACTATCGATTGGAAATTGACAGTGACTCGAGTACAATTTTTTATGTGAAACCCGGAGTGAAGTGGAGAATTATTATTAATATGTTGATGTTGGTAATAATTGTAAAAAGAGATGTTAATTGTAGTAGTGGTGGAAGCTTTACTATTAATAGTGGTGGAGTTGTTGATTTTATTTTTACGCCAAGAAAGAAGAAAATGATAAAATGGATAAAATTGGTAAAAAAAAAATAGATTTTTAACAAATTTGAAAAATAATGATATAATTGAAATTTATTGAGAACGTTGTTGATAAAATTGAATTAAATTAAAGATTAAGGATATTTTTAAAACTTTTTGAAAACGGCAAAAAATATACTTTATCATTACAATAATTATAGACAATCAAGTGAATTTTACAACCAAGCTTAACCCAATCTTCCCAACTCACGCGTCTTTCATTAACTATTAGGATTTGTTATTTTCCTTTTTTTTGAAAAATGAAATCTTTGATTTCTCGTTCATTATGTTTTTGCATAACATGCGTTATTAGCAACCCTTTATTTACCGCTGTTCTCTCATCATCCTAATCCTCTTATTTGATTTTCTTTGTTTGAAATTCTTCTGAAACAGATTCATATATTCAGGTAATTTGAAATCAATGTAGGTTTTCTAGCTGATTTAATTATCAAAATCATATGATGGAGTAGCAAGAAGAAGAAGAAGAGGAGTAGCAGCAGTGGCAGGAAGAAGGAGGAGGAGAAAGAAGAAGATAGAGTACATTTGAGTGGTAACTTTCAATAATTCAAAATCCGTTTCTACTTGCATTCAAAATCCGTTTCTATTTTCATGAAAATCCAATTCAGTTTTTATATATGAAAATTCGTTTCTACTTTTCATTCAAAATGTGTTTCTACTTTCATTCAAAATCCATTTCTACTTTCATTCAAAATCTATTTATGTTTCCTGAAAATCCAATTCTGTTTTCATTCAAAATCCGTTTCTGTTTTCATTCAAAACCCGTTTCTGTTTTCATATGAAAATCCAATTCAGTTTTTAATTCAAAATTCGTTTATGTTTTCATTCAAAATTCATTTCTGTTTTTATTTAAAATCCATTTCTGTTTTCATGAAAATCCAATTCAGTTTTTAATTCAAAATTCGTTTATGTTTTCATTCAAAATCCGTTTCTGTTTTTATTAAAAATCCATTTCTATTTTCATAAATCCAATTCAGTTTTTAATTCAAAATTTGTTTCTGTTTTTATATAAAATTCTGTTTATGTTTTTATATAAAATCCGTTTCTATTTTTGTTTAACATCTAATTCAGTTTTTCATCATCAACAACAACAACACCAACAACATCAACAATTGAGGAGGAGGATGAGAAGGAAGAAGAAGATGAGGAAGAAGAGAAAAAAAAAAGAAGAGGACGAAGAAGAGAAAGAATAAGATGACGGAGAAGAGGAAGAAGACGACAACAACGACAATGACGATGATGGCGGCGGCAACAACGACGACGACAACAACAAGAAGAAGAAGGAGGAAGAGAAGGAAGAAGCGTTGCAGCAGTTACAGAAAAGAAGAAAAAAGGGACGCGTGTTTTCACGTTCAATACTTGAATGTGTAGCATTACTGTTATCATTAATATTCGTGACTGAAAATGACAACCTAAAGACTATGAATGTAGTATATAGCTTTTGGAAAGGCCATGACTCACGCATAGAGTAACATGTACATATTATACATATTTATTTATTGTAAATAATAGGAAAATGAAAAAAGAAGAAGAGAGACTCTATATGTCTGAGATATATATTGAAGTATACTTCTTTTGAAAAAGCTTAAGTTTATGTTAATAAATGAGTCCTACAAAATCTTAAACATGAATACTTCAACAATGTAGTCCTTATCCTTTATAAACTCAGTTATAATTATGCTCCGACAACGTGAATTAAGAAATTTGGGTTTTGGTTATGGTTTAGGTAGTTGAAAACAAGGCGGGTCGGGTCGGTGTGCTTTGACGATAAGAAAAAATGAATTTAGTGTTTAAGTATTTTAATATGTATTTTATACTAATGACCGAAGTTTTATTTGTAGATTCTTTTTATGAATGTTATATTTTAATGTTATTGGAGGTTTATAGCTGATGTTTAATTATAAATGTTGGTAAAAGATTTTTTTAAGAATTGATTTGTAAATTTGTTAGTGTTTAATTAGATATTTTGATAATTTTATTTGATTAAATTATGTGTTTGTTGATAGGTTGTTAGAAGTTTAAATTGTGAATTTGTTAATATTTGATTGCTAAATGTATTAAATTCTTTTAAATTTGGATTTTAATTTTGACTTAACATGAAGCCAAATTTGATTTACCAACTATACAATAATATTCATATCTAACTAATTAATTTAATTTAAATATAATCCTAAAATCTCTATTACACTATGAAATCACTCTAACCATTTTATCTTCACCTAAAATCACTCCAACCATTTTATCTTCTATCTCAATATATAGATCATTTTTTTCTTTCTTCCTTATTTTATACCTACTCTATTTCCAAATGCAAAGTACTTCTCCCTCTCCATCTTCTTTGGTAAATTCTTTCTCTTTGTTTAGTTTGTTTTAAAAAGTAAGCAATTCTTCGTTGCTAATTTTTTTATAGTTTTTTTTTTAATTATATCAAAATCTACTTAAATTTTTGAACACGTACTTCTCCCTCTTCATCTTCTTTGGTAAATTCTTATTCTTTACTATTTCTTGTAAAAAGTAAGTAGTGTTTATTTTTGTAGTATTTTTTGTTTTGTTAATCTAACTTTAAAAACTACTCAAATTTCTTGATGCATTTTTTCTGCAATTAGTTATACACCATTTATATTTTCTTAGCATGGAAGGAGTTGCCATGCGTTTTTTTCTTTATTCCTTTCTTTTATTCTTCTAATTGATGATAACCAAGAAAAATTCTTTGTTCGAATAAAATTTGATTAGGAGATGTTCGCTTATAATTTTGATTAGGATTTTGTTGAAATTTAATTCACATGTGACTTTTGATTTTATAGATGATTAGGTTATGATTTGAATTTAATTTAAATTAATTTTTTTTTAGAACTTTTGAATTCGTAGTTTAAATATTGAATATAAAATATAAACACTTTCAAACAATGTATGTGATTGTTATAACTATTTATTCGAATTTATGTAAAAAAATGGATGAAGACTAAAATAGTATAATGAATACTTAGTCAAGTAGTACCGGTTGACTTTCGATAAGAGTTTATGAGTGAGATTTTGGAACTTAAATTTTATACAGAATTGGAAGCAACTAAAAATTTGTTACAATTATACACAGAACCTTCATATAAATGTATATATTTGTTGCATTATTTTTATTTAAATTCAATTTGTAAATATATTTAAAATTAGTTACATTCTTTATTCATTCGTATATTTTTGTAAGATTGAATTAGATTTAAGAATCCAACAAAATCAATCTAATACAAACTTCAATAAAAAAATCCAAAGTGATTATTTTAGCCTTTCCAAATTGGACTAGAAATAGCCAGGCCAGTTGATTTCTAGCCAATTTAGACATAAAAAAATGATTGTGAAAATCTTAGTGTTGCCAATGAGTTGGTTAGAAGTCAACTTGGTCTGGCTTTTTCTTCCTCAGTCCAGGTTTTCGGCACACTTAATGAGTCATGCAATTTTTTCATATTATAACACATTGAGTAGTCTCATAAAGGTAGATCTGCTCAAATGGATGGAGAATGTGTGTTGGGAATGGAAGAAACATAAAACTATGGGAGGATATATGGGTGGGAGATACCCTGTTGAAGATGAGATTTCCAAGGCTTTATGCGATGTCAAACATGAAAAACAACTGCATCTATGACTGTGGCTTCTGGAACTTCCAATAGCGAAGGGATTTTTTCGAGAGAGCTCACAAATTAATGAATTCCATAAACTGTTAGAATCCGTTTCATTTTCTGCAGGTATCAAAAATAAGGCGTCCTGGATATTTGGTGTGGATGGAAAGTACACTGTCAAATCATTTGTGCAAGTTGCAACGGACAGAGAATTTGGACAACCAACGCTTAAGCACGTCTTTGATAACATATGGCGAGGCTTAGTTCCTCCAAGGATCGAGATGCTGACCTGGTTTGTGCTAACTGGAGGACTCAACACCAAAGATGTACTACTAAAGAAAGGAGTCATCAGACAAGGAGAAGAAGCATGCGTACTATGTGGAATGGGAGTTGAAACGGTAAATCATCTTTTTTACACTGTCCTTTCGCTTCTAAACTGTGGTGGTTGGCTGTAACATGGGGGGATTGAGTTGGGTTGGGTGTGCAAAGGTCAAAGACTGGTTTGAATGTTGGATTGATCATTATATCCATAAGGGGAAGAAAATAAAATGGTTAATGCTGCTGTATGTTTGGTATTTTTGGAGCATTTGGAAGTGTAGAAACTCAAAAATATTTGAAAATAAGGAGGTGGGATGGGAGGAGTGTTGGATTCAGATTAATTGCTTAGTAGATGAATGGATTAGAAATAGAACAAAAAGAAAGAAAACTGAATTTAGAGGCGATAGAAGAGACGACGAGATTCATGGACCGAAGTAGTGGCAGTGTTGCTGGTATAACAGTGACGAGAACAAGTATTGTGTTGGAGGCTATTTTACAGATGAAGTAGGAACTGTGAAGGTGTGGATGGGAGAAACAATCGATGGGGTGTCACAGGGGGAAGCATATCTACACGGGCTTGAAAGTGCGGTGCAATTTCTTTTGGAGGAACTATGTATAAGAGGAAGGCACTATCTTGGTTTCTAATAGGAGAGATATAGCAGAATGGATTAATGGGAAACAGGACACTGAGTGGGAGTGCAGATTTTTGAGGAAAAGAGTCTGGAGCAAGAGGTCAATTTTTGACAAATTTGAAAAATAATGATATAATTGAAATTTATTAAAAACGTTGATGATAAAATTGAATTAAATTAAAGATTAAGGATATTTTTAAAACTTTTCGAAAAGGCAAAAAATATAATTTATCATTAATTATAATATTCGTGACTGAAAATGATAGCCTAAAGACTATGAATGTAGTATATAGCTTTTGAAAAGGCCATGACTCACGCATAGAGTAACATGATACATATTATACATATTTATTTATTGTAAATAATAGGAAAACGAAAAAAGAAGAATAGGAAAACGAAAAAAGAAGAAGAGGGACGCTATCTTTCTGAGATATATATTGAAGTATACTCCTTTTAAAAAAGCTTAAGTTTATGTTAATAAATGAGTCCTACAAAATCTTAAACATGAATACTTCAACAATGTAGTCCTTATCCTTTATAAACTCTCAGCTATAGTTATGCTCCGACATCGTGAATTAAGAAATTTTGATTTTGGTTTTTTTATTTAACTTAAACTATTGCATTCTGTCACATGATTTTTCATTCTTCTTATTTACAACCTCATTCCATTACATAAACTATTTGCTTGGTCTACGTTCCACAGAATTAATTTATTATTTAAAATTTCTGATGTAAAAGCTTTTAACTCAAAATTCATATTCCCTTCCTTGTAACAAAGACAGTAAGAACTCATGTAATGTGAGGGGTTAGGTGAAGATCATGAAATGTGGACACAGCTGCACTTAGAACTCATGTGCTACTTTCCCTTTTCCAACAATTATGCATGGGAGGCTTCTTACGGTCCACTCATCATAGGAAACAAGCATGGTGTCACAAAGTGGTAGTTTGTCATGAAAATAAAATGTAGTAGATGTTTATATTGGTGTTAAGAATATTTTTAGTGTATGTAATTTTGGATATTTGCTCTCTTATTCATGATCATGCCGAAGGTAACGGAGCATATATCTTGAACTCTCCCCTCGGGTCAGGCTTGTCAAAACGGTCGGAAAAAATGATAAATAAATAAATTAAAGCTAAGGTATTTTAAGATCCGGAAATCTTTAAGGCAATTTTTTTTTTATAGTGGTGTATTTGAGAACCTTCCTTGAAACGTCATTTGTCCACAACAGATAAGTGACTTGGATGGAGAGTGATCCACCCTACTTATACATCCCCACTTTGATTAACACTATTATCAACACTCTGATCATCATCATCATCCGAAATATTTGATTCTTAGAAGCTAGTCCAGTCATTTATACGACTTAACAAAAAAGATATTTCTGATTACTAAAAACTTAAAGAATTTATCTTTTTTAAGTCAAAATTCGAATTTTAATATATTAAATGTGTAAGTTTCTTTGTAATTCCAGAGATATCATCTCAGTTTTGAGCTGAAAATATAAAAAAATAAATAAATAAATAATAGGAAGGATTTATGATGATATCCAATAATAATGGTTAATGGTGCATGTATCTGTGTAAATTACTTGCAAGAGAAAGTGTTCCTTAATTATTGTTCTTGATGAAGATCATCCTCTTGATTTTGATTTATTTGATATGATATTATGCATAGAATTAATTTATAGTACACCTTCGTATAAAATTTTTATGCTAATATTTATATTTTTTCGTGTAAAATATGGAGTGTATGAAGATATACAGTAGTACATATAACATCCCCCACCATATAAAAGGAGAATAGTAATAGATTTTTTGATTGACAAGTGTCAAATCTAATTGCTCGACAAGTGTCATTTAGGAAAAACAAAAGAAAAGCTATTCATTGGACAAGTGTCCAAGATAATATTAAAATTGTGTAATTTCAAAAATAATTTTAAGGATATTTCATAATGCTATTAACACTAAGGACATGTTTGTAATTGTGTAAAACTGACGTTGATGGATGATTTTAAAAATTAAAAATTAATAATCAATTATTAATTTTTAAAACTTTAAAAATTAGAAGTCAACATCTTTACCTCTTGATGTATATTTATTTGCGTATGTCATTTTGTTTAATATATAAACGAATCAATTAAAACTTGAAAAAAAAAGGAAATCAAATTAGAAGCCAACATCTCAACATTGTTTATTTTAGATGCTCTTGATGTATATTTATTTGCATATGTCATTTTGTTTAGTATGTAAATCTATTTAAATAAATAAAATTTAAAATTTAGGTTAAATTAAAATAGAATTATGCCCAGCGCGGGATGTATTGCATAACAACAATGCTAGGTAACCAATAAAAATTCAGCCAATATCAACCAACAACTTAGATTGGATATTCTATTTTTTTAGGTTTTGGATGTTCAATTTTTAGGTTTCGAATTTTATGTTTCTAAAAAATATAAAGCTGGCTAATTGTTAGTTGTTTTAGGTGTCGGATGTTCTATGACTTTCATTGTGAATATTCTACAAACAGTAATTACGAATGTTTTATTTTTTGTTGACTAATTTATTGGTTAAAAATATATTGGTCACCTATACTTTCTCATTGCCTAATAATTGCTCATCTCATTGGTGGAGACCGACCAAAGAGTGAACTTGTAATGGATGATTTAATTAGAACCAAACAAACAATAATACAAAGAATTTATGGTACGTCTATATGTGCTACTACTATAGGTTTGGTGAGTATAACTCAAATATGAAATCATCCATTACAAGTTCACTCTTGGCCGGTCTGTACCAATAAAATAAGCAACTATTATGCATAATTGGTAATGTTATATATATATATATATATATATATATATATATATATATATATATATATAAC
>JASCZI010060421.1:19421-30595 GCA_036250425.1 Stylosanthes scabra
AAAATTCTATACAAAGATATACAAAATATATATAAATTAATCTTATGCATAATATCATATCAAATAAATCAAAATCAAGAGGATGACCTTCATCAAGAACACTAATTAAGGAACACTTTCTCTTGCAAGTAATTTACACAAAAACATGCACCATTAATCATTATTATTTATTCCTTAGAGAACAAGGCTTCGCTTTCCAACTCCAACAGCATAGCTTCTACTTCTAGGGTACGAATTAGGCACAACACCTTCATCTCCTTCGTTCAAATCAAAAGGCTTATCCTCATCAATTCTTCCCATACCAACACTCACCGATTTTGGCAACCCCGCAGGTTGATTATTATCTTGAGCTTGAGCTCGAGCTTGTTGTTGCTGTTTGAGGACGAAATCCACGTCGATTCGGTTCCCCAGGGTCCTTGCGGAAGCAGCCCTTACAAGCTCCGAGTAATCCTCGGAGCCTGCACCGGACATGGAGGTGGCGGAGCTATAGCTTCGTGGCAGGTTCTGGAACCTGCCGACGGCGTCTCCAGGGTTGCTGTAGGTAACGGTTTGACCGCACTGTGTGATGCTTCGAACGTACATGTCCTTGGCTTTGCCAAGAACTCTAAACGGTGTGGTTATGATCCACACGAACTTATTATTATTTCTCTGCTCACCTTTGCTTCTCATAATTCAATTCTATTTTCCACGCTTTGAATGAAGAATGAAATTATAATGAATGAAATTGAAAAAATAAAAACAAGCTAAGAAGATTGAGTTAGTGGAAAAAAAGGGTATAGGGTAATTTATATATGATATAGATTTTAATGAAGGTGTGTAGATATGAAACTAGGAACGCTACCAATGACTTTTTCAGAGCAAACCGGGTCAAGAAAATCATGTAGATAAGAACGTGTTGGCTTATTATTTATATTATTATTGTTATTGTATATTATTATATAGTTATAGCATTTGTTGATGAAGACATGAAGTTGTTCAATACCTTGTATTTTCAATAACAGTGAAAGGTGGCTTACTAGCTTGGATTAGAGGGAAAGACCGGTACTATTTCAACATCTTTTATTTGACTTTTTTTTATATGTTAAAAAAAGGCGTTCTACCTCAATTGAAGAACAGTTCCTTCTGCCTCTTGCTTTTCATTTATTTTTTATATATATGGAGTTATTGATTGACATAGCTTTTCAGGTGGATGATGAACAAGTGAATTAAAGAAGGAAATTAAATGAGCATTTATGTATGTGTATAGGTCTTGTTTTGGCATTTAACGAAGGAATGTGGGAGGAAGAATTAAGCACGGCTCTTAAAAGTGTGGCATTGGGAAACTGTAAAGGGGAGGCTTGACTCATCAAGTGGTAAAAGAGTTTAACACAAAATTCTCATTTTGGCAACTAAGAAGATGGACTCACAAGTGTTTGATTCGTCACCACTTGCAAACCTACAACCCAAATCAAGAGAGAGCATATGCCAATAATTGCAGCCGTCCCTTCTAATTACCCAAACCCCTAAGTTTTTATCATGATGACACTAGATGGATGAAAAAGCTTGGAATTATAGTTAGGTAGATAAGTAGTGTCGTCATAATTTTTTTAAAATTTATTAAAAACTTTTTAATCAAATATTTTTTACTGTACTCTTAAAATGTAATCTCATCAAAATACATGTTTTCTTTACTAATAACAGCAATTCGGATGCACTTTAAAAACATTGAAACACGGAAATTTAATTTAAATAGAAACTACAAATTGAATTGTATATTTTTTATAAAAGTTTCTATATGTTAATAAATATATTAAAATAATTAAAACTTTTTTTTAGTAGTTTTGTTCTCTGAAAGTTTTAACCAATATTTTTAGAAAAATTAATAGTTAAATCATTAATTAAAGTTTATATCCATTTTATTATGAGTTTGATTTTAATTTATATATTCATATAATTCTTCATCATCAAGTTGAGTTATTGTTGCTGTTATTATTATTATTTATTTGCCAATATGTTTTTTTACAATTATTACGGTTTAAGATGTATTAAACTACGCATAAAATAAACCTAAATTACATTACTTTTGTGGTCTAACTGTCTAAGACCGGGACCATTTTTTTTTAGAAAAACAAAATAAACTCATTATCTGATTTTAAAGAATCAACAATTGTTTGACTAGGAAAAAAAATCAACAGATAACAGTCCATGTCAATTTGTAATGATATATAAGCGTAAACACAATTTTTCCAAACTTCTCCTTCCATGAAATGATTAAAAAGATGATGAGTGTTGTTAGGCATGCCCATATTATTAATTAAATCATTAGCGACTTGAACCTAAGAAAAATAATCATTATAGACTTTTCTTTTTAGTTAAAGCTTATCGTGTTATAATTGACTTCAAATTCAGAATTAATACATAATTTTGACAAAGTATTATTGGTAATATTAATAAGCTAGTAAACATGGTCCTTATCACACTAATAATATATAATTATAATTATATATAGTCCTTATTTTCACAACGCAAGTCAAGTATTTCGCCCTACAAAGAAATACATACAATAAGAGGGAACAGAAGTAAGAATGTAATTTTTAAAAGGATCTTAATTGAAATATTGACTAAGGAAAAAAAGTTGCTTATATATGGTTTTGTTAGTGTTGAACAGATGCAGAATGAATTTTAGAATACTTATAATTTTAATGTTAAAGTCTTAAAGACAAGACACATTAACATTTTTTTCATGATAATCTTCGGTCCGGTAGGGCTACTTTGTCGCCAATTTAAATTTTATTTAAGTATTTACCGTTAGTCAATAAATTATTTTATCATAAGGTAAAATTTGAGTTTAAATTTTTTTTTATTGTATTCTCAATCCAGTAGACTAAGAATTAATTCGTCACAGATCTGAATTCTATTTCAAAATTTATCATTGATCATTGAATTGCTATATATACAAAGCGAGATAAGTGAATAAATAAATTGACCACTAAATTCAACTATTTTTTTTTTTGGTATAGAACCACTTTGTTTATTTCGGAAGTGGAGGTCGGAAAGAGTTTAACATTTTTTTGGGTTGATTATAGATTCTAACTCTTATCCTGTTAGCCCAACACATTAATCAATAAAATAATCTGGCCCAACTTCTGGATCTTGGGGTTTGATAAACGAAGCCCTACAAGGCTACAAGAACTTGGTTGAGTGATAACGTGGCATCGCCGTGGCCAAAAATTATCCATCATCACACAAATTACACGTATGTCGTGCTACTATCACCCAATCTAATTACAAACCACATGCTTCAGATATCTTACTACTACACTCATATCCACATACCTTCATTCATGTCATGAAGAAACACGTCCTAAACATTGGCAGTGATGATGCCACAGTTACAGTTACAGTGGCAGTTGTGATGTTATCGTTGCTTTGCACATGTGTAGGCAGTGGAGCAATAACCTTAACCCCCAATCTACACCCCTTGATCCTAATACCTGGCGCTGGAGGGAACCAACTAGAAGCCAAGTTGACTCAAGACTACAAAGCCTCCAGCTTCGTTTGCAACACTTGGTACCCTCTCGTCAAGAAAAAGAATGGTTGGTTCAGACTCTGGTTTGATTCCAGTGTCCTCCTTGCTCCTTTCACCAAATGCTTTGCTGACCGAATGAGTCTTCACTACAATCAAGACCTTGATGATTACTTTAATACCCCTGGGGTTCTCACCCGTGTCCCTAACTTTGGTTCCACCTCCTCCCTTCTTTATCTCAATCCTCGTCTTAAGTAAGTAGTGTTCTCATTCTTCTTTGTTTTCATATGATGCTGATGCATATACATACCCCAAGAATTCTTCACATCCAATAGTTCCATTTTCATCAGTTGTAACATAACCAACTGCTAGAACACCATGATTAAGGCGAGATAAACCTCGTTTTAGTCCACGACTTTTCAATTGCACTAATATAGTTTTAGACACTGGAATGCGCATAACACACTTTTCACAGTGTTATGGGCATTCTAATATAGTTTCGAAAACCATATTAGTGTCATTGGATAATCAATGACCAATTCGATAAAATCCACCAATCCCGGGACCAACATGGGATTTAACTCGTTGTATGACATTGAACATTTACCCTCTTTTTTACAGGTATGTCACGGAATACATGGCATCCCTGGTAAATTCTTTAGAAGAGCTTGGTTACATTGAAGGTGAAACACTGTTTGGAGCACCCTACGATTTTCGCTATGGTCTTGCAGCTGAAGGGCACCCATGTGAAGTAGGATCCAAGTTCCTTGAAGATCTCAAGAGCTTGATAGAAGAAGCAAGCGCTTCAAATGGCGGGAAGGAAGTGATTCTTGTCTCACACAGCTTAGGGGGTCTATTCGCCCTGGAACTCCTTAACAGAAACGACCCTTCATGGAGCAAGAAATTCATCAAACACTTGGTGGCCCTTTCTGCACCATGGGGTGGTGCAATGGATGAGATGCTCACTTTTGCATCTGGAAACACACTTGGTGTTCCATTGGTGGATCCATTGATAGTTAGACCTGAGCAGAGAAGCTCTGAGAGTAACTTATGGCTTCTGCCAAATCCCAAAGTATATGGTCATCAAAAGTTGCTGGTCACTGACCATAGAAGCTATTCCGCTCACGATATGGTTGATTTCCTCAATGATATTGGTTTTTCTGAAGGGATTAGTCCCTATAAAACACGCATTTTGCCATTAATAGAGAAACTTAAAGCACCGGAAGAAATTCCGGTTACTTGTATTATAGGGAGTGGGGTGAGAACCCCTGAGATTTTGGCTTATAAGGATGGTGATTTTGATGAAGGGCCAGAAATAACTTATGGGGATGGTGATGGAACAGTGAACATGGTGAGCTTGTTGGCACTTCAGTCATTAAACCAAAGCATCAAAGTCATTAACATTGATGGTGTGTCTCATGTTTCAATACTAAAAGATGAAGTTGCACTTGAACAGATAATTGGTGAGATTAGTAGAATTAATTCTCATCACTCACATACTGCTTTTGGCAACATTTTTGTTGGTAGATAGAGATCATGGTCGTATATGTATTTGTCTCATATGTGGAGCTTATAGTATTTGAGTAATTGAATAATAATTTATCATTATTTTGAAATGAAAATTAAATTATATAATTAGTTCACTCATTGTCAATCAAAAGTGTAATAGTGGGTTTGAAGGGGAGTAAGACACACCCTCCACTTTACTTTGAGATTTGCCATGTTTAACCCATTGCAAGGTGGTTTCTCACATTTATAAACTAGGTTAAAGTATATTTTTCTCTTTAAAATTTGATAAAAATTTTAAAAATATTTTTAAATTTTATTTTGTTTCAATTTTGTCTTAAAAAAAAATTTTGTATCAAATATATCTTTAATATTTAAAATTTTAAGAAATTTAAAACCAATTTAACAATAATTTCATAAGAATAACCTTCAATACAAATAATGAGGTACAAAGTTATGTTATTTTTGTTGGGTTGGTCCTAAAATTTTTGAAAAATTAGTTATCAGGGATAATATTGGATGTAAATCGAAAACTTTCGAGACAAAATTAAACAAAATGAAATTTAAGAGTATTTTTTTAACTTTTGGCAAATTTTAAGAAAAAAAATATACTTTATCCTATAAACTATTTACGATAATGCTACATGTACCATTGTACACATTATTTCTAGCACGAAAAAATGTAAACATTAGCACAGAAAAATAAAATTTTTATGCTGATATTTACATTTTTTTAAAAATAATATGTACGAAGATATATAATAATATACGTAGATTAATTCTTAGAAATTATATTCTTAACAAATGTGTAATTTATAATACATTCTTTTTACACTTATGAATAATCATATATTTCATATAGGGTGTCAATATTTAATAGTGAATAATGTTAATAATATTAGATCAAATAGATTTTATTACAATATTATATCATAAAATTATTTTTCTTAAATTTTAAGTTATTAAATATAACAAAGAAATAGAATTCCATGGTAATAGGCAGGGGAGAGGGAAGTGGAGGCCTGGAGGTAGGGCTGTCAATACGGGCGGGTCGGCCCGTTTAAGCCCGTATGTTTAAGCCTGCGAAATAAATGGGCTTAAACGGGCTGCCTCAAATACCCGCCGGTCTCATATTTTAAGACCGCCCCGTTTAAAGTAAGTTCGCGGGCCTAAACGGGCGGCCATTTATTATTTTTTTTAAATTATTTTTTAAAATAAATGGGCCTAAACTTAGTATTTTATAGCTTTTTTTAAAAAAAAATTAACTTTTTTGGCTTTAAAGGAATTGTCCTATAGAAAATAGGTTATTTTTGGGTTGGAATATGATTTTGGATATATTAAAAATTTTGGATATATTGGAAATTTTTTTCAAATAAAAAAAATTAATGATATAAGCGGTCTTGCGGACGGCCCGACAGACAAACGGACTAACCCATTTAAGCCCTCAAAAAATGCGGGTTAAACGGACCGATCTTAAACGATTTTTTCTCTTAAACGGTTTTTTCCCTTAAACGGACGAGATTCGACCATTTATTTTTGCGGATAAACGAATTAGTCCAATAAATTTGACCCATTTTAAGAGCCCTAACTGGAGGGCATTAATTCCAAACTCCAAAAGCTTGGCCCCTCAGAGCTAACAATTTTGACCAGATTCACTTTCCTTTTCCTTTGGAATAGGAATACTATTTTGATGGTAGGCATTTGACTTTTGACTACTTTTTCAAGTTAAGTAAAAGAAAGCGCCAAAGCGGAACAACGTAACCCCTCGTGCACTTGCCTTTTTAGTGGCCACGGATTAGGGTGAGTGCCCAATACTTCTTCCTTCTTCCTTCTTCACTCTCTATTTTATTTGTATCTAATATCTATGCTCATGTTCCTCCTCTGATTTTGTGCTGTGGCTTAGATAGACCAACCGAGAACAAGGAATCATGTGCTGTTGCTTTTACTGTAAAGTGAGCCCACACATATTCACAAAGATAAATGCTACAATACACATCATAATCAATGTGAGAAAACTTGTATAAAATAATCTACGTAATTAATAAAAATTTATCAATTGGAATGTTCTATTTCTAAAAAAAATATAAAGTTGACTGATGATTCTTTTAAGTTTCGAATGTTTTATGACTTTTATCATGAATGTTCTGTAAATAGTAATTAAAAATTGTTGAGTTTAGGAAACAATTAAATTATTGTGTGATGACAAAACATTAATTGGTGAGTTTAAAAGCCCAAAAGTATTTGATGTGTGTGTTATTTGTGCAGGCCCATATCTAGTCATTACAGTCCATTTACTTGAATGAGAGTAGAGTAAAGGTGTTGCTTTTGTGAAACAAAAATCTACATCCCAACCCAAAGTAAGGGTTTCGGGTTCTGCACTAAAGAAGAAGGAAAACTCATAAGAAGCAAAAACGGCAGCACTACATCAACAGTATGTGAATTCAATGAAGGAGATGAAAACTTGGAGCCAAAGCATGAATGAAGGATTGTGATTCAAGATGGTACAACAAGGACAACAAGGACATCAAGAAGAGCACCTCCCACTTCTGCAACGGCATAATTAGTGCAGCTGGATTTTCGGATAGCACCTCAACAGCTAGATCTGATCAAATTCAAATTGAAGAATTGAATCTTCTATTGAAGACAAGTTGCCTATATAAAGGATCCTTCAACCAAGAATTCAAGTAAGGAGAATACACATTGTGAGAGGGTTCCATCCACAGATGGAGTGCATTCTGATTTTATTCTCTTCTCCTTCAATGTTCTGAATTTATTTTCTAGACTTATCATTCTTGTTTAATCATGATAGTAAAAGGCATAGAGTGAAAGAGATACAAAAGTCATGAGAGAAAAAGCAAGAATTTAGGTCTTGAGAAAAAACCAATTATATATTTATTTCTTAGTGATACAATAGGTTTTGTTGTGGTTCATGAGTCTGAGAGGTTCTTCTTGTGAGTTAGGAAAGCACTCATGTTAGGTTAAAGGCCTTATTGAAGGCAGTTGTAATTTCTGTGAATTGGTGTTTGTAATTCTCGAAATTATAGTGGAATTCCATCATGGTTGTGGTGGAGATTGGACGTAGGCTGCTGTGGTGGTAGCCGAACCAGGATACGTGCTTGTGTCTATGTTTATGTTCTGCATCTTCTTCTTTAATTGTTAGTTTTGTAACAGAGCACGAATTGTCTCCTGCATCATATAATTTCTAACAACAAGCTTCTACATTTAAGTTTGAGCAAAAAGATATTCAGATTCAACCCCTTTTTTGAGTCTCTGAAAACCTTTAAAAATGTTACACAGCTCAAATAAACAAGCAATATTTTTTATTCTTAGATACCGTGCCCGTTCTTAAACAGAGTGACAGTGAATACATTTAACTATTTCACTGTGAAAGATTGAATGAAAGAGTTCTACAATGGAGAAGAATATGTGAATATCCTCGAATCTCAGTCCTAAATTATGATTTGATTGGTGGCATGTATTTAACCTTTTTGACCATGTGTCGCAGCCTCCCAGGATTATGCATCTTTAGTTTTTAAGATTGGTGTCCCTTCACAGGTCCACAACTCAGGCAAGAGAATCAAACCTAAGATTTTTACCTCATTAAAGAAGAAAAGCAAATATGACCGTATTACACTGCAACTGACTCGAAACTTTGAACTATATGCATGACTTCACTACACGTGTGGTGCATGCTCGCCAAATTAAAACCCAAAAATTTGTTATTCTGAAAATGCCTTGAAGTTGTGGGAATCACTTTGTTGTGCTTGCCAAACACTTTTTTGGTTAGGCTTGAAAGTTGAAAGAGCTTCGATATTAGTGATGGAAAATTGAAACTCAATCATGTTGGTCATCATGAATAAGCAGCAATTGCCCTTTACTTTTTGACCACAAAAAGACATATCACGGTTACAGATGCACACACATAAATATAAACAAATGAAATTGAGACAAATTAAAGCAAAGCTTAGAAGGGAAAAACCAAACTACTCTTTCTCTCTTTTCTCTGTTATTATTGCTTCCTCTCCTCCAAACCAAAGTTTCTTCTTCATTTTCAGCATTTGATATTCTTCTACAAATTAAAGACCATGCAAGAAACAATGCCTCCTCCACCATTAAAGACCTTGATTGAAGAGATGGAGTCATCTTCAATAGAAGATGTTCCTTGGGTTTTCATCTGTCCCATATCACTGGAGCCAATGAGAGACCCAGTCACACTCTGCACTGGCCAAACCTACGACAGGTCCAACATCCTCAAATGGCTGTCCCTTGGCCACAACACTTGTCCCACCACCATGCAAGACCTTTGGGACCATTCCCTCACCCCCAACACCACCCTCCACACCTTCATCTTCACATGGTTCTCTCAGAAGTACTTCTCCATCAAGAAAAGCCTCCAAGATGTTCAAGGCAGAGCCTTAAACCTCTTGGAATCACTCAAAAAGGTTAAGGGTCAAGCAAGAGTCAAGTCCCTCAAGGAACTTCGCCAGCTTCTTGATTCTCATCCTTCAATAAGAAACACAGTTGTGGAACACAACGGGGTTGCCTCGGTTTCTTCATTGTTAGGACCTTTCACTTCCCATGTTGTTGGGTCAGAAGCCATTGGGATACTAGTGAAGCTGGATTTGAGTTCTGAGGTTAAGAAGAATCTGATGAAGCCAGCAAAGGTGTCTTTGCTGGTGGATATCATGAACGAGGGAACCATTGAGACAAAGATGAACTGTGCAAAGTTGATTGAGATGTTGCTGTTAGAAGGACACGTGTCACTGTCACCAAGCTTGAGTCTTTTGGTTGGTTTGTTACGGTTAGTTAGAGAAAAGAAGCACCCATCAAGTGGGGTGGTCTTGAATGGCCTCATACTGATAAAGAAGATGTGCAGTTATTACCAAGAATCAGTTATAACTTCCATTTTGAGCATTGGAGCGGTGCCCCAATTGGTGGATCTATTGCCAACTTTAAACAATGAATGCTTGGAGATAGCACTGTGTATTCTCGAATTGTTGTCAAAAACTCCAGAGGGAAGAATGGCGTTGAAAGATTGTCCCAATGTTGTGGTTAATGTGGTGACATTGTTGATGAGAGTCTCTGAAAGGTGCAAGCAATTTGCGCTTTCGATATTGTGGGGTATTTACAAGCTTGCACCGGAACAGTGTGCGTCTGAGGCTGTGGAGGCTGGTTTGGCGGGAAAGCTGCTTCTGGTGATTCAGAGCGGTTGCAACCCTATTTTGAAGGACATGTCTGTTGAGTTCTTGAAGTTATGCAGTTTGAATTACTCTGCTAGTATCTTCATCTCTAAGTGTATGCTTACCACAACAATTCAATGAATTTTATTTAACAAATAACATCCAAGTTTGTTAATCAAATTGTTAGAAGCTGAGTTGGGAGATCACAGAAAGTGATAATGAAATTGTATTGTATTGTATAGTTTATCTTTTCAGTGTTTTTATTTTAGAAAAATATGGAAACTTCTAGAGTTGGTATTTTTGGTTTGGTCAACGAGATAGAAAATGGATTTGACGACTACAGTTTGTCCATATTTTTTATTTTATTTTAAAAGATACTAATACTATAGTAAATTAAAAGTAAGGGTATGCTTTAATAACGGTCTTGCTATTTGAATAAGTGATTTATTAAATCAAGTGGCTAACCAAGTAATTTACAAAAACCATTACCACTCTCATTAAGTAGCGCGTGTTTCACGCGTTTAGAAACTACTTCGTTTCTGCAAAATGCTCAACGACATTCTACCGTCATCGTTCTTCATCCTCCTCCTCCTCCTTCGTCTTCGTCGTCGTTCTCTTCCTCCTCCACCTTCATCGACGTCGTTTTTTTCATCCTCCGTCACATCGTCCTATTCTTCCTCTTTTGAAGTGCCGCCTTCTTCTTCCTCTTCCTCCTCCTCCTTTTCTTCTTCTCCTTCTTCTTCTTCTTTTTCTTCTCTGTTTTACATTGTTGTTGTTGTTGCTACTGCTACTACTATTGTTATTGATATACAAAAATATAAAGCAATAATGCGCAGAAATAGAAAGTAATAATGCGCAGAAATATATAGAAATCCAGAATGAGTAGAAATGCAAAGCCAAAATGAGCAGAAATACAAAGCCATAATGAGCAGAAACAAAATTCAGAAAATGAAATGCATGAACAACCAAACTAAGAAACACTA
>JASCZI010060421.1:31839-48851 GCA_036250425.1 Stylosanthes scabra
TAGAAAAATCAAACAAAAACCAAAACCTAGATATATAAATTAAGAAATTAAAAATTAAAAATATACATACATAATGTTATAATCACAAATGAAACCCTAGATCTCTAGATGATCACTCGGCCACCCCCACTTCACTCAAGTAGTCAGGTCTCTAGATCTCTCTCCATTCTCCAGTCTCCACGGCTTCAGTGCTCCATCGCCTCGGTGCCTCCACACAACCACACACCACAGTTCCTCCTTCCCACCACATACCAAACACCGACACCGTTGCAGCAGGAACCGTGACACTCTCTTCAGACCTCTGCGTCGGCACCGTCACTCATTCATCTTCAATCGTCCCTCATCACGCTCGTCGATTGTTGCTCGTCCATTCTCTTTTGTCGGTACCGTAGGTCCGTAGCCGGTCTTCTCAGTTTCATCTTCGTTTTTTCGCTGGTTGTCTCAATTTCATCTCTGGTTCACTCTGTTTTGTCCCGGCATCGCCTCTGCGTCCCTAAGCCCCTTCGTCCTTGCGTCGCCTCTGCCTCTGCCGGTCGTCGTCCTCTATTCTTGTCATAGTCACTGTTGTGGTCGTTGCTGTTCATAATGCAACTAATCGTCGGTTCTTTTTGTCTATCTCCTCCTAGCAAGGCAGCGGTGGCCCCATAGCCCCTCCTTTCTTCTTTGCTTTTCTTTCCCGTTTCTTTCTATGTTTGCTGGCTTATTTTCCTTTCGTTCTGGTTCACCATGGTTCAATAAAATCCGGCCAGTCAGCGGCTGTGCTAAGACGGTAAGCATCAAATGGATCCACTCCCAACGGGAGGTGCCAAGGCAACATTGACCACATATCTGAGATACCGGTGACCGTCGATGATGGATCCACTCCCGACGGAAGAAGCCAAGGCAACACTAACGGCGTTTAGTTCGATTTCGAGAGAGGAGATCTTCGAGTGGTGGTTTCCTTTTAGGTGTTTGCCCGCTGTTGGTGTTGTGAACCAGGCTACGGGCTTTGGTGATATCCGGAGGAGGTTTTGGCTATTGGAGGACGATAACGGCGACTGTCATCAAGGTGAGGTGGGTGTGCTTTGAGGAGTGTTGTTGGAAGAGAGTGTAAGAGGTGATGATGAGGCAAATGGAAGAAGAAGCGTCGGATTTGCAGTGCGTTCGGATGAGGTGGATGTGAAGAGATTTGATCTAAGAAGGGACGACGGTGGATGTGGCATACAGCGGCCGGATCTGGCGCTCTGGTTTCAGCATAGGTGATCAGACCCTGGCCCGATGCTTAAAGCAACGAAACGGCGTTGAGGAAGCGACGACTTGACGAAGCTTCGGAGCTCGCATCGGCCACCATTCTGCATCCGTCAATGGCTGAAACTGTTTCGAGGGTGTTGGTGTCTAGATCTGGCGGAGGTTGATGTCGATGTTGCTGGAGGCGGCAAAACAGGTGGTGAGACCGGGGAGGCGACTGTTGGTGGAGGAGTTTGGCGATGGTGTTTGGGTGTTGATGGTGAGACCGCCATTCTATTTTAAAGGAAACAGAGAATGATAATGGGTTGTTTGTGGGTGATTGAGTTGTTGTCATGAAGAGTTGAGTGGAAGGAAGGAGATGAGTGTCAACGGAAGGCTATGCCAAGCGGAGACGGTAACCAGACGATGCACTGCGATAAGAGCTTGAGTCGGGTCGGGTTGAGGAGTTGGCAGGTCCAACGGGATCAGGGTGTGGATCGGGTCAGGTATAGGCTTTATTCTGTTTGCTTAAGTGTCTTGTATGCTTTTAGGTGTGGTTTGGTGTGTTTTATGTCGTGTTTTTTGTACTCTTGTTATTTCCTGTCTCACAATGTGACATTCGTTGTTGCATTCGTGTGACTTTTGTAACTACCCTTCGGGGTCTAGTTATACCCAAACTTTCAAAAAAAAAATGTACTTTACTTATGTGTTGGACTTTTTAACGTTAGAAAATGAACATGTTAGTATTGTATTGTATTAAATTTTCTTTTTTGAAGTTTGATGGATTATGACTCATGAGAGAGCAGGATGTAAATTGGGGAATTTTTTTTTTTAGAATTTTCACATTTGCGGATATATCCGCAATCTGCAGATATATCTGCAGTCGGATCGGATATGAAGGTAAAAAATACGGATATCGTATCCGATCCGATCCGATGAAATTTGTGCGGATCGGATAAGAAAACCGCCCATATCAAATTCATATCCGATCCGTGTGCAGCCCTACTCACGTATAGAGTAACATGATACATATTATACATATTTATTTATTTATTATAAATAAAAGTTTAATTTTGATGCACTGACAATGTAAAAAGTTTTATACAGTCATCCAATCAAATTCATGCATTTATATAATTTTAAAAGTAGTGTGGTTGAAAATTAATTACTTTTGATGATGTAGTAACACCTAATTAAATGTATGTGTAAAACTTTTTTACACTGACGATGCATGAAAATTAAATTTTATAAATAATATGAAAACGAAAAAAGAAGAAGAGGGACTCTATATGTCTGAGATATATATGTATAGTCCTTTTGAAAAAGCTTAAGTTTATGTTAATAAATGGAACCTAGAAAATCTTAAACATGATTACTTCAATAATGTAGTCGTTATCCTCTATAAACTCTAACCTATAGTTATCCTCCGACGTCGTGAATTAAGAATTCTGGGTTTTGGTTATGGTTAGGCTAGTTGAAAACAAGGCGGGTCGGATCGGGTCGGGTTGGTTTGCTCCGATGATGAGAAAAAAACGAATTTAGTATTTAAATATTTTAATATATATTTTATACTAATGACTGAAATTTTATTTGTAGATTTTTTTTATGTCCGTTATATTTTAAAGACAATTAAATATCATAATTATAGTTAAAAATAATTAAAAACAAATTTTCTAATGATGACATATAAGCATTTTATCCCCTAGAATCATTCTCTATCCGCCACGTCAGCTATTCAGTTGCTTAATTATATACTATTAAGATAAAATTAAGATTAAGATAAAAATAATATAAAATAAAATAAAATATTAAGATTGAGATAAGATTTTGAATTTGAATTTCACTTAACATGAAACTAGATTTGATTTACCAACTATACAATACCATTCATCGATTCCATCAATCATCCATCCATTATATCTAATTAATTGATTTAATTTGAATATAATCCTAAAATCTCTAGTGCACTAAAATCACTCTAACCAATTTATCTTCTCCTAAAATCACTCCAACCATTTTATCTTCTTTCTCAGTATATAGATCATTCTTCTTTTCTTCCTTATTTTATACCTATTCTATTTCCAAATACTTTAATTTTTTTTTTCCACTGCAAATCAGAGTACTTCTCACTCTTCATCTCTGGTAAACTCTTATTCTTTACTCTTTGTTTTTAAGAAGTAAACAATCCTTCCTTATTTATATTTGTATTTTTTATTTTATTTCAAAAACTGTTTGAATTTATGGACGCATATTTCTCCTTCCTCATTCATGTTCTTTGGTAAATTATTTTTCTTTGCATAGTTTGGTTTAAAAAGTAAGCAAGCCTTTGTTGCTTATTTTATGCAATTTTTTTAAAAAAATATATATACAAAACTACTTAAATTTTAGAACACGTACTCCTCCCTCCTCATCTTCTTTATTAAATTCTTATTCTTTATTATTGGTATTTTTGTAGGTTTTTTTTTAATTTAATTTTCTTGATGCGTTTTTTCTGCAATTAGTTATACACCATTTATATTATCTTAGCATGGAAGGAGTTTAATCTCTGTTGCCATGTGTTTTTCTGTTTATTCCTTTCTTTTATTTTTCTAGTGAAAGTGAATGATAAATAAAAAAATTCTTTGTTTGAATAAATTTTGATTAGGAGATTTGTCGCTTATATTTTCATTAGGATTTTGTTGAAATTTAAACTTTTGATTTTATAGATGATTAGGATATGATTTGAATTTAATTTAAATTAATTGATTTTTAGAATTTTTGAATTCGTAGTTTAAATGTTGGATAGAAAATATAAAAACATTAAATCTATCTATGTATGCGATTGTTATAACTATTTATTTATTTGAATTTATGTTAAAAAAAATTGATGAATAATAAAAGATACCTAGTCGAGTAGTAATGGACGACTTTCGACATAAGAGTTTATATTAGTGAAATTGTGGAACTTGAATTTTATACAAAATTGGACACATATTGCAAATAAAAATTTGTTACAATTATACACAAAACCTTCATATAAATGTATATATTTGTTGTATTATTTTTATTTAAATTCAATTTTGAAAATATATTTAAAATTAGTTATATTTTTTTATTCATTTGTAAATTTTGTAAGATTGAATTAGATTTAACAATCAAACTAAACCATTCTAACACAAATTTTAACAAACTATTTTTCAATTTTTGCAGGATATAGCGATTATTTTAGCCTTTTCAAATTGAACTAGAAATAACAAGGTCGCCTTACTTTTAGCCAATTCAGACATATCAAAGATTTTAAAAATCTTAATGTTGTCCATAAGTTGATTAGAAGTAAGCTCGACCTCGTTTTTTCTTACTCAATCAAATTTTTTGGCAGAGATGGTAAGTGATGCTTTTTTTTTTACTGTAACACATTAAATGGCCAAAGTGGCGCGAGGTATGATCATAACTCAATTTACATTAATTTTTTATTTTTAGACAATTTTTATAGGTACCAAACCGCTTACCAAAGTTAAAAACGAGGAGCAAAGATACCCAGAAAAAATAATTTTTTTGAAGTAAAAAAAATTCAAACTTAAATCGGTAAAAAGAAGAGACTAAAACTTCAATAGTCACTAGTCAGAGTGGATGTTACAATACTCTCCTCTTATTTGGAGTTTTGAAACTCCATTACATTATGAGTATTGTAGTTGTAATTTTCCTATTTTAACCCTTTTCACTTTAAATAAATGCACACACTTGATTTGCGTCACTTAAACTAGCTTGTTACCCGCCCCGCGCTGCGATCTTAAAAGCTTGTTTGTATGTCTTGTTGTAATTACCCTGTTTTACCGAATTTGATAAGCAAAAGAATTTCGATAAGCTGCTTCATTACCTGTCTCAAGCGAATGTTGTTCGGAATAACTGCCTAACGGGTATTGATGAAACTATCAAGTTTAACAGAAACTGATTTCCTAAGCTGCTACAATTCATAATAAACATCTTTTAATTAGAAGTTAGATTTACAACTGACTCTTGCGTTAGTTTCACGTGATTTCATACGACATTAGGAGTTTAGGTCTTAACAAACATTAACCGATAAGTGTATGTATCCACTTCAACCATTAGGAATAGTAAATCAAAAGGCAAAAACAAGCTCAAATGGGAATAATTACCTCTAACATATTCTACATAAGACTGGACGTTGATTATAATCAACGAAATGTTGCTTTGATCAATCTCTTCTTCATTGACAAAATCTGGAGCAGACATATTTTCTGGAGACTACCTTTGTATGCTTTGTAGAAATCGCACCATCTCCACCAAAGAGGTATGTGTTGGCCTGCGATGAATTCCTCACGAACTTGAACTTGAATCGATTGTTTATTGGATGAGTAGGTCCAATGACAGTCCAATAAGACCCTAATCCAACAGGGAGAAGATACCTTGCAAATTCGACAGAGAGGTACTAAAATAGAAATACATGGGTAAAATAATTTGTTATAGGTTGCTTAGGTAATTTTGCAAGTGCATTTATATCACGCATCACATACAACATGGAATATTTAAGCCATGGTCAAGAGAGATGGAATATAAATAATCAGAGCAAATATGAACATTTAACAAACCATATCAAATAAAAACTTACAACTCTGGAAGATGTAGAGTAGGTATTCCCAACCCTCAGTTCAATTGTTTCACCATCCCCCACTGTCTGAAAATTGCATTGAAATATGCTTCTGTAATTGTTTTGATTTAGTGATATATGAATAACATTTACTACAGATGTACTATACACATAAATCTACGATATGTAATAATATGGTTTATACAAAGATTCAAATGTAATAAAATTTCACCTTTGACACTTTAAAGTGATCATGTTTGTATATTAAAGCTCATAGACTAAAAATTAGAGTTGGTATTAGTTAAACAAAACTGTATTGTTTAAATACAACAAAATTGTCTAAATTTAAGCTTGTTTCAAATCCTTCTAACAATGTAAGAAATAAGTAATTAACACCTCTATGAATATAAACTATTTTCAAGCGTGTCTTACCCTGCAGATTGCTGACCATTAAGAGGCTGGGAATTGGGAAGAATGCAATCTTCAGAAGTGATGGCGAAGTAATCCAACTTGAAGATTTCTTTGATTATATGCAACTTCTTGCTACACAAAACTTCTCTATAGAAGAATTGTATAAACTTCTGGTTACTACTCATTTAGTAACCTTTAACCATATTATCATAAAGCTTTAATATGCATATTTCCCAACTAAATCATTCTTTTTTTACTTGAGCTTTAATCTAAGTATAAGTTTAAACAAATAATCCAACAAATAATAACATAATAGGCCAATTAAATTAAAGATTTTATATCCTAATCTTGATAAGATAATTGATATAGAAGAGATTTATTGATTAATAAAAAATAAAGTCCAAATCAAACTTGGAGTCTGTTAGATTACTCAAAATTAATAAACAAACAACTAAATGTCTTTAATTCTATCCTCAATTTTCCATTCTATCATAGGGTAACTAAAGTCTATCTGTTGTAAAAGAATCTTCCCACTAATATTAATAGAAAACTTAGTACAGACATTCTCAATTAAATGGCTGCAGGACCTTTATAACATGGCACTCGAATGGTTTCTTCTAGAGGAGGTGTTCCTTGATTATAAGGTTGCAGCACCTTTTAACAAATTAGCTTTCTTACCATTCTAAATCTTGGACATTTTTTAATTCTCTTTACATGTTTACTTACTTTGAAAGGTAGCTCCACCTTGAATTCACCATGCTCATTTTTCTACACTTCTTTCTTGAATCTCATTCATTGATTCTCTCGAGAAGGTAGCTCCTTGTTTTAAATCTCATTGAATTGACTCTTAACTAAGAAGATGAGTTGGTACTTCAGTAACCATGTTATATCTTAACTTTAAAGTTGCTGAAACATAATGAAACATTTTGGCAATATATAATATAAAATACGGTTAAAATTAATAATTCAAAGATGCTGTCACAAAGACAGAAACACCTTCCAAAAAAGCCAAAGAGAATAATAGAGAATAAATAGTGGTAAGAATAGTAACATTGTAACAAAAATATTATAACTAATATTCTAAATTTTAGAATTTTAGCCTGATTTACATGCTAATGGTCAATGAGTTGAGTGCAACCAAATAATCATACATACAAAATAAGCATTAAGGGTATAATATATATAACATATTGTCTTTAAAAATAAAAACAACTGAGAAAAAAAAAATATAAAAAGATAATCTAAGCTCAGAAAAATCATGGCTTAATAAGATAATCAAATACCACTTACTTAATATCAGTTCCATGGACATCAGATTTTATATTATGCACATTCCAAGTGAACAGTAACTTGTAGATTTATAAAAGTGATTTAAATCAAGTCCAAAACAAAAGTGATTTAAATCATTCTTTGTCCTACATTTATCCGATTGCAAATGTGATTCTTATAATATATGTAGATCACAAATAATAATAGTTAAAATGAGCATTAGCAATGTTTCTAGAGATCTTAGCACGACAAAAAATGTAAATTCTGTAGATTTTTGGTTGATTAGGCAAATCTTACACACGCAATTTCCATATTATCTACATATTTAATAACAACATTAAAGGGCATCAACAATGTTGTTCACTTAATTCAAGAATTACAATATAAAAATCTTAGCGAGAAAAAGGGTTACCAATGGCGTAAGGAGTGCAGCAAGCTCTGGATGACTGGGTTAGCAACATTTTTCAGCAAGCTCTGGAGTCATCGTCCTTCAATAAGCTGCAATTATATAAAAACCAAAGGAAGAATAAAATATGGAGTAATTAAAAACAAAATTAAACATTAGTGAAAGTTTAGATAACTAACTTTCTTAAAAGAGGAGAAAATTGTTCTGACCTTCTGGAAATACCAAGACCAGCTCCAAGAATCTCACTTCAATTTCTTTGCCGTTGAGCAACCGATTAGAGAAACTCATTTTGGGTCTGAAATTGAAGAGAAAGGAAGGAAATAGAAGCTAGATAAGGCTGTCTCACACAAATAAGCAAAGTTCTTTGGCATAATGATTCTCATTCTTCCTTGTCTGGAAACCAAAGGCAATCTCTTTCTCCTTCCTCGTTGTCGACCTCTTTCTTCTTATCATCTGTTTTTGTCCCTGTCTCTCTGTATTTCTTTGTATTCCATAACCCTCTCTTCTTTCCATCAGTCTTGAAAATGCTGCAATGATGAGATGAGATGAGATGAGAAATATTCAAGAGTTTCTTAAAATTATTAAATTATGAAAGAGCAAGAGCATAATGTAAGAAAGTTCAAGATATGATGAGAAATCCTCACTTTTCAAATGTATGCAGAAAACGACCTCTAAAAAAGTAGAGCAAGACCAGAAACGGTTCCTTCGAGGCTGCTGCAGTGCTTCTTCGTTGGAGGATGTCGTCGCCGGGATGGTTGCTGGTACGGGAACAAACTGCTGGTCACTTCTTCACTTTGAATTCTCTCACGGCTAGGGTTTCTCATTTTTGGAGGATGAAGGAATTTCAATACACAAAAGCTAACTGATTAGCATATTGAAGAAGAAGAAGAAGAATGAGTAGAATTAGTTAGGAGATTGAAGAAGAAGAAAGTGTAGATCTGGTGAGAGATTTTGGAATTTTAATTTTGAATTTGAAAAGTGAGTGTGTGTAAAAGCAAGATACAAATTTGAAATGAAAGCAAAATTTCATCTTGTTGCAGAAGATTGATAAAATGTCGTTTTTATCCTTTCACTAACTATTTTTATGTGAAAAGATTCTCCACTATATAAAGATGGAGCTTTCTATGGTGAGGAAAGTATATGCAGGTCCTTAGTGGACCATTCCCTCTTTATAACTAAAGTAAGACCAGGGGTCAGTTCATAAATATCTTTTTGTGTGTGAATTAAATTATCAAAACATGAGGACTCGATCTGGGAAACATGATCAATTAGGGGTTCATCACTTCATTGTGTGTAGTCATATTAGGGTTGCAAAATATACTCCTCGATTGGGAACTGAAAGCGTCGTCGCCGTCGCCGTCAACTTTGGTGAGGATCTGACTATTTTTCCTTTGCTGCGGTGGTGCCTTGAGTCGTCGCTAGTAGACATAGAGGTGCCTTCCTCCAGCAGCTGCGTGTGGCACCTCGCCGCCGCATCTCCACAATTCCTCGCTCGGCCTCACTCTAAAACGTCTCATGGCCTCCTCTTCGTGGTCCTCTGCCTCCTCGTCGTGCTCCTCTACTTCACTATCCATCGCTGCTGTGTCCGCCGTTGTGCTCCTCTGACGTGCTCGTCGGCGCTCGCTGTTTGCACATCTCCGGTCGCTACTTGCTGCTCGCTGAAGCTCGTCAATCATGTCGCCGTGAATTTTGGTATGCTCCACCTCCTTTCCCTGTCAATATTAGGGATTTATCGATCAATTTAGGGATTTTATTGCATTTTAGGGATTTATCGATCGATTTTATTACAAGTTATTTGTCTTGCCTAGGTGTATGCAGTTGAAGCCTGCGAATTTGTTGGGCCGGTTACCATCCAAAGTCACAATTAGCATTCTTAATTTTGGATTGTCTCTTAGTTTGTTAGTTTACCATCACCGAAAATTGTTATGATCTAATTCTGCTTCAACCTAAAACTATTACATAAAGCCATAAAGGCACATACTTGATTTTACCTCCATCCCTGTTGATATGTGCCTCACCACCTTATCCTTTTCCCTTCTATTTGTGTTTGTGTTCGTCTATGTTTCGTCTTTACTCTCCTTTCTCCGCCTCTACCACGTCCTACTCGCTGCTCTTCTTGTTGTTGCGGTGCTTTAGCGGTCTCTTCCGGTTGTGGTTCTTATTCTTGTTCCTCCACTATCAGCATTCGTTACAACTCTTTGTGTTGGAGCTCCTCTTGCAATTAATGTTGAGGCTGTTAAATCCCCCTTTGGAGCTTCTATCTTGTTGCTTATTTTTGGTTTTCATTTGGCTGCTTTTATAGCTGATTATATCATAAGTGGATTTATCTTCTGTGATTCTCCTGATGTAAAGGCATTGCAGCGAATAATTTCTTTTGAGACAGGTAGAAATTTTGTCCATATTATTTCATCAAGTGGTTGCCATGTCGAATGTTACTGGTAGTAACTTCATTTCATCAAACTGCAGAAATGCAAAGTAGTCTTCTTGCTCTAGCCCTTATTTATGGGTTCTTCGAAGATTCACTATCGTTTGGGAGAGAGACTGAGGGACTGAGATTGAATTAAGTTTGTTATTGTGTTTAATTTAAAATTTATTAGGAGACAGAGACTGATAGATAGAAATTAAATTAAGTTGATGGAGGAATAACAAAGGTTAGTAATGAAAACTTTGATGTTAAATGAAGGTTTTTAGAGTCTCAGTCCCTCAGTCCATATTATCCGGAAGTACTGAAAATACTGAAATTCTAGAGATTGAGACTGAAATTTTAGTTTTAATATCTACCAACCAAAGACAATATTGAGTTTCAGTTCCTCAATTTCAGTTCCGATCTGTGAAAACAAACGCTACCCTAATGTGTTGTTGGAATGAGGTTGGGAATGAATATAGGATTAGTTTGAGATTAAAAAAAAAAGGAGGTAAATTTGGAAAATAAAATGTTGACCAAATGTTGATGGTCAAAAAATTAACAATAAAAGATGGAGAATTCTATGATGGGAAAGAATATTATGGACCATCATGATCCAGAAAGCATATTGTAATAAGAAAATATGAGGGGCTAGTTCATAAATATTTTTCTTGTTAGTGGGAGAGTAAATTTGATAAGTGGAAGGGCCGGCTCATGAAAAAGCAAAAAATAGTTTCAGCTTCCTCCACACACTTCATTTATGTCTATCACGTGTACGAAATCCCAACATAATCTTGATTTATTTTCTAAAAGTATTTTTAGTTTATTTTCTCGAAAAAAGTAAATGACCTGAAGATTAATTTTATTTTAAAATGAGTTTTATTTATTATATTATTATAATAAAAATTAATTTCCATGTATCATCAGAGTAAAAGAGTTTTACACATACATCAAAGCAGATATTACTACATCATAAAAAATAATTGACTTTTAAATTCACTATTTCTAAAGTCATATAAATACATAAATTTAATTGATTGACTATGTAAAAATAATTTACAGTGTCAGTACATCAAAATTAAACTCTATTATAAATTAAAAATTAAAAACTTAACCTTAAAATTATTAAACCCATTTTGCATAAAAAGTTTTAGGAAGATTTTTATATGAAAAAGTATTGGGAACATTCACTTGAGAGTCAAATAGGAACCAATGAGGAATTATGAATGATAAGTTTTATATTATATGGATGATAACCTTCTTAATTTAAATGTTCACTTATTCATTGATTCCCTAATTAATTCTCTAATATTGATTCCATAGCATTATTTTTTTTATTTTGGTCAAAATTATATAGACACTTAACTGTAAAAATATTAATATCTATTAATAATTAAGTATATTTAATTTTTAATTTTCAAATTTTAAATGCTTACAACTTAAATTGACATTAATTTTTTTTGTCTTAAATTGACATTAATTTATGTCTCATTGTTATATTTATTATTTTATTTACATTTTTAGTCCATTTTTTTTAAAAAATTTCCAAAGGCCTATGTTAGCCTAGATCCATCAAGGCCCACAAACTTAAACAGTATTCTATCAAATTACCAAAAAAAAATAATATTCTATCATGCATAGTCAGATTCGTGTGACGTTAAACAATGAGACCAGTTCACAATTATTCACAGTTACGTGGCTTTTTAGGGTATTTTTTTCTTTTTGTATGGAATTGAAAAAATCCCAATAAAGATATATTTGAAATCATCCAAAATTTCAAGAATAAATTAAAATTTAAAAATATTTTTAAAATTTTTAATAAACAACAAAAAAAATATATTTTATCCTAATATACAAGGCAAAAGCCCGAAGTTGAATGGGTCTAAAAGTTTGAAAGCCTAGCCCAATATAAAAATGCATGTGCGGTATGGACTGTAGAGTGTGGAGCATAATTATTTTGTCTTTATTGGGGGTGGAAGAGCAAAACTACAAAAGAAAAAAGCGACAAAAAGGGAAAACCAGCTTGCGAGTTTTCATTCTCCCGTTTTAGCGTGGTGAGTGGTGAGTCAATCGTGTCTAAAAGTGGAGACGACCATCTTAGACGTTACTGAATAAAACCACCATATTCCCCACCCTCTCCCCCGGTTTGGCGTAAGTGCGTAACCATAAACCTTTTCACTCACATTCTCTCTCTTTTACGCATCAAACCAAAACCAGAATCACATTCCCAACACACAAATTCAAATTGAAATTACAATTACAATAAGAAGCAGCATGTCATCGTGGATAGCCAGGTCCCTATCAAATACCCTCCGAATCGATGAAAACGACGTCGTACCGGACCCTCCAACTCCACCACATGAACATCATCATAATGCGCATGGATCAGAACCTGAAGAAGAAGACGAAGACGATCAAGCTCAAGGTCGTGGAGTCAAAGACGATCTTGATGAAATCAAACAAACCCTAACTCGTCAATTCTGGGGAATGGCTAACTTCCTCGCTCCTCCACCTTCCACTTCCAACCCTTCTTCTCCCCCTTCCAACCACCTCTCTATCCCCGATCCTGATTTTTCCGACGGCGAACAGGGAAGCCTCCGCCTCCACCAACCGGAGCCTGAACCGGAACCCATTGGATCCGATTCTGGAGGGAACCACCAACCTCAATTGGAGGAATACGCTCCTGAACGCGCCGTTGGGATCACAGAGGAGGTTTTGTCCTTCGCCTTCAATATCGCTATGCATCCCGAGACCTGGCTCGATTTTCCTATTGATGAAGAAGACGATCCTCAAGGTAACATCCTTATTTATTTATTTATTTTAATTGAAAAAAGAAAAAAAAAGAAAAAAAGAAAAAGGAAATGCATCAGATCGCTGGCTCATCATTTCTTGTTTCAATTTTATACTTGCTTATTGTCATTTCTGTTGTGAATCTTAATCTTAGGTGATAAGTGCTTCAATTCAATTCATTTTAATTCAATTCATTTCAATTCAATTCATCTGTTACAAGCTTGAGTGATTTGTAATGGTGAATTTTGGGATTTCTGATTGCATCTCTCTTGGCTTATTGTACCTGTAGATTTTGACATGTCCGATGCCCAAGAAGAGCATGCTTTGGCAATTGAGCGACTTATTCCTAGATTGAATGCGCTCAGGATTGAACTATGTCCTTGCCATATGAGTGAAAGTTACTTCTGGAAAGTCTATTTTGTTCTTTTGCATTCAAGGCTTAATAAAGATGATGCTTCCATTTTGTCTACGCCGCAGGTCAGTAGCTGGGATTTTTGCTTTGGTTTCGCTCTTTGGATGACCATACATTGCAATCTCCTGTTTTGGTTTCCCTTTCCACCATTATTTATATATATTTTATATAAGAGTTGGCTCAAACTTTGGATAGAGGTTGTTTTTTAACTTCATCTATAGGGAAGTGCATAATTAGTATGATCATTCATCGTTTATGTCACTAGAGAATTCATTACAAAGTGATGTGTGAATAGCTATTTATAATCAGTGTACATAATAAAACTGGAAGACTGATATGGAGGTGTGAATGTTACCTTACCGTTGTGTTGAAGTCGGCTTTTTTTGGTTCATGTTACTTAGTACTCAAGCTTTTACTTTAAAATTCATTCTAGATTTTCAACTTTCTTCTCTTTGATTCTGTTTTAGTTCATTCTAGAATTTCAAAATTCTGTAAGTTTAGATATATGATATATCTGTTTGTCTTTTTGGCACTAGGAGGAAGCTGGATAACTCTTTTGAGATGAATTCATTTGAGCTTCTTTAAGATTTTGATTTTGTCAAGGGTTATCTAATGAATGTTACATTTCCATGTCAGTTAGAAGATTTCTTTGGGATTTTAGTTGAAGTTCTTATTCAGCAATCTGTCTTTTTCTTTCTTTTATGTCTTTGGATTTGGATAAGCACGTGCCCATTTCTTGTGTGCTCAACTTTTACTAATCTTGTGATGCATCCATCTATGCCTTTCATGTGCTCAACTTTCGTTTGATTTATGTAGCCGCCCCACCTAATGGGATAATACTTAGTTGTTGTAGTTGTTGTATTCAAATGTGATTCTCTATATTAGTCAGTTGAAATAGGTTTTAATATTTTCAGGTGATGGAAGCCAGGGCAATGTGGATGCAGGAGCTGCACAAAAAAACAAAGCCTGAATTTGAGTTTTCCAGAATAGGCACTACATACTCAAAAGGCCCTGTTCGGCATGTTGATTTTGACTGCAGCTTAGCAGATGATGCCTATTCTGATGAGCTTTCTCATCAAACATATGGATATGAAACAACATCTTTGTCCACACTTGCAGATAAAGAGATAGAGAAGCACACGGTTGCAGTTGAAAGTTCTGAACCACATTTCATTGACAAGTCTGTTATTCAGGAAAGTACAATCATTAAAACTGAGAACAAGGATCTAAAATGTGGTCATTCCACTCAAACTATAACTCAGGACTATGTTAATGATGATGATGATATTGATTGGCCAGAGGAAGATTCTGATTTAGGAGAACCAATTATTTCCGCTGTGAATGAAGAAGACGTATCTTTTAGTGACCTTGAAGATGATGATTATGGCGTTAAACCTATTACTTGCAATACAGGTTCAAAGGTGGCATAAAACTTAAAGCCAGACAACATGATTGTGGTCATTCAGGGCTACATGATCCTCACGCAGAAGTAATAGCATGAAGAACAGGTGCCTGATGTTCAGAAAAACTGGACTACCAGTGTCTTTCTGGAGCATTTGTACATAGATGAATTGTGAACAAAGTTCGAAAGAGTCAAGATATGTTACATGCTAATATTTGAGGTTGTGAAACGAACTTGTAACATCTATTACTATGTTTGCCCCAAGGCTAAATGTTGTGTTCGGGATCCAACTCAAATGAAAAGGAAAGGCTGGAGCCAAGTAAGTGGTTGATGTTTGAGTTTGATCTCTGTTTCATAGAGGTTGAAAACGAGAATCGGGATGAACATACGCACCAATTCTAGGGAGAGCTGTTTCAGAAGGTATACATCATTCATATCGCAACAAGTGTACATTACTCGTCTTGTTTGTCATCGAATATAGTCAAGTCGATTTTTTTTTTCCTTTTTTGGGAAGTTATTTCATGGCAGTTGTATTTGTATTGGTGATTGGAGTGTTCAGTCTTGTTATTTTTTGTTTGTGTTGGCCTCCTCCTGAATCCTGATTGCCTTGCTGTCAACTGTGTTGGAAAGGAAACCAATAAAGTGATTATTTGAGTGATCAAATGATATGATATTTGTTTGCGGATATGCCTAATTGCCTCCTCAGGATTCTCTTCTAGCTGCGACGGTTTCAATTTAGAATTATGTAAGATTTATCACTTATCAATTTTAATTTTAAAGGAAATGCTCTATGATGACATTTTTAATGCATGAAGGTTTGTTGTTACCTACTGTGAAGTCTGTAGCAGACAATGGACGGCTTTATCATTGTCCTTCCTCTTCGATAGTTATTATGTGATAACTGGAAAACAATAGAATTTAAGAAACCTGGTTTCAAAAATGTCAAAATAATATATATTCAATAATATTATGCATCCAAGTTATTGGATTAACCAAGTCCAACCAAGCTGGAGCAAGTCACGCGCCCCATCCCCCTCAGCTCCCAAATAGGTAGGTTTGTTATTTTCGTTTTTTTGGGATTTGAAATCCCTGATTATTCGCTGTTCACTCCATCATTACGCTTGTTCCCTAATTTTGCATTCTCACCACTTTTCTCATCACCGTTCATTCTCTTCTCCACCCCAATTCATCTTTCTGCATTCTCCTTCTATCTGTTTGGATTCGAGTATGGATTCTATCCATCAATCGATCGTTTCTGTCGAAAGTTCATCTGAAATGGTGCCTAACATACACGTATGTCGTAATCGTCGTTGTAGATTCTGTTTTTGATCTGGTTTGATGTGAATTCTGGAACTGTTATGCATTTACGTCGCCATTTTCGTCTGTTTTCATGCATAAATTGAACGTTATGATGTGCTTGTTTGTGTTTGGAAGGATCTGAGTCATGACAGATTTATGAATTGGTGTTTTGCAATTCCGTTTCTATCCGTTATATAATCCCGTTTCTCTTTTTCATGTCATTCCGTTTCTGTTTTTGTGAGTTTAATATTTTCTGTCGTTTGTATTTTTTATCTGACTCAGATCTTTTCTACTTTTGAAACATATTTCGTTTCTATTATGAGGAGTCATTCCGTTTCTGTTTTTTTCTGATACGCTGAATCATTTTTCATTGTTTTTTTATTTTTATTCAATTCGTTTCTGTTCTTGAGCCACATTTCGTTTCTGTTTAGAAGAGTCATTCCGTTTCTATTTTTGACTGATACGCTGATTCAATCATTTTTCATTGTTTTTTGATTTACTCAAATCGTTTCTGTTTTTGAGACACATTCCGTTTCCATTTAGAGAAATCATTCCGTTTCTATTTTGGTTTGTTGATGCAGATTCTGGGTGACGTTGATGAGGAGTATATACCACAGGTTGGGATGAGCTTTCAATCACTTGAAGAAGCTGCTGCTTTCTATAAAGAGTATGCTAGACGTGTTGGGTTTTCTACCAAGGTAAGGATCACAAATAGGTGTAAGGAGACGAGGGAAATAAAGAATCAATTAATCACATGTAACAGAGAGGGAAGATGGATCTCTGAGATACCTTACGTTGAGAAGACGAATCCAACGTGTGGTGCAA
>JASCZI010060421.1:54959-70447 GCA_036250425.1 Stylosanthes scabra
ATTTCAGCAATTGTTGATCCAAGTTGTTGCCTGGGAGATGGGATAATGCACCGAAGCCCATCTCATTTACAAGCCTTAGTTTGTCTTGATAATCTTTCAAATAATGAAACATTGAAGCAACGGTTGTAGTGAGAGACCTAAAGAAATGGCCTTGCTGAAAAAAAGTAAAAAAAAATAAGCATATTAGATTTAGATAACAAATAGCATCAAACTAACATAAGGGTATCACAAACAGCAACAGCTTCTCACATTCTTGCTGCTCCCTGCCTCATCGTCGTTCGTCGCCTTACTAGCATGTTTTGCATCTGATTTCTTTGGCCTTCCCATTGCTGAGGAAGAGAAACAGAAACGAAATTAAATTAAAAATAGAAACGGAATATGCTATGTTACCCAGAATCTGCATCAACAAACCAAAATAGAAACGGAATGATTCATCTAAATGGAAACGCAATGTGTCTCAAGAACAGAAACGGTTTGAGTAAATCAAAAAACAATGAAAAATGATTGAATCAGCGTATCAGTCAAAATAGAAACGGAAGGACTCTTCTAAACAGAAACGAAATGTGGCTCAAGAATAGAAACGAATTGAATAAAAGTAAAAAACAATGAAAAATGAATCAGCGTATCAGACAAAAACAGAAACGGAATGACTCCTCATAATAGAAACGGAATATGCTAGATTTAACCCAAATTGCACAAGAAAATATTTGAATCCAAAACAGAAACGATATCATATTAAATTACAGAAACGAAATACATCCTTTAAATACAAAATCAAACTTAGTAACGATTTTTGATCCCTTAAATGTAAACCACAAAACGGAAGCAGAATGAAGAATAGAAACGAAATCACTTTAAAAAACAGAAACGGAATATGTATTAAAGACAGAAACGGAATCAGAATGAAAACCAGAAACGTAGTCACATTAAAAAATGGAAACGGAATACAAGAAAGCAATGAACATTCTCGTTCCCAAAAACAGCAACATTCTCAATACCAATATAAACCCTAATTTCATCTTTTGAATGCGGAAGCACATGTGGGATCGCAATCAAGAAACGATTCACCGTCATTCCCAAATTAAATTCGTTCCCCATTAAACACAATGGCCAATCACAAAATAGAAACGAAATCCAACAACACTAACCTTGATTCCTCGCAATGAAGTCTTCGTTTTGTCTTGGGTGTTTCTTCGAGTCCTATTCGAGTTTTCTCTTCCGTTGCTGTGTTGTTGGTGGTTTTGATTTTGTGAATTTAATGCGATACGGTTTCCGTGTTTTGTGGGAGAGTGATGGAGAAACTAAATCAAAACCTTCCAAAACCGTTTCTTGTGGATTTTCGGTTGTGATTGTTGTTAAAGGAGCGTGTGTTACACGCGCGTTTGTGTGAGTGGGTAAAAAATGCTTGGTTTGACTTGGTTAATCTAATCACTTGGATGTATAGTGGTATTGATATATGTTTGTATTCCGTCAATAATCAGAGTTCTACCGTGAAGAGTAAATACAATGAAGAGTACGAAGAGGAGAGAGATGTGTGGCTAGATTGGTCGCTGCTAGTAGTAGAGTGTATGATAGGCAAGAATAGTAATTAATACCGAAGAAAGCTTATTGGGATGTGGGATGTCCCGTGTGCGCGTGGAATGTGCTTATGTGCCTGACTAAGTGACTAGTGGGCAGTGGCTTCACCCCTTTTTTTTTTTTTTTATCATTCTTTTAATTAGAGTAAATATACAATTCGGTCTTGACCATTTTTAATTTGGACAAGTCCACCCCTAATGATACGAATCCGACCCTCAATCATTTAAGAAATAGAACAAATAGACTCTTAAAACCGGTTTATCAATTCTAAATTCTAACTTCATAAACCGGTTTTAAGGGCTTATTTGTCCTATTTTTTAAATGGTTGATGGTCGAATTGTGGTTTTCGAATCATTATGGGTGCGCTTGTCCAAATTAAAAATGGTTAGGGGCCAGATTGGGTGTTTACTCTTTTAATTATTATTTTATAAAAATATTATTTATATATTATAAATACAAGTATAATTTAAACACACAAAAAATATACATATAATTTAATTCAAATGTATTATATATTTCAAAATATATTATATATTAGTAGTTAAGTTTAGAAATTAATTTTAATGCATATCTAATATAATATATTATTTTAAAAAAATACCAAAACTACCCACGAAAGATTTAAGCGCCGACAAAACTATCCATAAAAGAAAGAAATGAGTTTTTTACCCATGAAAGATGGGTAAAAGATGGGCTGCCTGGCCTTGTCACACCCTTATATACTAATAATGTGATTTTTTTCTCAGATCCACAACATTTCGAGTAAGGTTCATGACATATTTTGATAAACATTCATTTTAGATATATATTTATTTTACTCAATTAAATTATTTATTTTTATGTCAAATAAAAGATTATTCCTATTAAAAGAAACTCATTTTTGTGTTATTTTATATTAAGATAATTTTTTATTTAATATAAAAATAAATAATTGATTGAAAAAATATATGTATACCTATTATTATTATTTAATAAATAATATAATTATTTATTTAAGTAATTTTTTTCTGAAGCATTCTCTTAATTATAATTTTAATAAACCCAAAAAAAAACCAAAAAAGAAAAAAAAGTTCTCCAATCTCCTTCACAATTTACGAGAAACAAAAAATATCTACAAACGGAAAGCGCGTATATTCATTTTCATTGTGTGCTCCTAGTAATTATAGACCCACCAAGAGGTGAAATCATTATCTTCATGTATCTAACCTCTCTTCATTCTATTCATTGCACATCCGCTGCACGGTAGTAGGCACCAATCATTTAACCTACTATGTATTTGAATGAGAAATGGAAATCCTTAATGATTAAATTTATTATATAAATATATTGTATAAAAAATAAAGTTGACGTGCTTTTACTTCCTACTTTGCCGTATGCCAACTTTGCTTTTAGACATGTATTTTAGACTTCAACGATGTTACAAAATCAATGTTAGGAAGTCAATGAGTATAATTAGAGACATAGTAAATGATAAAAAGAAAAAAATAATAATATTAACTTTTTATTGTCTCCTTAATATTGACTATCAAAACTTTCTCTTTAGACTTGTACCGATGCCTTGAAATGAAAGTAATTTAAAATAGAGTGTTTAATAACGAGTAAATATTTAAATTGGTACTTGAAAGATTACTCATTCTCTAAATTAGTCCCTGAAAGATAAAATTAATCAAATTAGTCCCTGAATGTTGCACAGTCAATCACATTAGTCCTCCCGTTATTTCATTCAATAACGTCGTTAATTTTTGCTGAGTTGCCAGTTAAGGGACTAATTTGGAGAATGGGTGATCTTTCGAGGACCAATTTGAGTATTTACTCACTTCTATTCATACTTGTTCAAGATTCATAGTAAGTTAGTTCAAATGTAATTTCATCATTAAATTCTTCAATCTATGTGGGTCTTCTTGAACTTTATTTATTTTTCTTTTGTAGAAGAACAATCATTGCAATTACTTTCGATGGGTTGATGAAAATGAGTATCAAAGGGTAGTAGAAGGTGCTAATGGACATGAAGAAAATGATACAGAAATAGAAAGTGACTATGATGTTTGAAAAGTGAACATAGCTCTTAGGATGGACACTTTGGAAATAGAAGGTAGAGTACTTAAGTTGTTGCTATCATTTATATTCATACAAGACTTCTTTTGCATCACCTGACCAATGAGAAGTACAATTTCTAAATAATCTTATTATGTTCTCTAGTCTGCTCTGTTGCACTGGTGAAAGAATGCCTTGATAATTTATTAGCTTCTACCTATTATCAACCATACTCCTCATTAGAATCCTCCTAACTTCTTCTACCAATGTCAAGATATGTCTGCTTTTTTCATGCTTAGTTTTTGCATTGAATGATTCACACATTTATTGTGAAGAGTTTGAAGATGAAATTACACTTGATACTAACTTATCATGAATCTTGAACAACTATGAATGAAAATGAGTAAATACTCAAATTGGTTCTCGAAAGATCACTCATTCTCCAAATTGATCCCTTAACTGCTAACTCAGCAAAAATTAACGACGTCATTGAATGAGATAACAGGAGAACTAACGTGATTGACTGTGTAACATTTGGAAACCAATTTGATTAATTTTATTTTTCAGGAACCAATTTGAAGAATGAGTAATCTTTCAAGTACCAATTTGAGTATTTACTCATGTAACTATATAAATAAATAAACGTAAAAATCATGTTGTTTGTGTGTTGAGCTTTGCGTTGTATCCTTTTGGTGCGGCATTGACCAAGAAGCATTGTTGAGAAGTTGACACTTAACAAACAAAGCAAAGAAGACCTTATTTGGCGGGCACTCTCGCAATTGCTCTTGACCGAAACTCACTGCTTTGTTTCCTTCAACAATCAACATTGCCATTCACTGCCCTCAATTCACTGCCTCCAAAATCCACCTCACAAAATTTGTTAAAACCATCATCATCTTGCAAATCCCTACCTTTGGAAAAATTGAGAGGAACGAACCAATACGTTTCACTATTTCCTCTCTCTTTATTTCCCTCCAACAATAAAAATTTCACCTAACTGCATTTATTTCCCACCAATTCCTCTCTTCATCTTCAAATTCATCCTTCTGCGTTCATTTTCCCCCTCCCTATTTCACATTCCCAATTTCTGAAACCCTAGATTTTTCAATTTCCTCCTCCTAGGGTTCCCAATTGGTAACCTCTAGGGTTTGTTGATCTTACCTATGGGAGATCAACTTATCAAGAAAGGTTTTGATTTCTCTCGGAGGAACAAGAAGTGGCTTCTCCTCATTGCTCTCTTCGGAGCTTCTGGCTATGGCGCATACAAGGCTTACCACTCTCCCGCCGTGGCTCGCAAGAGGGAGCGCCTTACGAAGCTCGTCAGAGCCTTCGTTTCCCTTTCCGAATTGGTTGCCGAATCCTCAGAAACCATTTCCACCATTTCCAAGGACCTCAACCGGTTCCTCAATTCCGATTCCGACGAGATCCCCAACAGCTTGAAGCAGTTATCCAAAATCGCCACATCCAAGGAATGCTCCACCTCCGTCTATAAGGTTTCCGAGGCCGTAACGATTGGAGTTTTGCTAGGTCTTAGAACCCAACAGAGCAACGGTAAGGTTCCCGAATTCATCACAAACCCTAATTGCTTAACCGATAGCGTGTTTGACAAGCTTTTCTCCAAGGCTGGAACGGGTTTTGCTTCGGTAGTAGTTGGAAGCTTTGCGAGGAATTTGGTTTTAGGTCTTCGAAATGCTGAATTTGGTTCTGGATCTTCGGATTCGAATGCTTTGTTGAATGTGATTAGTGATGAGAGGTGTGGGAAGGTTATAGGGGATGTTGTACAAGTGTTTGTGAGCACTGCCGTTGCTGTTTTCCTTGACAGAACAATGGATGTTAATAACTTCGATGAGATGTTTGCTGGAATGACCAATCCAAAACACCAGGAACAAGTTAAGGGCATTCTCGTGTCTGTGTGCAACGGTGCCGTGGAAACTTTGGTTAGAACATCTCACCAAGTGTTGACGAATTCGAGAGCTCAAAAATCAAACTCGAGTGCGAGTTCGAGTAGTTCTAGTTCAGGTTCAGGTGCAAATGTGAATTCTCTTGTTCTTAGTGGTTCAATTGTAACCGGAGATGGGTGCGTTGAGCCGATAGGAGAAGTTGTTCAGCATTTCAAAGTTGCTGGTGGTGCTCAGGATGCAGGATTGCTAGGGCAGATCAAATCGATGATGACGGTTCCAGCGAACCGGAGGTTTGTTCTTGATGTGACGGGGAGGGTGACAATGGAAGCATTGAGATCATTTGTGGCGTTATTCTTATGGAGAATATCGGATGGATTGAACAGAAGCCTGAAGAACGTCCATGATGAAGCTGTGCACAAAGGGTCGGAAGTTGTTAGATATGTTGGAGCTAAGTCATCAGTTATGTTTACATTGTTCCTTGCTTTTTATTTGCATATTTTGGGTGGCAGTACCCTTGTATTGCCTGCTTAGTCTGTGGTGGTTAAACCCTTCCCACTCCCACTTAGTTGTAATTGTAATGCAGTTTCATCTTTTGAATATAATGCCAACAAAATTCCATTAACTTTACCTCTCTTGAAAATTGAGGTCATATTTTGGCAGGTAGAAAACTAAGGAAAAGAAACTCAACTGCTTCACTATGTTGTGTTCCTTCCTTAAATATTTGATATTGGATTAGAAGTTACATCCTGTGTAAGTAATTAAAGTTTGTTTAACCGTGCTTAGTGACTGATTAGTGATTACAATTGGATTATCTGTTGAGGTCTTGAGAATGTCATCTCTATAGTATTCATCTTAAAAAAAACTTTTCTGGGTCAAGAAAAAGAAAAGCAGTGTGTTGATGATGGTTGTTGGGAGAAAGATATTACTATCCTAGGAGTGCAAGGTTAGCTAGCGTAAGAGAATTTTGGGCCTACACGAATTTATGGACATTGTTGGTTGTGAGTTAATTCTTACTGCAAATATCGACACCTTATTTATTGAATTTCAGAGGTTAGGCATTGTTGACATGACCCAAAAACAGAGGAAAAAATGTTAGCAACTCCTGGTCAACAACGGTGGTCAAAATTAAAATATCTACTCATGAATCACTATGAGATTCACATGTAGCAATGTATACTTTCATACATCATTTTGTTTTTTTTTATTTTGATTTTTGTGTTAAGATACATTATTTCTGTGCTACATATAATACTATCATATGTTGTATTCATGTGTTTTATGAATTTTTCTGTGTTGATAAAAAAGTTAATCGTGATGTTTACAATGATATATGTAGCATTATCGATATCCATATATTCAATTTATGAACACTATACATTTACCCAATTAAAATAGACATTAAAAAAAATTATTCAACAAATTACAAAAAAATTTCTATATTTAGAACACTAACAGATATACTAAAAGACATTGTTATCAATAATATTATTTTGTTTTGTCAACTAACACACACACATTGAATATAAAACTACTGGCGATGGCCACATTTTCTGCGTGGACTTAGATTCTTCCTCTATTGTCGTCTCAGAACTGTTAATATAAAACACTTGTGCATGATGACAAACAAACACAGCCGTGTTTGACACTCTGCTTTTACTTTTTTAGCAACAGATTTTGGTGTTTGAGATGAAGTGGAAAGCAAAGATAGGATTTTGGATGGAAAACAATAACATATCCTCTATGGTATGATTTACAACTTAAATTTCTACGTCTCTAGTCATAAATGCATTGACTTTATTTGACTAAAACAAACCATGTTATTTCGTGCATTCTCTCTCTCTCTCTCTCCAAAGTTGAGTCATATCCATTTTCAATTTCTCATTACCCTGTAGACTACATACATTGTCCTTTCTCACACAAACTAGAACTCTAAAAGGGAAAAGAAACAGATTTGAAGCAGCCCCTTTTTTATGTTAAGTATTGTAAAACAGAGATGTTCTGTCACTCCCAAGTGACAGTGGCTGTTCAAATCAGTGACTTCTTGATTAGGGCGCAAGGCTCGAAGACTAATATCAATTGGTTTATTAATTAAAGGATTTAGCTCTAAACTCTATATGATTTCTATAAAAACTTTTTCATCCTTTCAAGTTTCAACAGTAAAACCTTATCAAGTTAACTAAACCCATAATTAAATATGTCACTAACTAGGTATATCAGTTAAAGGGATTCTTTAATCTTTATATAGTGCTATCAATTATTGAGAACTTTGTCTTCCAAACTTTACGTAGGGCCAACTAATCATGCATCAATGAACATTGAGATCCCCATAATTGTAATCCAATCTTTGGTTTCACAGCAGAAGCTCATGTAGCCAACTAGCCATGTAGGATAGTAAAGGTTTCAGAGAGGCAAAGTGTGCAGAAAAAAAAAAAAGAAGAAGATAGAATTAATATGTCAATCTGAAAGAAAATAGTTATGGTGCTAGATTTAGATTCCATCTAATCGTGCATGCACATGCCACATGTCAACCGATTTTCAATCTAAATATTCATTAAAAGCAGAAGTGCAAAGAAAGGTTTAGGGATTAACTAAGAGGTTCATGATTTTGGTACATATATACATATATAAGAGTAACTATTTCTATGTTTGCATTATTTATTTAAACATTTAACTTATTGTATTGTTATATAGAGATATGGGATCATATAGTTGGGTGGTGGTGTGTGCACTGATTCAATTTCTGGGCTTATGCTTCTGAGTGTATATATAATCAACATGAGCTGCTAGAGTTCTTCTCATCAAACATTCCTCTCCTTCACAACTTTCATCATCTAACAGATCTCCTCCTTTGTATGCCTCAACATCCTTCAATTCCATTCCATATTATATTCCTCAAACCCCAAATCAAACAAAGTAATACAAATAAAAATATATGAACAAAATAGGAATGAGTAAGATTACTATACGTACCTCATGTGGCGATGATGAAGAGATCATCATGGAATCGAGTTCAACGAGTGGGCGAGAGGCATAGATTAAGCCAAAGCAAAGAAGAAGAGACAAGGTGAAGATAGTGACCAATTTTGACATAATTATTGATGAAGAGAACTCTGCTTAGTTTTTTTTGTAACAAGTTTTACCACTCTCTTGTGTTTTTTCTGTGTGATGGAGTTCAAGACGAAGCACACAACCTTCTTTTCTCTTCTTTTTTAATCATATCATCACATATCGTTTATAGAATATAGATTCTATATTATAAAATAAAGTGAAATGGAAGAAGCTAAGCTTACCCGGCACGGTGTAGAGTGATGAGTGATACTCTTTAAATGCCACCATAGCTTATTCGTCTACACCTAAACGTCTCTTGTCTCTCAAATCCTGTGGCCTTTAATTGCCACGAATCGTATTATGGCACGATTTCATGCCATGTAGCTCCCATTATAATAACTATTCTGCTATCAGAGATTCTCCTTTAATTTAATTTGCTTCCACACATTATGTACACGCAATAAGTTTATTTTTATTTTATTTCCATCTTGTTAATCAACATTTTTATTTTTTAGTGTGTTATTAACTATTAACAATTAAAATTTACAAAAATGTCACCATTATTGTAATTTAATTTATATGTTACAATGTATAGAAAATGAACTATACATACATTAATCATTTAATACATAGTCACTATGACACTAGCTACTAGCTAGGTAGATAGTTCTTCTTATTTTAGTATATTCTTTCAATCTTTCTTCTTCTTTTTAAACATAAAAATGCCCCCTGTAAAAAGGGTCATATATAAAATGATTTATCAATTCAGGAGAACGTTGCAATCTGCTAGTGCTAGCACCGTCGAGTAAAAATATAGGAAATTGTTCGGGTATTTCGGGGTATTAAATGTTTCAGTACTTTTAACCGTTGATCTTGAATTGATTTTAATAATAAAATATTTTTTATTAAGATCAACGGTTAAAACCAATGAAACATTTGATACCCCGAAACACCTCAACATCTTCCACCAATAATATATATTAAAATCTAGATTGTATTAAGAACTTTGTTGCACATGTGCTATCTCCGTAACCTTTCGATTGAAGCTTAATCATAGAGATGAAAAATCTATACTTCAAACTATTGACTATTATTTGCTGTTGTTTTTTTTTATTATTATTTATGATCGATAACACGTATATTGTTATGTGTATACGTACTTGTATTACTTTAATAATAAAAGTAGTTTAAGTGGACTCAACTACTCCATCGATTTTTATGAGACTATACACTATACAGTACTAGCTAGCTAGCAAAAATGAAATTCAGACGCGTAATGGGGCCAGATACATACTTTTGTTTGCATGCTATCATCAGTGAGTGACATTGTAATTCTTGTAATTATAGGAAACTACTACTGTTAACTAAAGATTTGATCTTCACGTAATTGTCCTTTCTTTTATCTCTTAATTTCCATTAGTTGCTTCTTAATCATGAAAGAAAAGCATCAAGGATAAAGGAGTAACATTGTTTAGAGACTCAAAACAGGACTTGTAAGATAATTTAACACTTTTTAGCTCTCCAAACGTTGTAAATAATTTTGTAATATTATTTCTTATATAATTTTAATTACACACTTTTTATTAAGAGTTATAAAAAATTTATAACCAATAAAAAGAGCATAACTATTGTTGGGGTAGTTGCCTAAAACAATAGGGTAGAATGTGCCTTTAATTTCTAGAGAGTAGGTGGTAACGGGAGAGGGGAGACTAACAATAATGGCGAATGGATGGGTAGACCCACCGTGGCTTATTATCATTACATGCACTACATACTACAACTATCATTACCATGCATCCTTCCTTACCTTATTCATTCTTGTTAATCTTTACGTTTCCAAATTATGATTAATACACATACATCATCCCTACCTATAATCAATCATAATTCTTGTTACACACACCACTATATTGTAATAACATAATACTGATACACATACAGTTGTACATGATATATTTATGTACTTCTTTATCCATATTTTTAAAAATAGAAAAATCATATTGTGATTATTATTATTATTATTAAAAAAAATGTGTTGTTTGTTTTTCTACGGTACTTTACATGTCAAATTGTCAATCCACATTAAAACTTGGCTTGTTGTATTGGCATTTTCTTGGTTACGTTTAGGGATGGTGTGACTGTGGGGTAAAAGCCAAAATAAAGGTAGTGCTGGCTACTGCCTACCGGGACGGACATGATTTATAGTTTCCAAGATTTTCCTTCCCAAACTGCCTCTAGCTCCAACTGTATGTTATCCCTCTAATCAAATATGATCTAAAAAATAACCAATACTAACAGATAATTTAATTATTTGTATAATATATAAATATAAAATTTATATTAAAAATTAATTAAATATATATATTTATATATAATATATAATAACCTACTTTTTTGGCATCTAGATAGTATTTTTCAAAAAGTAAAATACTATCAGGTTTATGAAATGGATAGATTGAAAAAGGTATATCGAGTTTATTTTTTGCATGCTAGTGTATTGGGTACGGTACGGTGTATAGTAGTATATTTGATTTTATATTATTGATTATTTATGTATTTTTTTGGTGACATTAATTATTTGTGTATGGGTATGATGTGTAATAAGTAATACCTAATAAATAATACATAGCTAATAAGTAAATAATGAAAAGGAGATTATACATAGGAGAATATTTAAGTTTAGTGGATTTCAAGCGAAATTATTATTAAAAGTTATTAAATAATTTAATATTTTTTATTAAATTATTATTTAACAATTTTAACATACATATCAACTTCATATAAATTAACTGTATGTAAATTTTCAATTTATATATATCTTATCTTATATAAATTTCTAAGAAAGAAAGAAAACAAGAAGACTTGTTAAGGCGTGGAATTAAGAACAAGTATGGAAAATTAACTTTTAATTAGTTTTTTTTTTGTGACTATTAATTAGTTAATATGTGAATTTTTTAATTGAACGCTTAAATTAAATATGAAAAAATAATAATATAAATTAAAGAGGCCACACGGATCCACAAATAATAGGATAGGATTATTTCTGAATAGTTAATTAAACGTAGCTATATAGAGAGAATTATATATATTATATTAATTATGTCAAGTAACGAAACTCTTGAAGCCTCTTAATAAGATCTTACTTTCTCCCTTTCATTTTTAGGTGTCAAATTCCATCCATGGCTGCCACAACTTCTTCTTCAAGCTGCGGAGGATTCTTCACTAGTCTCCGATCATCAAACACTGCTGCTGATGAATCAAGGGTTGTCAGAGACATCTCATCATCATCTTCCTCATCATCTTCATCTTCTGGTTGTGGAGGAGGAAAGCTTGATGGTGTGGCCATGTGGCTCATCAACGGAGTCACCATGGCTTTCTTTGCATCCTTAAACCGCTGCTCTTGCATCCGCATCGCCACGGACGAAGAAGAAGACGGAGAAGATGCAAACCACTTGCCCTTGATGTTCAACGATGGAAACATTCGCCATGATGGTGTCGCCGCCACCGTCGCCACCGCCAGCAGAAGAAGAAGAACCGGGAAAGGGAATAATAAGAAGAATAAGAATAATAATAATAATGGAGTGGTACTTGTTGAACAAGACTACTGATGAGGCCTTCAACAATTCATCATTTTCTTAATTGGTAAGTGGTCATAATTCTATTTTCTTAATTTTGTGATCTTGAATGGAATTTAAGAAGTAATCTATATATGTTGCCTTCCAATATATACATTAAGAGAAAAAAAAAAAACCATGAATATGGTTAATGTGTAATGATATAATTATATTGAGCTTCTGAGCTTCTTTGAATATATACTTGTCTTTTTCGTTTTTGTTTTGCGTAACATTATTGTAAATTCTTATGCTAGATTTTTGTTCAGAACATAATATTTCCTTGGCCTAGACTATGCTTTTCAATTTCTTTTCAACCATCCCTTAGCTCAATTATTGATTTCACGTATTTGTAGTAGGTTATGGATCTGGATTCTGGTTTCATATTGATGAGATTCAAAATCCAGTTATCTCAAGTGTTATTCTATCACACTACTAAGTATTAAATCTTGGTTCAATTTCATTTCATCAATGGTAGTAATGAGACCACCACTCGTGTTGGATCAAAATTATTGATGAAAATCACTTAGATCTTGTGATTTGCTTCGTGATAGAACGTATATTGTTCTAAGTTCTTAGTTTATTTTTATTTTTTATTTTTACTTTAAAAAAGAACAAACGGTAGAAACTAATCACCATTTCCTTTCTTATCCATCAATGAGAAGAAAATTGGAAAAAGGAAGAAAGAGGTGGGGACCGAAAAGGATTAATAATGTGAGCGCCTAAGAATTGGGTTAGAGAAATAATAAACATAAACATTCGTGATTATTATTGGGATCACCACCGTTATTGTGGTTGTTTGCTTGGCTTCATTATTATTATTATTTTAATTTTTTAAGCCTTTTCAAAACAACTTGCGCGATTTAATTTGTTTATTTACTAAATAAGCATGTTCTTGGGGGCTAAAGTAGCTTTAAAAAATTGAATAGTTTTGTGTCGATTTCTCATCATATTTAATGATGGTGTCGTATGGTTCGCCATCATTGCGTGGATTCAGCGGACAAAGTTTCTTTTAGGTTGTATAATTTGTCCCATACCCCAATATCACCTCCTAAGGAATCCAAGAAATAGTGGCATGCGGTTAAAGAATTCAATTTCATCACATTCATATGTACGGTTCCTTTGACCTTGCTGCTCTACTTAATCATAGGCACTGCCTCATGCGTTGGAGGGAAAAAAAAATGTCGTCATACCATTACATTCAATCATTCGTCGATATTTCGCACCATTAATATGTCGTGTTTCCTTTGGATCTCTCCATAATCATAATCGAGGGAAAATTTAAATCTTCCCGTGGATACAAATTAAAACAGCACAAAGTTTGAATCAAAAGTTGTAAATCAATTGCTTGCGAAATTAATATGGACAAGATGTTAAAGATATAATTAATCATGTGTTTCTTTTTATCAGTTTAAATTAAAAAATATTATAATATAGTATTATAATTTTTATAACTTAAAAATTTAGATTTCAATATTAATAAATCCAGAAAAAGTATAAACCAAATTAAAAAAATAAAATAAAATCTATACAAAAATCTACCAAAGTCAAATTTTTTTTTTGGCATGAGGAGATATGAATTTTTTTTATTTCCCTTGATATCTCCCTACTCCATAAGTTAAAGATTTGTTGTGAATCTATATTAAGTTCGTTGGTGATATCCAAATTTTCGGTAATTGTTTAAGCAAACTAATAAACTAATTACTCGATCAACTTAAATTGGTTTTTTTTTTTTGGGACATAACTCAAATTGGTTTTCCTATATATATATATATATATTTTTTACCTTCCTCTTTTGTTCCCGACAAAGCCTTTTTTCTTGTTTTTGACCTTAAAAAAATTAGAACGTTTACTTTTTATGTCCAAATAAAAACAATTAGAACATTTTTGGTTAGATCGTGAAGTATGGGTTGGTTCTAATCGAGGGAATTTGGGCCTTTTGGTTTGGGCTCTGAAATATAGCCTCGGTCCATCCCAAAAATAAAAAAACTTCGAGCTCTAAAAGGGATAAAAAGGGCGCCGTTGCCGGGGATCGAACCCGGGTCACCCGCGTGACAGGCGGGAATACTCACCACTATACTACAACGACTCAGACGCTAATGTCTTCACAGATTAACAATATTAACAATTTCATTGGTCCTTAGCTCTTCTAAGTTCTAAGCACCGAATAATAACTGCTCTGAACTGAATCAAGTCTTCATCTTCCAGCACGATTTCGGTCGAATCCGAAGCTGAATTTGTAGCATCATCTTCTCCATCATATTTTGAGCATAAACCCTACAATATCACTTCATAATTCATACCTTAATCTTCAATCTGTTTCAACAATCGTTTCTGAAGATATGCTTGGCGATGGAGGCGAAACCCCCTCAAGGTACTATTCCAACACCATCATTCTCCATTCGCGCTTCTCTTCTCTCTCTGTGCTTCTTTTTCCATCTCAAATCTAATTTGAAAAAAAATTGAATTGCACAATGTAAACCGCTCGCGTGCGTTCTTCTTTTAACCAACTCACTGTCATATTCTTTTGCATGATTTGGATGCTCTAATGATTCTTCTTCGCACCACCTGGATTCGTGATCGTTAAGGTGTGAATTGCTGAGAATGGTGAAGACGCACTCTAATTTGATAGGCAAAACGGTAGTGGAGGAGGAAGATGCTTCCGATGTCGAAATGGACATGAAATTCTGGCACGATGTTTTTGATCTGTACTTTGTCCGGGGTAAGGAATCAAGGGGACGCCAAGATGACGATCTCGTTTTCTTTGTCAGGAAATTGGTACGCAACTTTTTTTGTTATGAGAAATGCTTTCATCAATCATCTTTGTGTAGTTGAACTGTGAGCTTTATTACCTCAGGTTTCCCGTGGTTCTGGTTCCAACAATAATGCAGATAATGGTGATCCTTATTTTGTACGCAGGTGGGCACCCGAGGTAAATTCGACATTAAAATCTTTCGGAGATTTTTGTTTTACTTTTCTCTAGCTTATGTTATATGCCAGTTAGGTGAGTAATCCTTTAGTTCAAACTCAAGATTGAAACTCTGTCTACCGGCTATAAATGTATTTCTGTTTGATTAATTTGCATAACTTATAAATGAAACCAATGTTTGGTATAGCATTGATGGAAAATTAGTCTTTATGCTTATTGGGTAGCTATTCTGACTAGGATTTTGTAGTCCATGCATTGTGATGGGAAATAATTTTGTCCACTTTTTTACTACCAGTTGAACAACTTAGTTGATGAAACTTCAATAAATGTGGACTGGAGGCGTTCTTTTTACTTGAATTTGATTGCTCATACATCATTCAGTGTAAC
>JASCZI010060421.1:70540-103886 GCA_036250425.1 Stylosanthes scabra
CCATGCCTAATCTCTTAAATAGCTCAGACAAACATTCTGGTTGACTTAAATTCCTTTAACTTGTGATCGTGATCATATGCTTCAATTGATTTGTCCAATGCCCATGGAATACTGAGAATGAACCTCTGATTTTACATGCTTCTCAAAATGGTGCAAAACTATGTTCCAAAAATAGCAAGTTATATAATTGTGTTGTTGCATGGCCATTTCTTATCAGAAAGATATCCTTTACAATAATGTTAGAGTTCATTACAGTTTTCCATTTGGATTTTTTGTTGGATCATTACACTTGTTATTCATAATTAGTATAATCTTTTAAATTCCGACCAATGCATTCTGCATTCTCCAACTTTGTAAAGAAGAAAAATATTGTGTTTGAATAGAAAGTCATGGTTTGCACAAGCTCTATAAGCTTTGCAATTTGGGTTCTTATACTTTTTTGTTTGTCATAAACATTCATCTTGGCAAATTGATTAAAATTATCCATTTCTCTAGTTACCAGGTCCTTCAGAATCATCAATCTGAGCAGGGTACATCATTATCCCCTATATATAAGGTAATTTATTGTAAAGAAGCGAAACTTTATCTACCAGTTGAATTATCTTGACTTATATTTTTTTTTTATTGAAGATTACAATAGATTTTCTTTGTTGGCAGGTATGCCTTGTGTTTGTGAATATGTTAATGTCCAAAAAAAAAAACCCGAGAATTATCAACCCCGAGCCCAGATTTAGATGGCGAAGCATAACTTGTTTGAGAATTAAATTGATTTTCGTAGTTAGAGACAGTTCACACTTTACACCATGGTTTTGGCAAGGTATTAGCATTAGTTAATTTCCTCAAGATCATTAGCACATCTTCGGACATTCATTTCTGTATTTTGGTATATTTATTCATGTTATTTTGAATATTAGGTAATTACCGTAAGAAGCCTGACTAATGTTACCTTAAAGATTTGTCAATGATGAATTTCAGTTTGAATGCATTCAGATTTTATAGTATGTTCATTTCTCTGTCTATGAGTGATTCCTAAATTTCTGTTAGTGTGAAGCTAATACAATTGTTTCCCAGTGATACGGACTAAACAATTGTATCTTGCAAGTTGAAAATTCCTAAATGTAAATATACAGAAAAGCTATGTTTTGATTTTGCTGCTTCCCATTGCACTTCCTCAGGTTGTAAAGACTGTTTATGCATCTCCAAGTCGAGTAAATTTTCAATTGGACTCCAAAAAGGCAAGCATACCGATCCTCTTTATATATCCTTGAGCTGGGGAAAAAAAAAAGGAAACCATATTTTTTTAAGCATTTTTGTAAATTTTAGTGACAATAACAGTCATTAACATGTATATAGGAAGTGGAGACGACACCTGCTTATCCAGATATATGTTTTGCAATTGATGATTTTGACTCCACCTTTGATACTGTGGTAACGGTTTATGAACTTTTTAAATTTTGAACAAAAGTTGCTACATGTTGAATGTTTTAGATATTCTTTCTCCTTTATGCCTTGGTGGTTCACTTTTCTAATTAAGACATCCAAGAATCTACCTTGAAACATCACTGTTTTACATTGCTAGTTTCATAATTCATGAGTCATGCTGTATCCTTAGAATTCTTTCTCCTGCTTCCTTGATATTTAATTGATTTACCCCTTATTTAGGAATAACCATATCATTAAATATTTTTTCCATCGTGGTTCAGAACTCTTAATAAAATTAGCTTTGGTCGTTTCATTTCCAACAGGTTTTGACTGAAAAAGATCATTGCTATTGTGTAGTTCTTAACGCACATGACGGGGCTGCATTTCCTAGTGAAAAGGGGTCAAACAATTGCAGCACCAGTGACAACTCTTCTATGAAAGATGATAGTAGTTTAGCTAAGAAGAAGGATACTAAGGTTTGTTCCATTCTTAGCAACTGTATTGAAATTCATTTTCATTTAGATTTTCAACTCTCTAGTTTTTTCTGGTCATGAGTTTTTTAATTGATTAATTGTTCTGCATACCTCATCTGTCCTGTTTTACTTTTTAGATTGTAAACTGTATACTGCTTTTAATTGCTTTTAGAAATTAAATAAGCGGCTAAGCAATTGTTAGTTTGTATGTGGGAGTGCTCAAATAGCATGTGTGCTTATCCTTGAAATGTGCATTATAACTTTACATGGTTTTGACTGACGCCATGTACATGTTAATAACTTCAAACTATTTTAGCATTTTAGTCAATCTTACTTGCTGGTATCTCTGATATGCAGCTTACCCTATTCTCAGGATTTGTCAGCTATCAGATGGTTCGAGATGCTTATGACGGTAATTGTTCTTGTTTTGCTAGCTATTTGAATGATATTGTCTCCAAACGTAGTTTTTTAATATTTCACATCTGCCACCGTAGAGTTATTGGAACCTACAAAGGTTTTGTTCATCGTTGCTAAGATACCACATGGTCCAGTCATGAATTGATATTTATCTCATTTACAGACACCTTTGTTTCTGCTTCTTACAATAGATAATGGTGAAATTTCCTAGTTTATTCTATTTTTTTTTTCATTCCCAATGGATGCCACATGGCATATTTTTGTTGTTCAGTAGTCAGTTATATATTCCCCTTGCCGCATTGCAGCTGGCAAGTCTCGATTTGGGAGCCTTCTATCAGTAGGCCATTATGCTGGAAAAACAGATAGGATTTACATGAAAGGTCCTGGAGGTCGAGGTGAAGTTGAAGTAGCTGTTTCTGGTGTTGCAGGTAGGCAACTTTTTATGGGTGGAATTGCTGATTTTAAAATGAAATTATAGTATTTCTTCTCTTGGAACTTACATGGAAAAAAAAATTTAAAGCAAGACTGAACATCTCTCAGTTAATACATTTTTCAAGTGGACTGCTTGTTTTCTGTTGGTAAAATTCTTTTATAAACACAAATTTCACATGTTATCCTTTGATATACTCACATAAAAGTTTATAGGGTCTATGCGCACTTTAATTGTGAGTGTGCTTATTTATCATGTGTTCAACTAGTGTCTATGCAAGAAACTCTCCTTTATTATATCATTATCAACCAAAGCCTCATAGGGCAACACCATTTCTTTGATTATTGTCACCAAATGTATTATGATGCTTTGATTGGAGACACACGTAAATCCAATGTTATTATTATTCAGAGGTTAGACAGAAAGATGAATGAAATGGAATCTGTCTGTTGCAATGTCAGATCAAAGTCAGCTCGATTCAGGCCCATCTTCTCCGGTTATGTCAAAGAACGGGTTGGGGCTTGGGGTAATTTTCCGCAGAGCGGCATCAGTTGCATCCGTAGCAGCAAAGCAAGCTTATGCAGCTGCCTCTTCCTCTGGCTCTGAGTTCAATGAAATGATACCTTTGAAATGCAGCTTAATGTCCATATCATTGCCCTGGGAATATATAGCGTATGATCTTCTTTTTAAGGTGAGATTTTGCATGGAATAGTTGACAATTTAACATCATTCTTAGGGAAACCGAAAGGTTTCTTTGTATCTTGCTTAGACAGTTTGCATGGTTTTGGAATGTTACTCTTAAGTCTTAACATCACATTATAAAAATAGAGTTTTAATTTCAGCTTGAATGGTTTATATAGGACACACTTTTATTCACTTTGCAATGCTAATCTTTGGTTTCACTTCTCTGACATTATTATTCTCTCACCTGGAGAGCACTGATGATTGTCATATTTAGGGAGCTCCTCCAGTGAACATGTGAACATGCAACGTATCTTTGGGTTTAACGAGAACTGAACGGAATCTCCGAGAAGACCATTTATGAGCAATGAAATTCGATTCTCTTCTGACAGTTGTGTCTGGTGTGTGCACGTGCATGTAAAGAATTGTGCATATTTGGTGTTGAGTATCCTGGCATGGGTTAATCTGTTGAATGTGGTTAGAATTATAAATATTAATAAATAATTTAGTTGGTGTATATGTTGGATTATTGTAATCGCCACATCACCGATCACCAGGTTCGAGGGAAGGTAATTTGATCTTTTTTTTTCCTCCTTTTGAAGAGAAAGTATGTCTCCCTTCTACCCAATTACACATGTTAAGATAAAGTGAAAGAAATTAATGTAGGGGGTAAAAGAAGTTAAACTGCAGGCAGCCAGCACTGGAAATTGGGACTTTTTATCTTCTGAAAAGGATACAGTTACTTTTTGATGTGCCAGTCTCCATTAATTTAGTCTCTTTACTTGTTAGTAACGATTCACTTGTAAGAAAACATGTATGGAAAATGTGTTTTTTTAGGGTTAAAATTGTCTATGGTTGCGACCTTGGCTTCTGATGGCCTCTAAAACACAAAGAAGCCTAAGAAATAACACACAACTTTTCTTTATATAAGAATCAACTCTTTTCATTCATATTTTCCTTTGGAATTTTCTTTTCTTTCTAATTAATTCACTGTTTTATTGACTCGTTGTTGGTTAAGTAAAAGTTAGTTTTCTGGTAAAAACAAAAAATCAAAACAATGCTAGATATTCAAATCATATCATTTAACTTGACACCAATATTAAGTTATTTAATTATTCAACTAATTTTAACTTTTCAATCACAAAAGTCTATTTTATTGCTTAATTCGAAGTGCTCCATTTTAAAGTTATTTAATTATTCAATTAATTTTTAAAGAGCAATGTTACATGGCTAGCAGAATTTTTTATTTTTGGCCAACAATTAACTATTAACACTCAAATATTTTAGTTAAAAGCATTAAATTTATGTTGCTGACCTGGCTAAAATTAATTAAAATTACTGGTCACCTAGCTTTTCTCATTTTTAAATAATTTGCTCCCATATAATGATGGGAATATTAATACACTTTCTTATTGCTTGCAACGTCACTTTAATTTATATTGATTTGGTGTAAATTAATTAATTAATGAATAATTATTCTTCCAGCTAATAAGATACAAAACTAACTTAAAAATGAATATTGTAACAAATAACAAAATGAATAATTCTATTTACACACTAAAATTAGCCACCAGTAGTAATATGAATTGAAATACTAAATATACACTAAAAATGAGTTAAATTATATATGTATTTTGTATTTTAATGTGTATTATACACTGGTGGCTGATTTTGGTGTGCAAATAAAATTATTCTTTAGTATTTCAATGGGTATTATACATTAATGGCTAATTTGATGGCTGATTTTGATGTACACTTAGCATTGCTAGTAATAAAATAGTGGAAATAACGACGAGCTTTGATATTATACCTAGGATTCTAGGATTACATCATTGGCTATTGAATCCAACCTCAGTTAATACTACTGTTGCGTAATGTGCATTACGTGACCAAGCATATCCAGCTTTGTTATTTTGCTGTATCGTATGCTTTTATATTCTAGGCTTAGTGCATTGTGTAATGTGTACCTTTACATACATACTCACGTTACAGGACATTATCTTAATTATTCTTTTATCATAATTGTGACTTTATATATATGAACCAATTACTTTTGCAGACAAATACATACGCCAATGCAAGTTCTCTTCTTTGCTTCTCTTGCAATTTCTTCGAATAAATTTCAATAATGAATACTTCTGTAGGGAAGTTATAAATAATTAATAAATATACACGCAGGTCAATTCTGAATTTCTGATTAAAGTAGTGATGGTGTTATAAAACTTTAGTAATAATAGTAATAGTTAAAACTTAAAAGTGTATCACTGAAACTAAAATTACTTTTTCTTTACTACATATTTAGTAATACTCTTTTTTCATTTGATTATACTTTTTGTTTTTTTTTATTCAAATTAAGAAGTATTGTGAAATTAAAAAAAAAATCTTAATTTGAAGTTATTGTCAAAAATTCACAATCATTATAATCACACCATAAAATACAGATACATTATATGCATACATACATAATATGTATGTATATGTTATGTGGTTCCTAGGTTGTTGGAGATTTGCTCCCTATTCCTATAGTCTAAAGAAGTAAGAACTGAGTGAGTGACTGCGTATAAGATGATGAGGTGTATTGTAGTTGTAGCAACCTCAGGTGTAGGAAGTGAAAAATAGAAAAGCAAAGCTAAGGTATCAGAGAGATGAATATAACAACATTATAATTTATAACATGATATATAATATAGTGCAAAATACAATACATAAAGGAGAAGCACCCAAATGCTACTATCCTTTTCTTTCCATTATAATTTACATGCTGCACATGCAACCTACTCTGACACGCTAAAAAAGAAGGGATTGCTAAATCTATCTATTTGTTTATTTATCTTGATTGATTCTTCATTAAACAAATTATAATCAAGGTTAACTAAAATGGAAATTGAAAGGATTGCATGTTATCCTCCACTAACAATCACTTTAATTTTTGCTAATAAGTGCAGGGGAACCAACTGCCAAGTGCCAACCACCCTAACAGATGCCCCTCCTCAACTAAGAAAACTGCCGCCCAAGAATATTCTCAATTATTCTGTTAGCTAAATAAATAAATAAGTGAACATTTATAAATTATAACACTTAATATTGATATTAAGTATGATTAATCTCTCTCTTATAAATATTGTACTAATATTTAATTTGAGAGCAATTGTGTGTGAATTGAGGATCATAAATCGGATATGGGAAATTGCCATTGTTGGAGTAGTTCACATCAGTCTAGAACAACCGAAAAAGCAGGAAGAAACTAAAGCAATGAAAATATTCGCAAACCAAATTAATTAAAAACGCTTAGGAGAAAATTCTAGACAGATAAAATGTAATCATGCATCTATGTCTTGCTCCATATTTGTTAATTTGATAAGATAGATAGCGAATTTTCGGTTACTTCTTATTATCTAGAATATTGTATTTGATAGCTTTTGTATATTTCCTTATATTTCATCTAGACAATTTACTTACTTGATATGAGTAATAACAACTTTAATTTTGCTAGATAAGCTAGACGTTTAAATTAAACAACATATACTCCAAACTTGCAAGTTAAACTCTATATATGTCAACGAAACCCAATATGTTATAAATTAACTTAATTTTTATTGGATTTATTGTGGGTTCTCCTGTTTGCTAAAACTATTAGCTAGTTGACGAGCTTATCTAAATGAATTTCGAATAGTTAATTCTATGATATAGAAATTTTTATGAACATAATAAAAAGAACTACTACTATATGATTTACTTAATACAATTAATAAAAAATGATATTTCTCCTAACTAAATATCTAACTATTTATAAAATAAAGAAAAAAAAATCATTTTCTCGAATTTTTTCTCTTCACTATCACATTCAACCTTTCCAATTAATTAACAATTTGGTAGCTTTGATGGATAGAACCAAATTACTATATACTTATCTTATGGATTCACTCTTAATTTTGAGAGTTTCTGCTTTATTATATTGATATGACCTACTATTGCGAATTTAATTAAGTACAGAGAATTAAATTATAATTAGTTATTACGCTTCAATATAAAACAAAAATTAAGTATAAAACTAGATATCATGTACTATATATAAAATATGTTATTTAATAGATCGTGATGATAGAAACTTAGTCAGTTGATCAAAATTAATATTCTATCTACTACGATGAAACTGGAATTTCGTTTCTCACTTTGTGATTCATGATCATTTCCACATATACAATTTGAAATTGCATGGAGCAATGCATACAGGTAGCTAGGCACAATCAAGTGAATAATTAAGCAAATTTAAATTATTAGTAGTAGAGACCATGTATGATGTTAATAACCCAAAACATGAAGAAATGTGCTAATAATGGGTGAGTGTTATTTACTTATTTTGCTTAACAAGGTGTGGCTGAATCCTTTAACACGCGTGAGTGCATGGGAGGCCAGAAAGGAAATTAAAAGAATAAAAGTGTGGCCACAAAACATAAACACCTACATATGGTAATGAGAGACGATTTTTGACATACTAAATTGAACATTAATTAGTTGGTCTTGATTTCCTCTTTTTAATCTTTTGTAGCTACCAACTTTTCACCGACTTGTTCACCAAAGAATAATGATATGCATTTCCAAAATGACTACTTCATTCGGCGCGCATACTGTGATTGTGTTTTGTTGTTTATATGTTTTTGTTTGATCCTTCGTCATTAAGCTAAAGCTAATCTTCCCCCAAGAGGACCCCATTTCTATTACCATTAACGAAAAAGCTTTCCCCAATCTCTATCCTCCACCACACTACCATGCCCCCCCTCTGACATTAACCTTTAATCAAACAATTATCTTCAGTTTATAAAAGAAATCAATCGCCGTTTCCATAAAATATATATCAACTTATTATTTAAACTTTTTCTTGAACACAGCATTTTTAAGAATTTAATTTTAATATTTATATTATAAAACATTGTACATAATCCTATTACATCTATTTTTTTAAATGACTATTTACATTGTCAATATAAAAAAAGAGTTATTTTTAATGTCAATATATTATGTAATTAATTATATGTATAAAATTATTTTACTATCAATCAAAATTTAATTAAATTGTTAATAAGTTATATTATTTGCACATTAAAAATAGTTATTAAAATTAATTATTAGTGTATAATACATATTAAAATATAAAATAAATATTAAAAATAATATAACTACTCATGTATAAACATACTAGGCATGATTTCGGTATTGTTGTAATTAATTATTAATTATTTGCATGGAATTGGAATAATATTCCTCTGTAGTTTAGTGTTCACCATCAGTTCTTGTTTAATTTGAGACACAATGACCACAAAATACATCTGTGATTTCTGAACCCTACCTCTTTTTCTTATAGTTATAGTTATATTAATTAATAATTAATTAGTGTATGTGTTTGGACCAAAGTGTCTTTGCCTCGGAAAATCTAGTGGTGAGGTGGGGCCCAATTGTCTCCCCTGCTCTTCCTACAAATAGTCCCACATCCCTACTTCGATTCCTCCCTTTTCCCCTCTCTTCCTCTCTCCTCTCCACTATTCAAAATTCTATCCTTTTTTCTTTCTTTCTAATTTGCTCATGCAATTCACCCAAGCCATGACTTTCCAAGACCACGAACTGCTTCACTTCATGCTCACCCAAACCGAAATAGACGACCTCTTTTCCCTCATTAACCACCTTCCGGCCAGCCCTAGCTCCGGCTCGCAGGGGTCCAACCGGGCGGTTTACTCCACCGAGGAGAGAAAGCTGAGGCGCATGCAGTCAAACCGGGAATCGGCCCGAAGATCCCGCGGCAGAAAGAAGAAGCACTTGGAGAATCTGACGGTCCAATTGAACCGGTTGAGACTCGAAAACCGAGAACTCAAGAACCGGCTAGTGGCGACCATGCACCAGCATCTTCTAGTCTCCCTGGAGAATGAACAGCTACGTTCCGAATCCATTGCACTTGGTTCCACACTTTCCGATCTTTGTGAGATTTTGCGAACCATGCCTCTACAATAATACCCTTTCATTTCCATCCACTGAGCTCATTAATATATAATTAGAACTAAACAAATATCAACACGACTTTATAATATACTATTAATAATGCTAATAAATTAAAAGTTATGCAAATGAGGAAGGTAGGTTGAGGTTGAAGTGTGAGAGAGCATTAAAAGTTAGTCACACGTTGAAACAAACAAAGAGAAGTGAAAAATTTATAAGATGAGAGATGTGATATCTTCACATTCTTTCACTTGGTTCATTCCAAAGTCTCTTTGACGGTGTCGCCCAACAAGCCAGGAATGGGTGGTGGTTAGTGGTAGCTGGGTAGCTAAAGAAGGTAGGGTTTTTTTCCCCCTCAAGGATTATTATTGCATGTGAAGTGAGTGTAGCATGCAATATAATGTACAAGTGGTGGTTCCGAAAGCAATTTGCAAGGCCGGCGCTGTTGGAAGTGCATACAATAATGTAGGGATTTTGTGGGTGTATACCTACTTGTTATCCTAAATATTATTGTATCATCTTTGTTTGCTGCCTTTTTTGTCTCTCTTTTGTCTTTCTGCTTTTGTAAATTGTGAAAGATTAGAGAGTGGTTAAGCTAATTAATTAAGGAGAGCTGTCCAGTAATCTAATAATTGTTAATTTGAGATTCGGACAGCATCTTCATCTTCGGGGAATCTATATATATATATATGTTAATGTAATAATGACGTTGTAAATATAATATATGATTGTTAACAATGAAGTGCATGCACCAGCATGCTTCATGCCTTCATGTCTCTTTTTTGTTGAATAATCTATCTCAGTTTAAGATGTGGATTATAATGGGTACCTCTTTGCAAGTAAAATAAAATATGGTGGTGAGGTCACTCACTGAGGAGGAGTCAGGACCCACACGTGAATCACTTTTTCAATTCTAAATTCTAATTAAGATCAACTATACATATATCGATACATTCATGTACTTAAAACTCTTCCACCATTTTATATGATTCAAAAGATTCTCAAAGTAAGAAAGGTAAAGGTGATACAAGAAGAGAAAAATAAGGCAGTGAATAACTTAAGCGAGACAATAAGCAAGTTACAAATTTAACCTCTCTTGAAGGAGAGCTATACATATAACTAAAGTCTAAACGTTTAGTTATACAAAAACAATGTTTAATACTTTTTTTTTTTGTTATGAATGGGTCACAATTTTATTTTTGAAATTTCACATTGTTAAAATTTTAAGATATGAATAATTAATTTTTCCTCTTTACTGTCATCATGTCTATTACAATCTGTAATAGGTTTAAGAAAGTGAAAACAGAGAGAAAGGAGAACAGAGTTCACAAGAAGGAAACAGAGAATGATCTGAACTAAGAGAACTAACTCAATCTGAGAACCCAGTATATATAGCCACTGAGATAACAGAAACAAACTGAAACAACAGACTAACAAACTCATTTCTAACTAATTACTAACATTTAAACTAATTCCTTAGATTAATAATGAATTAAATGAATAAAGCCGAATATCTACCTCCCAATAAAGTTACACTTGTACTCCTTTTGACGAACCAGCGACTTGTTTTTTTCATCCATATGCAACGAATGCATTTGAATTTAAGATATGTAGCCCCCATTAAATCTACAAAGAACACATCACCCAAAATTTGTAAAATATGATTTTAAAAAATAAAGAGGAATTAATTAATGGTCATTGCTATATGACCATGGTTGGTTGCATTATTGTCTCTGTTTCTTTTTCCTACGTCTCTCTCTACAGAAGCAATAATCTTATTTGGTCTAACTGACTAGACTTATCTTTGTCATTGCAAAGTTTAGATAAAGAGAGGTGTCATCTTTTGACTTAATAACGCGGATCAGAAGCACTCATCACAACCATTTCTAACATAACTTTAAATATAGAAATACCATTATCATGACACAATACTAACCAACCTCAATAACATTATGAGACTAATCCCTTACGTCGTATCAAGTCACATTTTCGGAAGATTTAACGTGGTCACATTTTCTTCTATATACATGCCGCCTCCAATATTCGAATCCAAAATTAGATACTTAAGTAACTCAAGTCACTTACCACTTGTGCTAGAAGATGTGGTTCTAATATAACCATCTAATAAACTTCTTTTATATATATAATAATTACAAAAAATTGTTAGGCAAACCAATATTTTTTAAACCAAATATTATATTTTAGGAATTTCCTAAAAAACATTCTATTCAAGTTATATGTGATCTGTAGTACAACGATAGTACTACAATGATAGTATTTAATCACATGATGATTTTTTTTTCTAGTGTTTTTCTTGTTACCAAATTCTGGCTCGGTCGTCGAATCGTTCAAACTGTCAATTAAAGATTTTTAAGGTTTAGTCGGTTCAATCAGAGGTTTCACCGTAATAACTTTTTTATAATAAAATATATAAAAATAATATATAAAATAAAAATAAAGACAAAAAATATAATCATATTAGAACTTAAAATGTCCTATAAATTTAAAGTACTAAATCATAAAGTATTATAATCTCACTCAAGTACAATAAATAAATTCAATATTAGCTATTTTATATTAGAATAACTATTATTTTTAAAATTTTAATAATTTATTAATTATTTATACTTATTATATTATAATATACAAATATTTATTGAAGAATAATATTAATAAATATCATATAATCATAGAAAAATAAAAAATAAAAAATAAGTTGTGATTAGTAAAAAATATTTTTTAGTGTTTATATTTTAATTTATAAATATTAAATAACAAATGTATATTAATGTTGATATACAAACAAAAATATAATTAATTTATAAATGAGTGTAAATTAAAATTAAGATAAAATAAATAAATATAGACTGGTTAGAACTTAAAAGAAAGTTTTTTATAAAAAATAAAAAATATGTGATTAATAAAAGTTTTAGTATTTATATTTTAATTCATAAATATTTAATAAAAATTATAAATAAAATCATAGTTAATTTATAATAAATGAGTGTAAATTAATATTAAGAAAAAATATTAATATAACATATCAAGGAATATATTATATATATAAAATAATAATTTATTCATATTCTTAAATAGCTCTCGGCCGGTTCAATTCCGGTTTCTAGATTGACAGGTTATCGAATATTAAATTTTCCTGTGTATTATATTAATGACTAAAAATATTGGAATACTTATTTTTTATTTGTGTATTAAACCTTTTAAAATGAGAAGGTGGAAATGTCATATAAGGTATTGTTTGACTGATAATACTTTTTTTTATAAGAAAGTGTAAATTAATTCTTTATCTTTTTGTGACTAATCACTTTCTTCATTTAATAAGTAGAAATTTAAAATGAATTAATAAATAAGAAAATATTTTCTCATAATTACAATAGCCAGTGATCTCATTGTTATCCTTTATGAACCTTTGTGTTTTTCATTTTAAATCATATTTTATTATTGAGAATAAAAAATTCAAAAACCATCTTAAAAATTAAATAATAAATAATAAATAGTCTCAATTTATTAATGATGAATGTTATATATTTAAAATTATAGATATTAAATTAAATATACATTAACATAACTCATATCTGTTACATACGGACTTAGTTATAAAAGAAAAGAGTATATATCTATTTTGATCTTTGAGCATTTCTAAATCAAATATATTAGTCTTTAATTAAAATTAATTATATTTTAGTCTTTAACTTTTTATTCTGTGAGTTAAATTGATCCGCTTATGACTTATATGATTTATAAAACTAATATTTTATGGCTATTATCTATCTATCTCCACTATATAAAGATTGAGTGGTAATAGTCTCTCCATATGACAAGTGTCAAGTTCTTAGAAGTTTGGCACAAATCTTTCGTTCTCCAACGAATTGATATATGTCATCATCTCAATGCATTTCATGAATTGACTATTAAATGGAGGATCATGTAATTATAGTTCAGCATGACGCGTGATTCGAAAAATCAATTAAAAACAATTTATACAGTGCTCTTTCAAATAAGATTATTAAAAAAATAATATAATATTTTGGGATAAAAATAAAATTTATTTATTTTAAATTAAAATTCTCAAAGAATATAAAAATTTAAAAGGAATTTTACCAAGTGAATTGACTTGGCACAAATCTTTCATTCTCCAATGAATTGACATATGCCATCATCTCAATGCATTCCATGAATTGACCATTTAATGGAGCATCATGTAACGTGTTATAGTTCATCATGACGCATGATTCAAAAAATCAATTAAAAACAATTTATTCAGTGTTCATACAAATAAGATTATTAAAAAAAATAATATAATATTTTGAGATAAAAATAAAATTTATTAATTTTAAATTAAAATTCTCAAAGAATATAAAAATTTAAAAGGAATTTTACCATAATTTTTTTTGGATTTTAAATATAAAATTTAAAATATTATGTTTTTTCAAAATAAAGGAAAATAAAAATTGGAAAAAAATTTCCTATTAATTAAATTTTTTATATTTTTGTTAAACCTAATAAGTACATGACAAAAGTTTTTTTAATTAAAATATTATTTAATTGATAACCGTCTAATTTAGTGAGTTGACCAAAGACATTATGATATAGTGATTACAATATGATTTAGCAACTTAAAAAAAATTATATAAAAAAAGGAACAAATTTTTTTAATTTAGATTTTGTAAAAGGAGAATATAGAAAACAAGATGTAATAAGTCTATTACTGATTTTAAGTATTTTATTTCTTCATATAATATCATAAAAAAATTTTAAATAAATATGCATATCGATTTAATACTTCGCGCAACGCGCGGGAAATACTCTAGTTAAAATTAAAATTAAAATATATTAAAAGAATAAGGTTCTAGACTCATTGCTCGCCATTTGGATGCCCTCTTTTATTGACAAATGTCAGACTCTGAATGTTCGCTAAGTGTTCCTGTACAATTGGTTAATCCATGTCAATTCCAACAATTCAACAAAATATATTTAACAAAATTAAATAAAAATTAAAAGAGCAATTATTGGAATTCTATCACTAAAACATAAGGGATATGGCCGAATGATTGCACCAATTGAAACATGTAATCAATTCAAATTTTGAATTTTTAATTTGAACTTTAAAACAGGTCATTAATTCGAAATTTATAATATTTAAGTATAATCAAATGATTCTAATATTATAAATGCAAACACCAATACCTAATCATTCAAACACTGATCACACAATTTCGAAGAAAGAAAAAAGAAGATTGAGAAAATCTTTCAAGGTGGTAGACTACTGCTACAAAGAAGGAGATTGAGAAAATTTTCAAGGTGGACTTTAATCTGGATGGTGAGCAGAACCTCCAGAGACAAAGTGCTTGAAGAAGCTGAGATACCAAAACACATGAATGTTGTACCCACCAATGTTTACAGGTGCTGTCAACCAAAATGTATAACTACATTGTGAAGTAATTTTAAGCCATTTTATAATTCATGCATCAATCAAAAGACAAAAGTTCTTAAAGTATTAATATTGCAAGCAAAATAGGAACATTTTGTTTAGATTTAATTCACTTATTTTGAAACAGAAATATAATATTGGGAGATGATGAAGCCACAAGCGGACTGAGGACCAAGTAAGTTATTATTGCATTCTCAGTGCAAAGATGTTCATTTTTTCATCAACTTTTATGTTTTCTTGCCCTTTGTCAACAATTGTAGGACTGACTTGATTATTTATTTGTTTACAATATTAAACATGTCTGATTTCAGTAGGGGAGGTATCAAATTTTATTTTTATTAGAGTAACTATTCCTTTTTTGTGTGAGCAAGTCCTATTTTGTAATTACTTTTAACACAACTAATAATTTCAAACTTTAATTATCAAAATAGCCATAGGGTGACAAAGAGAGAGGTACTTGAAGTTCCACCGTTGAATACATTATACGCATCACTCTTGGTTACAAAAGATCTGGTCCCCTTATTTTTGCATGTAGTGCTTCTTTTTTGGATATGTCCCCTTAATACAATTATGTCCGTTTTGTGTGTAGATTGAAATATGCTTGATTATTAATGTGTCAATGAACATAATTGTATTAAGTATGAATACAGTTTCAGCTTATTTTTTAAGAGGTTGATTAAGAGGCATCAAGAATTCAGCTGAAAAGATATAAATTTATGGGCCCATCTTTAGGAGAATATTTTGGCCATTAACCCATGAAATTTAATTGCAGGAAGGCTAGAGGTGGAATGGAGCAGAAGGTTTTTGGTTTTTTGTTTCACAATAGGGGATAATCTATTTTGCTATGATAGCATGTTAAGCTATTCCTACTCATGTAAATCAGTATTTTGATATCTAAGGATTTAAGCTTAAAACACTCTAATGTTATTCTGCTATTTATGTAATTATGCTATTTCAACACTGTATATAATTCAAAAGGGATCATGTTTCAAATAATAAATAGAAATTATAATACAATAGTGATCTTGTTTCAAATCAAGCAATAAAAGGATTAGTGAAGATAAGCAAATAAACAAGTATGAGCATTTTTCATAAGAATATTGTCATTAGCATTGGCCCTCCTCCAAATGATGACGTCTCACAGTGATTTGTGCAAGCAGATGTCCAAAGCATTCTTTTAAAAATCAACTTTGTTATACATATAGAGAATCAACTTTATTTAATGTGTATAAAAATTCAACAAAATCAAACATAAAATTACAATTTATATAGAATTTTAAATATCAATAAACCATAGAAGTATCCGCACTACAATATTTATAAATATATATTTTATTATTTATAATACAATTCTTAATAAAGTCTTCATACTTAGTGTTAAGATAAAAAAGATACATGTTCGGTTTAACCAATCAATAAAATGATGGATTTTGTCTAAAATATGGGATTCTAGAGATATAAACAATGTTTTGTTCAATTTTGTCTAACTTTGTAAATAGCTTTTCTGAAAATGCGATCTTTTTTAAAAATGTATCTTAGTAAATTTAATATAAAAATATATTATAGAAATTTTACACAGTTTTTATATTGATATACTTTTTTTTAAAAAAAAATTGATATCATGATTGCATTTTCTATTAATTTTTAGAGTTTGGTGCAACATATTATCAAATTAATTAATTAATTGAATAAAAAATTGTATTTGTTATTCCTTATTCGCATTAATGAATAATGAACTTAAAGTTTGAAATTTTGAATTCTACAAACATAAAATACGTAATTATTTATAGAGTAATGCTAAGTGTATAATATTATTTATAATATTATATGATCTCAAAATAAATAGGTATTAGCATAATTATATAAATAATAATCGATATTAAATTACTATATACCATTGTCAGCAATGCATTTTCTCTCTCTCATTCATTTCTCATTTTTACTTTTCTCTCTACATATCAACTCTCTCACACTAAATATACATACTCTCTTCCAAGAGTTAATGAATATTTAAAGTTAAACACTAAAAAAATTAAACAAGGTTGATTGTTAAGGAATACTTCTAATCCAATAATATTAGACTTACAACGTTAAGAGTAGCTCTGGCATTGGTACCGCACAAAAAAAAATATTTATTAGAAGCGGTTGGATGTGATGGTTAATTGCTAGCCAAAATAAAAAAAATTTGTTAGTCATATAACATTGTTTCTTTTTTATATATTTCAATAAAAATAAATTAAAAGAGCTTTTTAGTGTTTAACTTTAAATATCCATTAACTCTTGGAAGAGAGTATGTTTAGTGAGAGAGAGTTAATATGTAGAGAAAAAAGTAAAAATGAGGAATGAGACAAGGGCGCTTTTAAGTTTAACGCTATCAACAGGGAGGTGCTAAACGGTAAATGGTAATTGTCCAAGAAGCGCTTACCGTGTCCGCGTCTCTACCCAAGAAGGCGCTTATTGCTTCCGCGTCTCCATCAAGATGGTGCCTCCCTCATTAGCGCCTCCAAGTCAGCAGGGTCAAAAACCAGTCAGCTGCCACTGTGGCAAAACAAGAGGCAGTTTGGTCAATTGTTTTAAAACAGGGGCAATTTAGGAATAAGTTTTAGAAACAAGTGTATTTGAGTAAAATAGCCTGCTCCTATGCCTAAATTAATAAAACGCTACTTAACATTATAGGAGTAAAGTTCATACATGGTCGTCTTAGCCTTCATCCCAGTCGTCGTTGTTAATTGCAGCCTCCCGATGCTCTCCAGCGACATCGTCGTGCCGCAATCCTGTTGTGGAGCTCATCATCGTGTTAGTTGCCCGTCACCTTATTGAACCACACTACCGCCTTGTTCCTCAACAGTCAACACAAATCTGTTACTGGAGAAAAACTCCAGTCACACAGAAAACAGTGGTTTTGGCTGCGACTACATCAATAGTGGCTGCCTGTTATGAGCTGTGTGCCCATTCAAGTTGGCCATTTTCGTTGTCGCAACCTTATCCTAGAGGATATTATTGTATTTCAGTCCCTTACTAAAGGACAAATCACTTACCACCTTTCGTATACAGGAACTCTGGAGTTACTGAACCGTATTGTACGGGTATATCAGAAACGATTTTAGTGAATTATATATAAACAAAAAATCTTTCTCTATTGCATCCCTCCTTTTCCTCTTCCTTTTGTCCTTAAAAAAAACAAACAAAAAATGAACCTTACCACATCTACACTATTCTCATGATCAGCTATGTCAATCACCCAAACCCAATTAACACGCCACCATGGCCTTCTCGCTGCGATCCTGCTCCTCCATTACCTCCTCCTTCTGCCGCCGCAAACCGCACAGTCAACACGATGCCGCCTCCTCCACCGGACGCGCTCTCCAAGGTGTACTTCATCGTAATCGTTAGGGATGGCAATCTGACCTGCCCGACCCATCCCAACCTGTCATGTCCCGTCCCGACCAGCCCCGCCCTAAATGGGGCGGGTGTTTGAGGCGGTTACGTGGGTATCGGGCGGGTATGGGTATTGGTTGCCCCGCCCCATATACGTATATACATAATTTAGTTTGATTTTTTAGATATTTAATAATATTTAGATGGTTGTTTTGGTAGTTTTAGTTTAGAAAAATATTAAATTTAATTTTCTTTTGATTTAAAATGATTGTATTGTTATCGTGTTGCAAATAAATATATATTATTTGCATTTAATTATATTTCTCAGGTATTTTATTAGATAATGAATAATTTTATTGAGTATTTTAATTTAATTTACTTATGTTATAGATACTCGTGGATTTGGGTTTAGGGCGGTATATACCCGTGGGTTTGGGTATAGAACTAAAATTTAAATATCCGTAGATTTGGGTTTGGGTATGGGTACTTGAATACCCATCCCGGCCTGCCCCAATGACATCCCTAGTCATCGTCGTGGCCATCCTCAGCATCGTGTACTTCACCGTCTGCTTCCTTTGTTTGTACGCTCTCCTGCGCGCGGACCATCGGACGAGGGCGAGGTTCGACCTCACGTTCCCCCACGGAGGAACCCACGGCCCTCACTGGGGGCTTAGATACGGAGATAATCGATACGTTCTGAATGTTTGCTTACTGACGAGAGTCGTTCTAGGTATCGCAAACAAGTTTAGTTCGGAATTCTCTTGCGTTCGTGATAACAAGAAAGAGATCGTCATAGCAGAACCCAAACAAGTTATGAGTGCAATCTAAAAACGTTACATCAACAAAAAGGTGTCACATAGTTTGCAACCAAAGTAAAATACCGAGTATGAGACTCGAGTCGTTCTCCCTAGAAATTGAAATATTGTGACTTGTATGTGGTTGTGAAAATGTTGGTGGTTACAATTGTTGAGAGTTAAGAACAAGAGTGAGAAAGAGATAAGTTGAATTGATGATAATAAAGGGGTTTTGGTCTTGAGTTGAAATATTATGTGTCCCTATGAACACCACTAATCCCAATTATGAATGGTTGTCACGTAAGACACAAAACCACACTTTTGTCAAGAGGTCGAGTGTGCGAAATTAACCCCGTTCCAAAAGTCCTAGGCAACTCATCTAGTGCGAAGGTCCTAGGTCCTTGGAACTTGAATAATCCATCAAGTTCACCTCATTAAGGACTCAATCATCACTAGCGAAAGCCGTGCGTCCGCGCGGTCTACAAAACGTGACTTGCACGTCACTCCAGTTTGTACGGCCACACAGTCCTTGCACGGCCGCACGATCCTTGTACGGGCGCACGTTATATATACTATTATATATCGTTGCAAAGCTCAGGATGTCGCTTCGCATTCTTTCTTCTTTGTGAAATCTCTGCATGCTTTCTCCATTCCTTCCAACCCATCATTGCTTCCAATGTTCTTCTTAGCATTTTTCATGCTTTTCTCAATCCCTATGAATCTGAAATATACTAGCAAACATATCATTACATCAAGTGGGACGAGAATTTATGAGTTTTTGGGTACTTTGAAGGCTAATTTAACATATAATCATTTATGAGCACATTGTAGCAAAAGATAGAAAACATGGTCATTCACTAACAATTGTGTGAAAAATTATTGATGAGCTTCTCACTTTTAATCTAGATTTCATCGTCAAAAACTTCCTCATCACTTACACCACTTTGAATACACAAAAGATAGGTCGCGCCCCGCTATAATGCGTCATGTGCCCCAACGAGTTCAACGACGATGAAACGCTGCATTTGATCCCAAAGTGTAGCCACATGTTCCACTCTGATTGCATCGACGCATGGCTCGCTAACCACTCTACCTACCCCGTTTGCCGCACCAACCTCTTCCCCATTCCCTCCGACAACAATAACGATAATGAGAATGATAACAATAACGGCACCTTCTTTGCCGTTTAGATCCCTGCTCCCGAATCCAATGGTTTACAGATATCTGAAATCACACAGATTAATAACGGTAACGATACCGGAGGAGGAGCGATGGTAATGGTAATGGAGTCTTCGAAGATGGATAAATCAGTTAACCAGAGCAATATGTCTTTAAGGTCAACGGTCTCGACGGATCACTCACTGGTCCAGCCGAGGGAGAGCTTGGAGCGGTTTACGTTGAGGCTGCCAGAGGGGGAGCGGAACCGGCTGCTTATGAGTTTGACACTGAGACGCGCCCCGGCGGCTCCACGTTCGCAAGGGAGAGCAACGTGAGGAGAGGGTTTAGGGGAGTGTGGGTCCCGGGAGGAGCTACATGCAGTATGTACGATTTGGTCGGTTGGACCGATGAGGGTTCAATCGGCCTTCCAGCAGGTCGCCAGTTAACTTTTCTACTGCGAAGGGGAACAAGGAAGTGGTGGTGAAAACTGGTGAAGGTCTTTGGATCGATTATTCGTAGGTGATAAGAGTTACGTATTTGTTTTGTTTAGGTAATTTAGTTATGCACATCGTTTAGGTAATTTAGTTGGTCAAGGACTTGGTCACTTGGAGTTGAAGGCTTGTCAATTACAATTAACTTCATTTTCAGACTGCAATTTTTACCCTTTTACTTTTACCAAGGTGTGAAAATATATAAGATTGGAAGGTTTTCACATGTTCCATTGAACTATCCTAGAACTAAGATGTACCAGAGCGTCAGAGGTTGAAGGTTATGTATTTGTAGTATAGTTCGGTAAGAAATGTTGGATAGAGCCCTGAGCCACATGTTAAAAGACCGTTTGAGAAAGATGGAAATTGCTTCGGATATTGGGGAACAATTGAGTGAAGGTTTGGGTTGTAGGTGATGGCTCTTTGTATAAGCTGTGCGAAAACAATAAAATCTTGTTTTCTGCTGTATTCAGTTTTTTCTTCACAAAATTCAAAAAACAGAAAATATTGAAAATAAAAATAGAAAATGAAAACGCAAACTAAACACACCCTTATATTTTCTTGGGCCAATGAACCAATCATTTTGGTTGCCAGAAAGAAAGAGCATTCTCTTAAGAAAGTTTTTTTTTTTTGTCCCTCTCTCCCGGTGGGTCTTCAAACAAACGAAAGGTGATTGAGAGGCCCCCTTTCAAATTGTAGCACCCAATGTTTTCTTGCATAAATCGTCTGCAAGCAATAGGATAATAAATATATATAAGTTAGGCCCATTAATTATTTACCAATTACTACCAACGAAAAGACCCAAAATCATTAACGTAGACGATAATTGATAATTAGCGGCGACTTGTGAATCTTCCAGATTATAATTACTCCTTAGTGCTTTGATGGGATTTAAACTCACGCTAGGTCCTAGGTGTATGTGTGTGTTTTTTAACTCAAAATTATGTTTAGCAATAAAAACGAGAGTTCGATCGACCCTGGCTAAGGTGTTGTTTTTAATTATTATTATTATTATTATTATTATTATTAAAGTAATAAATTATAGCATAAACAAACAAATGTAGAGATTAGGTTGAATGACATTGTCTAGGGGGTGTCATTGATCGTTGATTGTTCAATGGAGGTGGGTTATGCTTTTTCTTTCTTTATTTGTTGCTGAGTTGATATAACTCCAGCTAATAAATTAGTATTTATTATCTCCACGTGTTAGCATACCTATCATACATCATTGCATTACACAATAATACACACTACCATTATATTAAGCCATGCAAATACTTAATACTACAAATTTGGTCTAGCTAATGTCTCATATGTTTTTAAATTATTATTTTATTTATTTTGGGAAATCTTTTATAATGAAAAAAAAAAGAAAATCATAGTCATAGTCATAATTATAAATTATTTTCTTAATAATATTATAGGTAAGTAATATTTTTTTAATAATTCTAGACATAAATCTATTTTTTCCAACCACGTCCAACAAAGTAGTTACTGTTCACGCACGTATTGTTTACGCACGCCCTGCTCACACACGCATTGTTCGCGCACGCACAGAAAAAAATGAACAGAAATTTATATCTACAACGAATAGATTTTTATAGTTGATATGAACGCGTTTTTATAGATATTATGCACAAAAGTATCTAATAGTGACTTGCTTCTGGTTCATAAGATTTTGTATATTTTTAATTAATTTGTGTATTTTTGACAAGAACCTCTAACAATTGATATACATGAATAACTTTTGACGTCTTATTTATTTATTTTTTATTATTCATGTATACTATAAAAACTTGTTCATGTTAATTATAAAAATCTGTTCATGATAATTATAAAATTCTGTTCGAGTACTGTGAAGTCTTATTTATTTCTTTTTTATAATTCATGTCAACTATAAAAACATGTTCATGTCACCTATAAAAACTTGTTCGTGACAATTATAAAATCATGTTCGAGCATTCTTTGAAGTTTTATTTATTTTTTCTTTATTATTCATATCAAATATAAAAACTTGTTCATGACAATTATAAAATTATGTTCGAGCATTTTTTGGAGTCTTATTTATTTTTTTTATTATTTATGTCAACTATAAAAACATGTTCATGTCAATTATAAAAACATATTCGTGACAATGATAAAATCATGTTCGAACATTCTTTGAAGTCTTATTTATTTATTTTTTATTATTCACGTCAACTATAAAAACATGTTCATGTCAACTATAAAAACATATATTAGTTGCTCAGGAGCAACTCAAGCTTCTTAGAGCTCTCTTTCTCTCTCCTAAAATAGAGCTCTCTTTCTTTCTCTACTAGGGTTTCAAACCCTACTCTTCCTTGGGGGCCGCCGCCGCCGTCTCCTCCTTGTAAGGCAGCGGTGGCCCCATAGCACTTCATTTCATCCTTTCTTCCTTTCTTTCCTTCTCATTCTTTGTTTGCTGGCTTGTTTTGTTCTGTTTTCTTACATGGTGAAATAAAATCCGGCCAGTCATGCCGGTTGTGTACCAAGACGTTCGTGTGCCAAGGCGACGCATGTTGACCCTACGTCATAGATATGCAGAACTGTTGAAGAGAAATAGGAAAGGGGCAAGCGTTTTTTAAGTCGCCGGATCTGGATCTGGCTTCAACATAGATGATCAGACCCGGTCCGATGCTTGAAGGAAGGAGTGGCGTTGAGGAGCGATGACTCGACGAAGCTTCGGTACTCGCATCAGTGACCGACTGCATCCGTGTTTGTGTCTGAATCTGTCTCAAGGGTGTGGTGTCCAGATCTAGCAGTGGTGAGTTTCGACGGCGATAATCTGTTCAATAGAGTGTGTGAGGACGCAATGAGGAAGAGGTGATGATTTCGTAGAGTGTGGTGTTTCTTTGAAGCGAAAGATGTTGACGATGAAGGAGGTGTTGAAAATCCGAAAGTCCATAGAGTGAAGGGTGGTGAGTGACACTGGAGAAGGTGTGGAAGTTTGAGGATGGAGCTGTTGTTAGGAGTGAAGAAGGTGGCTGCACAGGCGGTGATGACAAAGAGTATGAAGACGGCGTCAGAGGAGACATGTTAGTGTATGGAAGAACGGCTAGTGGTGTTGCGGCGACAGAGATGGTTCGGGCTACCAGGGCAACACGAATCGGTTCGGGTCATAACCGGGTCGGGTCACGGAGGGGTTAACCAACTTGTATGGTGTCCGTCGGGTCGAGTCTAGTTCTTTATGGTGTCTGGTTTTATTTGGTGTTGGTGTGTTGTTTTCTGGTGTTTTTTGGTGTTTCTTTCTGAGTTATGTTATTTCCCTACAGTCTCTCAATGCAACATTTGTTGTTATATTGTTGTGACTTTTGTAACTACCCTTCGGGGTCTAGTTGTACCCAACTTTTCGGAAGAAAAAAAAACTATAAAAACATATTCGTGACAATTATAAAATTCTGTTCGAATATGTTCACTTTTCTAACAGAATAATCATCCCGAGATCTAGTGCTAACAATAGTTAACAGTTAAACAAATGAGAAGAAGCACAAGCATATTACACTTTTTGTGTCAGCTCCTTATTACTTTCTTGTGTTTGTATTTCATGAAAGGTAAATACAAATTCTACACATGGTATTCTTTCTCCACTTGTTGACTGAATTTTATTGATTATCTAGCATTACTCATTTTCTTGATGTATTTTTTTAATTATAGTGAAATAATTAATGAATGACTAATTCTAAATATTATAAACATATAATTAAATATATAAAATTATAAATGTCAAATTAATATTGTTTTATTATCTCCTTATGGCATTATTCTACTAATTTCATAGCCCTTAATCATGATTGGTGCCAAATCAAATCGATCTACTTTTCCTCCCAACAATTAATAGTGACTACTAAACCGCATATTAGTGAGAGTTGTTTAACAACCAAAGCATCATTTGTCATTCATCATCGTCTCATCTTTTCATGTTCCCTTTACGAACTTTATGGAAAAATTTATCCTTATCTCCCATCCAATAATCATTATTCTGCAAGATTATAAACTTTATTTGAACACTTTGTTATACTTATTATATCCCTATTACTATTATTTATTATTGACACACAATGTATGCATGTAGTAATACTTTTGTTGGTTCCATGTCTTCAATAATTAAGAACATTATAGAGTCTTGTTAAAATTAAACCAGCAAGAAGTTCCAAACCTCAGAACAAAAAATGACATTCCTTATATACACAACATATTTAATAACTATAATCTTTTGAATTTGATTACATATTCAAAATTCAAACATTATTGTCCCCTACATTATTTCCTGAATAAAAATGGCAAAAGAATGAGAGAAGAGGTAAAGAGAGGAGCAGGTAGATAGCAAGGGAATGGGGTCACATAAGAGCATATGAATGTGAATGACATAACATAACTCATAATAATACTCTCTTCTCATCTTGTCTTATCTGTTCCAATTTATTGCTCTGCTCCATTGTCACGCCCCTCTTAATTAATTCATATTCAAAATATATCATCCCACTTTGTTTATATTCCAACAACTTATTATTGATTCAAATAAAGTTGGACACTTCTTGTTGCATGGCTTCTTCAACACCAAAACCAGCAGAGAAAAGACTGAGAGAGTTTCTGACTGAGAAACAAGAGCCTTTCATACTAGACCTTTACCTTCTAGAAAGAGGCTACTCATCAAAAACATGGAATTCAAACTCAAACTCAAAGAAACAAAAGAGAAACAAAAGTCTCTTGCCATTCTCCAAAGTGCTAACAGCTCTACATAAGAAACTTGCTTTCCATAACCAAAAACTTTGTGCTGCAAAAACTGCTCATCATGATGATGATGCTGCTGTGGAAACAGATCGCTTCTCAACTGCTAGCAGCTCAACTGTCTTCAATTCATGCTCAGATTTTGATGAAGACAGAAATTCTTCAGCATCACAAAATGATAAACCTTCCAGGTACCAACTCATCAAAATTCTAATTTATTCCAATCCCTATTTAATTGAATTTGTATAAAACTTTATTAGCTTTTTCGTTTTTTTTTTCTCACTTTGGCCTTATGAACAAAGCCAGCATGCTACCAACAATGGAAAGCACTGCCAAACATGCTTAGAACAAGGTACACCTCTTCCAAATTATGAAATTTAATTTGTAAAACAGGGTTGAATTTTTGTGAAGTATATAACTATATATGTATGTAACACCATAAGATTTTCTTTGGCAGGTCATCAAGGATTGAAGGAGGATGTTTCTGGAATGATGAGGGAAAGGAGAATAGGAAATTGTGGTGTTCTTGCACCCAAGAAAATCACAGAGAATTCACTGCTTTCGGCAGCACTATGGAGCTTGCTTATTCAGACAGCAAAAAACAAAAGCTATGGATACAGAATGGAACTGCAAGAGCTTCTTGGAACAAAAGGGGTGCTGCACAAGACAAAGCAGGTGCTATTCGATTGTGTCAGAGAAGAACAAGAATTGATATGTGAATGGGGTCAACAAGTTGGTGATGAGACAAAGTCAAAAGTAACCAACTTGTTGACTTTGGATTACTCCAAATCTATGAATGATTGGAGTAAGTTCGAGCAGCATGTTAAGGCTGTTAGTGTTGAGATTGCTGAGGGAATTTTGGAAGGCGTGAAGGATGAAATTGTGTCAGATATGGTTCAGATTTCAGAAGATTTTGCCATCATCAACAACAACAGCAACCGCATTGTCCTCCAACCTTAACAGTAACAAATTAACAATCTTAAATTTTTCGGTTCCTCGGTATATGTATCTTACCCTTTATTAATTAGCTTCTTAAATATAATGATGTCACACTATAAACCCATTCCTTCTTCAACTTGAAAGCATTGCATATACAAGTTTGAAATTTAAAAATATGTACTACTCCCCCTTAATATTATCAACATAGTTATGTCACATTTCTTAGGTTTGATGAGTAAGAATTGATAGGGTGAAAAGAAAGGGAGAAAGGGGGTTGTGGCGTTGTGGGGGCTAAGCATTTAAAGTGAAAGTGAAAGAGTGAAAGTTACAAGCAATGGGAGGGAGGAGGGGCAATTTAGATGATTATACATTTATACATCACATAACAATGTTAGGAATAAAATACAACGTTATTGGTGGGGACATAGTGATAATTACTACACCCACTATCGCCGCTATGTATTCATTATTCACAGATCTTTTTCTTGTTCCCATTATAGTAAAGAAGATAAGATCCCATTTTTTCAAAACAAAAATACTCTCCAATCATTCACCCTATGTATTATATGTATATGTCATGCACTAATCTCCACATGTAATTAATATATATATATATAGGGTTATTCAAAATAATACATTCAAACTTCAAACTAATTACTCTATTATATCTCTTCATTCTCTATCTAAATCTAGTAAATTAGGCAATCTCATTCTAAAATTAATTAATTACATTATTTAGGTAAATTAATGCAGGACATGCATGAACAAATAAAGAAACAAATCTAGTGAGACATACTACTTCTTAGAACTTTAATTGTCTTCAATATTCATCATTAGAGCAAGTGAGAAACAAAGTAATTTAGCTAGCTAGACGAAGCTAGCAACATCGCCAGCTAACTTACAGGAAAAAATATGCATGTATTTGATTATGCTGTTAGACCAAGATGATGATGATGATGATTTGTTTTTGTTACGGCGAGACCTTTTAAGAAGCTTTGATGATGATGATGATGGTGGAGTTTTGGTGCATTTCTTGTAAGCTTCAACGAAAGGATCTTCTTCCTTATTATAACAATGAGTATGAGTAGCACCACTACTCTCCATTCGAAACGAACTGATTCTTGGATGAACTGCACACAGGAAATTAGAACTCTCTATGTCCTCATCATAATCAACAACTTCATCTTCTTCACTATTCTTACCTCTGCTAATCTTGTTCCTAAATGGAGGAGGAGGTTTTAGCTCTAAATTACTGCTTCGCCTGCTAATTGTTCTCTCACTATTACTACTGTTGCTTACTTTGGAGAGACCAGGCTTTGATTCCCAAGAGAATGGAACGTTTATATTGTTCTTCTTGCTCTGCTCCTCCATAATCACTCTACCTAGCTATATCATATCCCTCATCATTCATATATATATATATATATCCCTCATTCCTAGCTTGTTTGATTAATTAATTAATTTCTACATGTATCGGCTAACATACATTATTATCATAAGAATAATAATCCAAACTCTGTTGAAGGGAGTTAGCTAGCTTGTAGATTAATTCATAAGGAGAAGACAAACAAAGAAGCTAAGCATGAAACGTGATCCTCATCACCGCAACCGTATAATGGAACAAAAGCATGTCTTATTCAGTGACATACATACAGCAGCATAATATTAATATTAATATTCACAACAAATTAAACCCTTTAATTTGTAGGTAGTTTTGCTTCATCTGGAAACTTATGACTACATTGGAATTTGTATAATTAAGGTATCCTGTAACTGTCGATCAAATAATAATAATAAGCTGAAATGAAAAGCAATCAAGTTATGTTTGTTTAACTAATTAATTATTATTTGTTGAAATTGGACATAATTGAAGATAGTTACGATGGAAAAGCGTAAGATGGTGGTAACAAATAGTATGGGGGTATGGACCTTTCATCTATGATTTGTTTTTTATGTGAGTTTGTTTGGCTTCTTCTCTTAATTTATAGGGCGATACGGATGTCTCACCTTTTCTGCATTAGCCTCTGAATCTCTATAAGTGATTTCACAAGAATCACACTTCCTTTGAATCGGAGCATGCATAAACCTAAGTATAGCATACGCCAGAATATTATTTTATATATGCATTTTGGTATGAACATACATATAAATACGCCGGAAATTCAGAAAACAGTTTTATAGCGTGGGACACATGCGTCATAATAACACCTCAAACTTGGTGATCATTCAAGAGATTACACTACAAGAAACTATGGCTACCTTCTTCAGAGAAATCTAGATATGAAGTGACAACATTCTATCTTTCAGACTTTGAACTCCTGAATGTAGAGGTCAATTTTTTTTTTTTTTTGGTCGGGGAGGTCAAATCTGTTTAAGACTGAAAATATCTCACTACTCTTATTAAGCTTTCCCTTCTTGGATGGATACCTACAATTTTTTTTTTCTTTCTATCTTTTTGGACATTTGCAATTAACTTTTTAATAAAAAGTAAATAAGGCAATATTTTCGGCCTTAGATTCATTTCTGGTGCCCGTTGTACAAACACAGGAGCCCCCCAACAAGCATTTTTCTATTTTTTGGGCTTCTTGTACTTCCAAGGTCCATATTAAATCTTGAAAGAAAAAAAAATACTAAAATGTGGTGGTCCTAAGATTGACACAGTAAGCCATAAACCATGTATGAATGACCAAAAGAAAAATAAGTATGTGCACATTATAACCTTCTTAGTTGTTAATCACGTCTCTAACACAAGTGATAAGTGGCTTGGATTGCTTAATTGTTTAATCCCGAATTCGAATATTGAGTGCGGCATATATGCAAAATGGGATATAGCCACGTAAAACCTTCTGAAAGAAGCACTCAATAAGAAAGGGATTAGTCTCGACCAGTCAAACCTATAATATCCTAAAAAAAAAAAACTTTCTTAGTTATTCAAGTTATTAGATTATTTGTCCGCTTAAATAAATATTGGAATTCAAATATCATTAAGTACATACAGCAACTCCATAAATCTATAACAAATTATTAAATGAAATTCAAATTCTAAGGTAATTAATATTTTGTCTCTCGAGTTGAAGACTTGAAGGTTACTAAGAAAAAAGAATTATATTAAGTGTACACTAAAATTAGCCACTAGTGTATAATACGTATTGAAATATAAAATACATGTATAATTTAACTCATTTTTAATGTGTATTTAGTATTTCAATTCATATTATACAAATAGAATTGTTGAATAAAGAATTGTAGGAGCCTTCTTTGATGGTGAAAGCATAATCTAGTCCATGATGGACAGGATAGCTATCCACCACATAAAAAATATAATACTTTATTGGAAATAAAAAACTAATAATAAAGACTGAATATGAGCCACACATTTAGAATATTTAGGTAGCCTTATAAGAGTAACTTTTTTCAGACGCTCTTTGATAAAAGGAGATGTAAACTTTTTTGGATCAGTGGACAATTTGATGGCAAATGACAGATGGGAAGGCAAGTTAATAAGTTATTTATCCCAAGTTCCAAAATGCTGAACCATCGATACTCGAGCAAGTTGGTTTCTCAATTTGCGTGGACTAGGAAAGCGAAGGATTTTACACACCAACAAACTAGTAATGTGAACGATGTGGAGACAAGTAGTGATTTAGAATTAGAGGAGGGTAAATAGAGAAATGGGACAAAAATCATTAAAATAGAGAAAACAAAGAAAGATCCAAACAAGAGAGAAGAGAATAGGAATAAGAATGGAGGAAGGAGGAAGGAGTGGGAGTGAGGGAGCGCATTTAATGATTTTTGTGTAGCTTGCAAACACTGATTAAATATTTACTGTTACGTCACGCAATCTGAGTCCCCACCACCACCACCTTCCACCTATAACCGGGACATCTCTCTTAAACAACCACTCCATATACCAACCAACATTAGTACCCCCCTTCCATACAACAACAACATCATCAAAAAGTCAAACCCAAACAAAACCCTACACAACATACACTACTACTATTACGTTACGGCACATATTCTTCCAAATTCATAAACAAATAAATAAACAATAATAACTAAATAAAATAACTCAAAATGGGGGTGTCTTGTGTTGTGTTATGTTGTGTGATTCCTTTCCTTCCTGCATTATTACAATGCAGGCATTAGAAGATCATTGCACAAGCTTGCACCTTCTTGAGTTTTATTATTATTCTCTGCCCTTGGGCTGCTCCCAGCACTGCTGTTTGATAAAGATCCAAACGCTGTCTTCTGCAAAACCCCAGTTGGAGAAGACCCTAATGGAGGGCTATTATCCCACCCATCACTCATCAGGTTCAGTGCAGAAGAGGAATTGTTGTTCTTGCCACATTGATCATCACTTAAACTGTTGTTGTTGTTGTTAGTGCTGCTGAGATTGAGAACTTCTCCAAGAGGACCACCCATTGAACTCTCCCAAGTGATTGGAATCCAGTTAGCTTGCCTTGATGAGTTTGTTGAATCACTTAGAGCATTGTTTCCCACTCCCAAACCCATTTGAATCGGGTCTAGTTCCCTTGACAGACGCAGGGGTGACAGAGTGACCTTGTCATTGGTGGGAGAGGAGGTTGATGACATGAAGTCATTGGAAATGGAAATCGAGAGCTCGGTCCTCTCCGACTCCGGCCACGACGATAAGGCGGAGCGATCGGTCTCAGTCTTCGGCCAATCGTCGATGAAATGCCTGAGGGAATGATGGGAATCAGTTTCAGTTCTGGTGGTCTTGTGGGAAGGGTTAAGTAAGGAATCAGAAGTGACAAGGCCAAACTCATTCCTGGAAGATTCTTGTTGGTATGATGGGATTTGGTGCTTGTGAATGAGGAAGGGGTTTTCCTTTGGTTTCAGTTCAAGAATTGGTGGCAGCATTGGAAGTGCATCTTGAGCTTCAGGGATTCTCTCACTGCCATTACTCTCCTTATCATTATTCATAAACATCCTGCAATGAGAATTGAGAAAGCAAGAATTAAAAAAAGTGAAATTCTGTTGTGTTGTTTTTATTAATAAAAAGCACATTTCCTAAACTATAGCACACTTGACAGAGAGATCAATAAAGTAACAAGTTGAGATGCCTAAAACTAATAAGAGCATCTTCCCTTTGGTAAAAGGAATCTCAACCACTATTAACATTGACCAGTCACCATCACAATCACCCCCAACAAGCTCATATATATATACACATACATATATAATAATACAAATATTCTTTGCATTGCAAATCTAAAAAATTTTCGAATCCAAGCGACAAGGGCTGAATCTCAACGGAGGGTGGATTGCAAATCTAAAATAAGGAAACAGAATGATATCAGACCTGCCGATGTTAGTAGGAGGTGAAGAATCAGATGATGCAAGAGGATGATGCATATTCTTTGGATCATGTTGTGCAAAGGTGAGGGTGTTGTTGGAAGGAGTGTTTCCGGGAACCACGAGGGAGGTGGTGGTGGTAGTGGTAGTGGAGGTGGTGGTTGTCCCGGTGGGGGCGGGGGTTTCCACAGGCTTTCTTGAACGATGGCGTCCTCTGTTCATGTGCCGCTCACAGTACTTCTGGTCAACAACGGCATCTCTGGAGCAACGCCATTTCTTGCCATCTGTTCTCCTGCACCTGCCTGGCTCTGGATCGGTGCTGTTTGAGAAACCAAGATGGAAGCCAGCCCATCCCACTGCACTGGGCCTGAACAAGTGAGAGAAGCCCGCAGAGTGAAGGGCTTTCTTTATTGGAATCAGCAGGGGAGATGGTACTGGCACATTTGCTGTTATATACTTGTAGATCAGGGCCTGCTGTTCTAGCTCCATCCATTGTGATGGAGTGAATGCCCCTCGAATCCCAATCCCATTCCCATTCCCATGCATGCTATTGCTTCCCCAACTGTAACATCCTGTTATTTCAAAACACAAACAAACAGCCATTCAAAATTTTTAACTAATCTTTTCTCCTTTCGTCTCTAATCTACTTTACTGTGCATCATTTTGCTAACAGTAACAAATAAATAAGTATATAGAGAAGGGTTATAATAAGGGATAACCTGTATTTCTGTTGGAAGTTGATAAGGGGAGGTAATGATATGGGAATGAGGGATTGAGGGAGTTAGTAGTGTCTGACTTTGGGGAAGAGAAGCTTAGCATTTGTTGTTGTTGGTTGTGGTGGTGGTTGGAAGCAGGAACATCAGAGAAGAGAGTTGCATTGGATCTCAGCAAGGTTGATGATGATGATGAGTTCCTCTCAGTCTTAGCCAGTTTGTTGCTCCTCCAATACTCATCATCATCATCTTGGTTGTTGGTGTTGTCACCACAACCAGATCTCTCCTGCTTCAAGAAGCCAGATCCGTACCACTTGTGCTTTGTCTCAGCATCAGAACATCCAATAGAACCACCCACCACCAACCCATCCAAACCCACCGCCCCAACAAGATCCATAGAGAAAATAATGAGAAAACAGAGGGAACAAGAAGAAGATAAACTAAAGTAGTAGAGTTATTAAGTAGTCATGGGATAGCAACAATAAGAAGAGGGAGGAGGAGGGAGGCACATGATGATATCAACATAGAGTGAGGTGGGAGGGAGCTGAGGGGAGAGAGAATGTGAAAATGAGGAAATAGCAGATATGCCTTATGACACCTTTAAAGCTAAGCTCAAACTGGAAAAATTGAAAACAAGAATGTGGTTTTTGTGTTTTCAAGAGTGAGTTTTCTGTCTTCACAAACATCAAAATAATTGGAGAGAGAACAACACCTAACTGCACCAAGTTTATATCTTGGGCGTACTCATCAAAATATCCCAAAAATAAAATAAAATAAAATAAAATTTTGCTAATAGAATGGATAGAGAAAGAGAGGAGACTATATATTAATATTAGTAATATTATTATTATTAAATATAATATTGTGGTTGCTTTGGTTCGCTCCACGCCTAGTGCTAGTGCATAGGGTCTTCTACTACACTTGTGGTTTAGGGGGGGGGGGGGGGGGGGG
>JASCZI010060421.1:103996-141850 GCA_036250425.1 Stylosanthes scabra
TTAATTACCTAACCCCCCTCACCTCCTTCCACAACTCATATTTCTCATTTTCAAGTTTTAATTTAACCGTTGGAATGAGAATGCAAAAGATATGATTTCTGTCTTATTATTGTACATGAAGTTGATAGATAGATAGATAGAGTTAGATGGGAACAGTAAGTAGTAAAAGAAGAGAGAGTAATTCAAATTAGTAGTTACTAGTAATAAATAAATAAATAATAATATATTAAAAATGTTATTTACTCAAACAATATGGAAAATATATAATAGGAGTATTAATTTGCCTTGCAAAGTCCGCTAGTAGAAGGGCCAAAAAGTAGCAAAAAAGATGCACCGCCACGTGACTCAAGTCACCACTCCAAAATAATTATACCTCTCCTATACCCTCTCATATACCACCAAAATCAATAATATTATGATGGAATGGATCTTTCCCCTTGTATGTTTTCTTACTTTATGCTATGCAATGCTAATGTGTATAATAATAAAGTAGATCTGTATCACTCTATGTACTTTCTCCTTCAATTGCCAAATGGTATAACTTGAGTGCAAAGGTATGCACTACCAGTATAGCTAGGTGTAACCTAATTTCTCACCTTAAGATATCAAAAAATCACATTTCCTTTTTTTTTTCTGGAAAAGTATAGATAACCAATAATTTTTAAATCAATAAATTAATCAACAAAAAATAGAACATTCATAATTACTATTAATAGAATATCCACAATAAAAATCATAAAACATCCGAAACTAAAATAGCTATCAACTAACTTTAGAAACAGAATATTCAAAATCTAGAAACAGAACATCTAAAACCTAAAGAAATAGAACATTTAATTCAAGTTGTTAGCTGATGTTGGCTGAATTTTTATTGGTTATCTAGCATTACTCTTCCTTCTTTGATGGTGAAAGAATAATCTGATTCATGATGAACGGAAAAATTTTTCACCACATAAAAAATGTAATGCTTTATTGAAAATTAAAAATTATTAATAATAGATTGAATAGAAGCCATATATTTAGAATATTCTATCCAGATTCATCATAAATTCGATTTATGATAGACATTTCTTTCTTTTTTTCTACATACATTGGGTCGAAAATACTTTTTTCTCCTCCTTCCAAATAAAAGAAAAAAGTTCTTTTTTTTGTTCTATTTATATTTATGAAGACATTAGGTTCCCCAACAACTTTATGTTAGATGAAAGATTCAAAATAGTAAATAAGCCCCGCATAAAGTCATTGGCTCTGCGTGTTCACATACACACACAATTAAATTCCTACGTTGTTGTTGTTGTACTCTCATAACGGGTTTCACATTCTAACATCATTATTTTGCTAGAGAAGAACAAACAAGACAACCTAAATTGAACTTGTAGCATTAGACATGCTAAAGAGAAATAACTGCCAATTCATCTTGTTAGATCGGTCATACTCCATCATATGAAACGGGTGTTCCAATGGGCCACATTCTTCACTCTGTAATTATGGCAACTTCTATATATATGTATATGTATGTATCTCTTTCTTCTTCTTTTTTCTGTAGAGTACTAACCAAATGATATAATTAGTAATGCATGTGTGTTACAAAATTTGGGAGATTACTGCAATGGAAATCAAAAGCACATGACCAGTGACCACCCTCTTTCTAATAATCAATTCATTAATTAATTAATTAAACGGCATAAATAATAAGGAGCACACATGACCTACTAGTAATATTAAACATGTTCCTTTTTATAGTTTATGCAACCTAGCACATGACCATCTTCTATGTAAAATAATACATTGTACACTGCTTTTGTCATATTCTTCTATAATATTTATTTCATTATAAAATTTTATTCTTCTTCTTTTGTTTTTTTAAGTCAAGTTGACCAACTAACATTTATATCAACGCTCAAAGCGTCTAAACCTGCCTAGTATGAGATCCAATGTGAATCAAAATGAATCATGGATGCTCTCCTTCCAACTAACATCTTTATCTTTTTCTACCACCGATTAAAGCGCGAGTTAAATCAAATTTTTAAGGGGTGACTCCTCTAATACAATGAATTGAATATGAGTTTTCACTTTATCGACGAATAATCTTATTATTTGAGCATTAACACCTAGTAAAAATAGAATTAAATTTAGAAGATCAACATTTTTAATATTAAAAAATTTCTAAAAAATTGACTAAGTTTAAGTAAAAAGTAAGACAAAAATAAGGAAAAAAAATTGGCCACACTATAACAGGGCTAAAACGGTCTTAGTGTTTTTTTTTAAAAAAGAAAAATACATGAGTTAAATTTAAAATCTTGGCTAGAGGGAAACAGTCATATGTACTATTAGAACCAACCTCCATTAATTATTATTGGAACTTTTTGTAGCTAGACTTTAATTTTTCCATCACCACTCTAGAAAGCATGCATCATGAATTGAAAGAAGATAAATTTCTGTACCCCTAAAATTTTTCATGACATACATTAAAAACAAAAGAAGGAAAGTGAGAGCGGAAAACACAAATAATTATATTGCATAGAATGTGTGTGAGTGTGAGGAATGTTCCAAGGTGAAGTTGCTTTCTTGTATCCTTTTTTTTATTTTATATAATAAAAAGTAAAATAAAATGTATGCAGGGCAGTGTAATTCATAAATTATAGAGAACCACGCGTAATTAAATGAACAGGGAATGATGAAAATTTTGCTTATCCATATATAGAACAAATCTGCAAAAAAATAACTACCAATCAAACTAGGAAAGAGTTCGTTAAGATTTGGAACAATAGTTTCAGTTTGTTGGGTTGGCATTTGGCAATACTCATTTCATTTATGTATGTCTCCATGCTTCTTTAAATTAATTTAAAACATTTTTTTATTTTTTTACCTAATATATACTTCATTCTCTAGTGATATGTTATGTATGTAATATAATTGCTGTAGCTGAAACAGTAGCAGCACTGATCCCATTAATATTAATATATGTAATGTGTATGTATATGCAGGGATAAGAGTTAGCTTTCTATTCTCTTCTATTCTATTCTAAGTTTCTCAACTCTGTCACAGATAGATATTAGATAGAGCTCTGTTTATTTTATTTTATTTTATTTTATTTTCTTTTCTTTTCTTTTTTTCTTTTTGAGTGTGAGACCCCACGATGGTTCAATGACCAAAGTTGCAGGTACAGATATTTATTTGGCTTCGATTTTGAGACCCCAAAACAAGATACGCATTGATTAAGGTGGAGGACCGCACATCATGTTTAACGAGAAAATGTAAATTAAAATTGTGCATAGTACAGTCACAAATTGCTTGCTCAAAAATTAATATAGGGCATGTATGAAGCAACATAAATAGTTATGGTTTAATTGGTTATAAATGGTAATTAATTATTAGCGAAAATTTAAAATTATGTTGGCACAAATTTAATTATATTCAAATTTTAGTTTAACGAACGTGAATCCAAATACAGACGACGCTGATGAAGGTGGTATATATTGGAGATTGGAGAATGTTTGGCGGTGAGTAAACATATTATGTAGATGTCGCAATTGTGGGAAAAAGGGTAGTTAGTGTTTTAATTTTACAATTTTACCAGAAGAAGCAAGGGAGGGTGGTAGGGTGTGGCTGTGCTATTCTGCATTCAAGTGCTTTCATGCGCCCATTAATTATGTTTGTGTTTCTTTTTGTACTGTCATTGTCTCCTAAGGCTGGGATTCTCGCCATTGCTGTCATCACAATCAACTACAAACTCTAATACGCTACTTGCTTCTTTCTTTCTTTCTTTCTTATTCTTAAGCTAGTGTACTTAAATTGCTCTAACATTCCTCTCTATACAATATTAATACACACATACATAACCCATATTAATTAATTGATAATTATTGTTTTTAACAACATGGTATCTAATTTCTAATGTATTGACACATGTAAAAAAAAAAAGTTATTTTTATATGATAATATATCATTGAATGAATGCATAAAAATTATTTAAATCGATAATATACCAAAATAAAATTTTAAAAATATATAAATATTTAATTATCTTTAAAATAGAAAGAGAAAATCCATTGAAATTTAAGTTTTTATATTAATATAATTTTTTTTATATTTGGGTCTAGTTATAAATATATCGAATTTTAATAACATCTTTTGGGTTATATTAGGTATATATCAAAAATCAGTCATCAAATCAGTCATTAGTGTATAATATGGATTAAAATATTAAATACATACTAAAAATGAGTTAAACTACATATATATTTTATATTTTAATGCGTATTATACACTGGCTGATTTTTTGTGTGCAAATAGAATTATTTTTTTTTACGAAGTTTAATAACATTTATTTTAATATGATTTTAGTCTTAGTTATTGTTAAAATCTTGTGAGTCCATAAGTGATCAACGGTCTAGTTAGGGTATATCCAATTTAAAAACTTTTCAATATATGAAAAAAAAAAAGAAGGAAAAACTAAAAAGGAATGGAGATAATGAAACATAAAAATAGAATGAATGGAAGACAGCAAGAGCGTACGGCACATCCAGCTAGCAAGTGTGGATTGTGTGTGATAGGCTGGTTAATTAATTAGTCTCCCCACCACAAACTCAAATATCGTTGACATTTAAACAATACTCTCACTACATCTGAGGTGCAAGTTTTGGGTGTTCTACATATAAGTTAATTTAATAATTTTAATTATTGATGCTAATTATTATAAAATTATTAAAATTTATGGAGCCAATAATATTAATGACATATAGTAGTTAATATTTCATTTTCCTCTTTTTTCTTTTCTCTTTTTTAACTTCACCATCTCCTTAGTTAAACGTATTCACTTTATAATGGCTCCTAGCATTGGTTCTGCATTACTCAATTACTATATATATATATATATTAAAATTAGAATTAATTTATATGTACCATTATATACATTCGTGTAAACTATTTAGCAACACAAAAGAATATAAGCATTAGTACATAAACAAAAATATTTTTGTACTAATATTTATATTTTTTAATATTACTAAATAGTGTATATGGATGTGTACAATAATATATCTAGTATTAATATAAAAAATTAATTGTTAAAATTGTTAAATTACTGCGAGTCTAAAAATATGCATATATACTAAAAACAAAGCCAAAGCTGAACACAATACTTTTCAATAGTCTTTATTGCACCTTAATTAGAAAAATTATTCGAAATAAATCTAACTTGATATAAATATAAAAAATAATAACAACATAATTTTTTTTTATATTTTATAGAAATCAAAATAACATATAAACGTGAATTTTCATCTTCTTTATTGTGATTATTATGTAAATCAATTAGTTAGTGTTAGACGTGTCAATATAGGCGGTTAGTATATTATGATGTGCTTTATTATTTCAGCTTGTTGCTAATGTATATATATAACTATTGTAAGTTGCAATTCAATTTTTAATGAAAGTCATTTTTCATTTTTCAATATGGTATGTCAATATTGTTGCTAATGTCTATATATATATAGCTATCGTAAGTTGCAATTTAATTTTTAATGAAATTCATTTTCTCATTTCTCAATATTCTTTAATAAAATTTTTATTTTTATCATTTTAATCGGTATCAATAAGCAATTTCTTTTCGTGTAAATGTTAAACACTCGATCGCTTTAAACACGGAAGTTTAGGGTTTAGGGAGAGAGCACAGGTACCAGTGGACCACAACTCGTCGCTCCTTCACGGAGTTGCGCCGTCGCAGTCCAACCACCACCGGCCGTCAAAACGGCACCGCACGTAGCCGTTCCCCCGCCGCACGTAGTCGTTCCCTCGTCGCCCATCGTCGTCGTGCCGTCATCGTCAGCGTGACAGACACCATCGCCCCTACAATCAACGACCAGTGCTCTGAAGTTCAGTTTTCAGATCTATAATAGACACCTCACAGGTTCAGATTCGGGTCAGAGACGGCTGTTGTGACTTCTGCTCGCGGCCTCTACTTCTCTACTTTGACGCCTCCCGTCTCGGTATGTATTATACACTATCATCGCTCTATGTTTCAATTTATGACTGGTGTAGTATAGATTGAGACTATGAATGCTAGTGATAGCAACAAACAAGGGCGGTTTGTAGAGAATCAGTGGGTTAAGGTTAAAGGTAACAATGATAGGTGTGGTAGGAGACATTGCCAAGTTCTGGAAAATTTCAGGAGTCTTGAAAGAAGATCGTTCTCGCTTTTTGTAGATAACTTACCTAACAGTGCTAATACAGAGTGGTTATGGGAGATATTTAGCAGGGAGGGTGAAGTTGTTGATGTCTTTCTTTCAAAGAAAGTTGGAAAATATAGTTCATTCCATTTTGCTTTTGTGAGATTTGCCTATAAAAACCATGCGTTAAGGGCGGCAAACAAGTTTAATGGTTGGGAGTTAGAAGGGGTACAGTTGTTGGTTACTGAAGCAAAGTATGAAAAGGATAAGAGGGACAATGGATTGACTCAAACTCAATCAAACTGGAGCTATCATGTGAGACAGAATCAAGTGGAGGTCAAAGCTAAACGAGATATGGTAAGGATAAAAGATCTTTCAAGAATGTACTGATGGGAACTGAACATGAGAAGTCTGATACTGTTATGACTGTTAAGGGTGAGACAAAGGATCAACCTATACATGAAGTGGTTAAAGAAGAGGTGAATGTAGAATTGGTAGAAATGCTAAAAAGAAGCTTCATAGGTGAATCCATACTACCATTGAATAGAGAAGATATTATCCCAAGATTATATAAGGAATGGGAAACTCTACAAGAGGTAAAGGAGATGGGCCCCTTCAAGATGGTATTGACATTCGGATCTGTCAAAGATAAAGATGAGGCGCGTTTGTCACCGCTTTTGCTAACTTATTTTGGTGAGATTAAGAACTGGTGAGAGCAAGAAGCGAATAGAACGAGAAAAGCAAGGTAGAGAGTTATGGAATGCCAATTCAAGCATGGAGTGAACAGAATTTCCACAAGATTGCAGCAGTTTTGGGTATTGTAGTTGACATTGAAAATGTATCATCGATCGGAACAAATTACAGCAGTGTTAAAGCAAATATTGTGACATCTTGGCATAGACCTATTCACAAATGTGTTGTTCTTGAGTTAAATGAGGTTTTATTTGAAGTGTTCATTGCAGAAATATCAGAGGAGAGAAAATACAAGTGCAAAATTGAAGATGATGTGATGTTGATGAAGGAAGTTGGTGATTCCAAGATTAGTGGTCCGAATGACGTGGAGGTTTTACCTTGTGAAGAAGTTGCTGGAAATTGCGAGAAATCCAATTCAACTAGGTGTATTGTTGATGATAGAAGATTAGAAAAATTGATTAAAGATGCACAGATGGCATCAAGTTTGGGGCGAAATATGAAGAGGCCAATTCAATATAACTTGGAGGTTGAGAGATCAGACGTTGAGCCAAGTTCAAACCCACAATTTCCACCCAGTTTTAAAAATTTCAACACAGAAAAAACGAAGCTCAATCAGCTGGATGAGGTCCAAAATTTAGAAAAGTCAAATCAAGGGACTTCAAAATATGCACCAGAGAAAAAAGGTGAAACAGATCGCAGAAGAATAGGAATAAAAAAGTAAGAATGTTAGACTTTCCAACGGTGACAGGGAGGAGAGGAAGTAAGATGTTGGGTATGATTCGAAGAAACAAAAGGAACTTGAAGGAAGATACACGTAGAATATTGAAGGATTTTAACGAAATACAAGAAGATTCAGAAATACAAGATTTTAGTGAAAGTGAGGCGGAAGATGCTAGTGTCGAAGCGAGAGAGGCGTTAAACTTTTTATCTGCGCTGAATGTTGTAACGTGTCAAGATGAAGAAGTAGCAATCAACTACTTAAAGAAACATCCCGATGAAGCAAATAATTAGAAAAACATTATTACAAGCTCAAAAAGACGAGGGAGAAAGAAAAGAACCTGATTAAGGTAAATAGCTTTTGTCAGTGTTTTTGGGAAATGGATCAAGTTTAGAGTTGGATTTCGTTTGGTGATGGTGTGTCCTGTTTGGGTTGGTATAGTCTTTTGGGTGTTTGTTTTTGGTGTTTAATACTGATTTAGGTGATAAAGTTTTGTTTAGAGAATTGATAGCAAGAGTTGTGATTAGTTAGGAAGGGCGGAAAATAGGGATCTTTGGCTTGTTCTTCATTGGTGTTTACGGTGTCCGTTTTTGTATAGGATTGTTCTTTTGCTTCCTTGTGACCCTAATGGCTTTGCCGAAGGGACTAACTTAGAGTCCGAGACTTGCCACTTTACTCCCTTTTGGATCGAGAATAAAATCAAACATTCCCAAAAAAAAAATCGGTATCAATAAGCTCTCAATTAATAATATCTATGTTAGCCTAGTTTCAAAAATCTTGCGTCACTCACTATGTATCGCCCTATTGTAACTGTTTTTTTTTTTTTTTTATATTTGTGTACGTATAAGAAATTATATTTAAAAATTAAAATATAAAGAATAAATTCTTTTGTTTTTTACTTTTATCTACTTTTTAATAATAAAAACAAAACATATAAAAATATATTAATAATATTTATTCTTGTATATATCGTATGGCTAGCTACTTGCAGTGGGACTGGTCCCTCTTTAATTTGGCTTTTTCAACTCACAATTGAATTCCTCTCATTTCTTCCCATCCGGAGACAAAAATATCCACTCTTCCACGGCATCTTCTTTCCTTTATTAACACACCAAAAAAATCTTCTCCCCTTTTTCTTTCATTTATAAATATAATTATATGTTGCATCTATAAATTTTTATTATATTAAAAAAAAATATGACACAATATATATCTCTAGATCTATACTAATTAGTAACCTAATAAGCAGAAAAATTAATCTCTTCTAAGTATTTTTTTTTTAATTCAATAACTATGGAATAATCTCATGAAAGCACTATTGAATATTAAAAGCCCGATATATCCCCGGCGTTGTAGCTCATCATGTATGTTATAGTAGTTTATGTCCGTCTTGTATGTATTTTTCTTCAAACAATGATATTTCACATCAATTTTATTCATATCATTGTTTTTTTCTACTTTGTAACCTTTTCATTACGAGAAAGTTTAGAGAGCCATAGTTTATTAGCCAATAAATGATCAATAGGTTTTTTTTTTTATTTTCTTTTTCTTTTTTTACCACCCACTATTTTTCTAATTATACTCATGTGCTTCCTATAAGTCCCTAACATTGGCTCTCTAACATTACTCTTTCATTATTAACATCTCTTTCTTCACTTCACACGTCACAGTCTTTTCTATACGTTTCTCTCTGCCAGCCACCACCTTCCTTTTTTATTTTTTTTATTTTAAGAATCAAATTGCTTCTGTCGTTATTGGCTTATGTTTATCATTGAAATAAAGAAGAAGTACCTTCACTTCTTGTTAGCCTTGTCCTTGCTTTAATTTATTTTTTTTCTTAAACTATTTTTATTTAGCACTCCTTTGTCTCTAAGTACCAAGTTTCGAAGACAATGGTGGTAATTGGACATACATATAATGCAAGACTAGATAGAAAGAACACATGCTGCTTTGGAAATACATAAACATTATTGTAGTAACATTTAATAGTCGTTTTGATGAAAGCGTACATGTGTTTGTTCACTACTGTTTTTGCCACACACTGCAACTAATGGGAGTTCACCAATGTGTCTAGGTTGGAGATATAGAATAGATCACTAGATTACTCTTTTTATTGCTTTCAAGAACAGCAATAATACTAGATAGTAATAATCTACACTATACGGATATCGATGCATAAAAAAAAGGGGCTAATTTTCTTGGTAAGTGAAGCTGAAATGTGGGGTGTATGTGTAATCCCAAAGGCATGTCTTGTCACCGCTGGGTTACGTTTTGGTCAAAGTAAAAGAAAGAGTCAATCCTTTTTACAAGTCACAACTCACAACTCACAATGGTCAATATGGGGTGTCACTGGCTGGAGAATCCTACTAATACTACATTTCCACTTTCCATTTTCCAAGGTCATGTTTAATTTAATTTGTTTCCTCAAGCACCCACATTGCATTGCTTAACAACTTTGATGTCATCTCATCGGTTTCTGCATTTCAAATTCATATACACATTTTATTCTCCGCACAATGCGCCATCTTCGTCATCCTCATCATCATCATGGGATTGATAAAACCCTAGTCATGAAGGCCCTTAGCTTCTTCATTCAATACTTCATTGGATACCGATCACTAGTAATTAATAATTATATTAAAAACAAAAATAGGGTGATTTTGCAAATAATCTTACATTGAAGAGTATTTTTTAATAAGAAGTAAAGACACCTATTTTTCTCAATTAAGTCCAATCAAGTTGTTATTGTTTATGCGTTTTCATTGAAAACAAATAAAATTTTATATATACAATAAACATATTTTTATAGTTAACACGAACAGGTTTTAAGTTTTAAAACATGTTCGTTTGCTTTTAAATTTTTTGTTCGTTCTAGTAGTAATATTTTATTCGTACGGATAGGATGAGAATTGACAAAATTTAGTTGATTTGACTTGGTTGGAAGAAAGAGGTGTACATATATACTCTTAATCCAACTATTTTTTAAAATATTTGCTTATAATCTCTGCCTCATATATACTAATTAAGAAAATTGAACAAAATTATTTACTCTATCAAAAATTTAAATGCTATTCATTTGCTGATTAATTAATAGTTATTAGAGTTCATTCAAACTTATAATTAAATTGAAAAAAAAATTGGGCTTTGTGCACTTGTGGAATCCATAAGCTAGCTTTCCGTTTGCTATGATAGGACTTAATAGCTTTTTTTTTTCCGGAATAACCCTAAACCCTAGGAAAAGAAATGCTTGTTTGGAGATGTAGTAGCCAGAGCTCTGAGTAATATATACGTGTATTGTTTTTCTGACAAAGGAAATATGAAGATAAGATATTCAATTAATAAATATATCGAATATTGAAAACACCTAGACCGGTTTAATTCTTAAACTCGTTACTCGCAAAAGATGCTTCTCCATGCATTCTTTTTTACACTATTTATTTATTATATTCTAAAACACATTGCCCACAAAGCCCCCATATTTAATTGAAAATTATCAAGCTAAGGCTCTTGAATCTTGAAGAAGTAAAATGCCGAAGTTTTATCTATTGCAAGTAACTGAAATAATACTGTCAAATTGTAACAAGGGTTCATTTTGACACTGGACTATTTTTAAATAAATGAATGAATTAGTCATATTCTACACTGCTCGATTATTTTCTTCAGTCAGACGCTAGCTTCTCACATCCAAGAACATGGATTATTCAAACCTTCATGTCACATGCAGAGAGAATTAATAAAATTAAATAGTGTAGATCGGGAAAAAAAGATTGATTAGATAAATGATTTAATGTTGATTCCTATTTGTTCATCATGTATGCTTCAAATTAAAAATAATTGTTTTTGTTAGGGAGGAGGGTAGGGGGTGCAATTATCGAATATTCTCATGAGTTAGAGTGAGTACTATTTTAATGAGAACCCGTCTCTTAGGTTGCTTTAATTAACACCCGGCATGTGAGGAGATCTTGGGATTGTGTATTATTCAATTCATTATTCATGGACAATAATTTTTATGTTTAAGAATTGCTTGCAAGTTAGGACTTAGGAATATACAAGTATTTTTCTTTCCCTTTGATTTATTTATTGTTTCTCTTCTCCTTTCCCAAACCCCATTATATTAAAATATAACTTACTAAGGTATAGCTGATGAGGGAGAATATGAGAAGGACACAAGGAAAGGTTTCATTAATTGAACAATAGTAGTTATGGTATAATTACTGCAGAGATTTATTTGAATGAAGATTTGGGATTAATTATTTAATTAGTTGGCATAATAAGTTTGTAGGGTTCCAAAGAGAAGTTGTCCTGCTGAGTTTGACAGAGTAGACAACATTTTCAGGAGGAGATAGAGTAACTAACTGTTTTTGGGCTCATCAATCTGAATTCATAACTAACTACCCCGCCAGAATCACTGAGCTTTACTTTCCAAACCTGCCCACCATTCTTGCACAGGTTATGGCCTTTGATTTGACTTCATAACTTATAACATATTTTATTATATTATTATATTTGACCTCCTACCTACCAAATACTAATACATTAACATGGATGTATGTAATTTGTGAATAATAGCCAGTACAATCAACTCACTTTATTTAAAATCAGTTATTCATTTTTTCCTTCCCATGTTTCTCACAATTAAGTCATACTATTGAACATGTTTGAAACAATTAATTTTTAGAAGATAAGTCATGCTTTATTCAGGAATGTGATAAAAGCATATTTTTTTTTAACGAATATAACCCCTTTTTTTCACTAATCAAATCCTTTTTTTTTTAGTCACCAAGAAAACAACCCCTTTTTTTTGTGAGGCCTTAAATGTAATTTTCAATAGATTTGGGCCAGTAATTGGGAACAGTGGCACAACAGCATGCTGAAGGGTTGTCACAAAAAAACTGAAGGCGATATGGCCCAATGGGCTTCCGTAGGCCCATAGAAAGTGAAACATTAAATGGGTTTTGGATAATGGATAGGGGATGTTGGAAGGTGGGTTTTTAGGGTTTGTACTTTGCAACGCTGGGAGTACGGAGTTACCAATTACCACTGTAGTTGTAGCGAGGGAAAGAAAGAAAGAATTAGGGGTTTTAGGGTTTGCGATTGGAAATTGGGGATTTTAGGGATTTTGTGTACAGTAGTATGAATTTGAAGATGGATTCTGATAAAGCGAAGCTCTTTGTTGGGGGTATCTCCCGTGAGACCTCCGAGCACGTTCTCAGAGATCACTTCGGAAGGTACGGCGTCGTTTTGGATTGCACCATCTCCTTGGACCGCACTACCCGAACCCCTCGAGGTTTCGGCTTCGTTACTTTCTCCGATCTCTCTGCAGCTGATAAAGCTCTTCAGGACACTCATGTCATACTCGGGAGAACGGTCAGCTACTCTTTCACTGCTTCGTTTTCTTTCTTCACATATTTTGAATTCTTTGAATAATTAATTAGGGTTTTGATATACTTAAGGTTATAGCATTGTGATTAAGGAAAATATAAATTTGATATTTTTGGGAAAAACATTGTGAAAGAATCGTTGAACAGTAACATTATGCGGAAGGTCTATGGAGGAGGTGGCAAGGAAGAGTGAAATAATTGGAATTTATGAAAGCAATAATAAAATTCATGTAAAATAGAAAATAATCTGCTTAATGGAGTATTTAATTTGTTTGTCTTAGGGTCAGTTCTGTTTGATTATGTGTAGGTGGAAGTGAAAAAAGCGATACCAAGAAGTGAGCAGCAACAGCAAAACCAGAACCAAAACCAAGTACAGAATAGGGGAGCGAGTAACTATAGTTGTAATGACTGTAGCAGTGACAACATTAGGACTAAAAAGATTTTTGTAGGGGGTTTGTCTGCTGGTATCTCTGAGGAGGAGTTCAGGAAATATTTCGAGCGGTTTGGTCGTATAACTGATGTAGTGGTGATGCAGGACAGCGTGACTCATCGGCCTAGGGGATTTGGTTTCATCACTTTTGATTCCGAAGAATCGGTTCAAAATGTTATGGTGAAAAGTTTCCATGATTTGAATGGTAGACAGGTGGAGGTCAAGAGGGCAGTTCCAAAAGAGGGAAACTATGGTTATGATAGTTTTAATAATAAGTTAAGATACAGGAGTGAAAGAGGGGCCTCTAAAAGTTTTCCTGCTTATAGTCCTAGCTACACAATTCCTGGCTTTGCGCCTCAGCCGTGGTATAGTAATGATGGTGTTTATGTCTATGGATCAAGCAACTATGGTTGGTACCCTATGGGCGGCTATGGGAGTAATGGATATGCAGTACCGTCTGATATTTCTCGGAACTACTGGTATGGGCCCATGATAGCCAGTCCTCAGGTGCCTTATGCTAATGCTTTGCCTAATACTGCTTATATGGGTGGTAGGGTTGGATTAGTAGGTAATGTAGTTGGAACTAGAGGGTTCAATGGCATACTTGGGGCTGCAAGAAATATGAAATTTGATCAACCTCTTACTGCCAATGGATTCTTTCCAGGCAATGTGACATTACATCAAGGTGTGAATCAGGATGTAATCTCTTCAAATTTGAAAGGATCAAATGGTGAAATTCCTAGTTGACAGACTAATAGGGTCATTGAACCCAAAATTCCTGTACGTAAATACTTTCTGACTGCTGCTTCTGGGCTATGAAAGGTTCGTATATTCTTTGCTAGATGATATGAGATACCTTGGCTAGCTCTTCTGGTTAATTTAGATCTGTGAAGATACCCTTTTATGTGTCATAAATATGTAGTTTAGCACCCTTGCATGCTTAACCATGGATATTCTGTAAAATAATTTTAATCATTCTCTCTTTTTTTAATTTAATTTCACAGTTGGTTCAATGTGGTTTGTTTAAAGTAGTTATTTTTCGCCCTCTATCACATACATTGCGTTGTGACACTTTACTTCTTTGTGACATCCTCTATGGAATTGTTTTTCCTCTATTTTTCCGGGCTTTAAGCAATCCTGGCTGTTTATATTTGTTCCGTAGATGCAACTTGTGAATGAAATGCTTGGTTTCAAGGTTCATTCTCTTCTCTCAATCCCCCTTCCCCTTTCTCCCGTTCTGTCTATGTCATTCTTATGTGCTACTGATATTCACATGGATAGATGTGGCTAGCTAGTTATTATAGCATTTCAGGCTGCATGTTATCTTGAAATGCATTCTGTGAATTGTTATTTTGCTACCACTGATTAAAAAGGGAATTATATTGTCACAAATCTGGATTGGATTCACTACATGGCGGCCCTTGCTACACATACACTGGCTGATTAGCTTCGTGGCTTCTGCCTGTGTGCCTTTGTTTAGTTAAAAGTTTATGTTGCAAATCAATTGTGTGAAGTGCAGTTTTTTAGTATATTGGAACTGTCAATGCAAAGATGTGGATAATGCTTCCAGGAATTTTGGTAATTGAAACAGGGTGCAAAAAATATGGGATTTTCTGAGGGAGAGAGTATTAGTCAATCTTAAGGAGTCTGGTTTTATTGTTGTCGTTTGCATCTTTTGATTTCTTGCACCAACCTTTTTTGCCCCCTTTTTAGGTTAAAGAAATTTATGCCTCCCATATGTTGTATGATTATCAGCGTATATATGTAATGTATTGCTAATATACCCAATTTGTGATTTTCTAACACTGGTATCCCAGCCTTGAAAGTGTTTGACTCCAATTCGGAGGAACTAAGATTCCACGTTGAAACAATATCAGTTATGTTTAGTTGCTTGCGTAACCAATGTTTTCCATGCCATTTCAGCTGTTCCTCTTTTCTTTATATTTATTTATTTTTGGTATTTTAAGTACTATTTTGGTCCCTACGTTTGACTTATTTTCTATTTTGATCTCTAACGTTTAAAACACTCTATTTTGGTCCCCAAAACGTTTTAATTTTAATCAATCAAGTCTCAATTTCAGTGTTCGTCCTTGTTTAATTATTTATAATGCTTAGATTTCTAAAATATGTTTGCGTCTCTTTCTTTTAGGGCTTCATCGTCAAGATGAGAACATACACAATCATGAAAGATAGTGTATTTTTTATTTATATTATATTATTATTTTTTATTTTTTTAATATTAATTTTTAATTATATTTAGTTCTTCTTCAAGGGCAAACTGAGCCGATAGTGCCATGTATGTTTGCAAATTGTAAATAATTAAATATGGATGAACACTGGGATTGAGACTTGATTAATTAAAATTGAAATGTTTTCGGATCAAAATAGGACGTTTTAAACGTTAGGGATCAAAATAGAAAACAATTAAAACATTAGGGATTAAAATAGTACTTTATCCTTTTTTTTATTATTATTATTATGTATGATGGTCAACGACCCAGGTGCGCTGGACTTCATAGTGTTAGTAGGATCAGCCGATCCAAACGTCCACCACCAAATCAAAACTTTGTAAACAAAGCGACGGAAAGAATTCTTCATGTCACTTTAGATTATGTATTGCAACATAAACATTTGCAGTTGAGAGTATATATATATATTCCCAAAGCCCATAATTTGGCAGCTGAAGTTTAATATTTTTACAGCATGATATTTTGGGCAAAAAATGGATCTAAGCCCATTAACAGGCAAATGCCAAACCCTAAGTCCATTCTTACTACTCCCAAAATGAATATTTCACATTATATTTCACTATTTAAGGCCCCAAAACAACGTTCACTTTCAGACCTTTCAACCAATCATATGATCTCGGAGAGCAGCTTTCGCTAAAACTCGCTTCGGATATGAAACTTTGGGTATTCAAAGATGTTTTTGTTATTCCCAATAATAGAGCTAGGTAACAAATTACTTCTTGGGAAAAGTATGTTTTATGCCACAAATGTTTATGGTGAAAATTAGTTTTGCCACAATCATTTTTTTTTCTCAAACGTGCCAGAAACGTTTGAAATTTACATTAAAGATACCAAGTTTAATGTGTGATGACGGAAATACCCTTCCTCCTTTATGAGGACGTTTCTCTTCCACGAAACACACACTTTTGACACTATTAATCACTATCGAAGAGGGGGCGCTGTGAAGGTGCACTACAACAAATATCGATTTCGGCGACAGGTTCTCAGGGGCGGTTATTGTAAACCGCCGTCGGTGAAACCCAGATTTTGGTGATAGCAGCGTTTGAGCAAATTTATTAGTAGATTGCTTTTCTGTTAGGTTAGTTTCTGTGAGCAATTTGGTTTAAACTCGATTTTGGATTTTTTCAGCATTTTTTATGGTTTTTGTTGTAACTGTTTTTGTTTAATGTAGTTTAGGACTCATAAGGTAATATATAGGAAAAAAATTTCAGGGGCAAAATGGTAATTGCGTCTTTTTGAAAAAATTTCATATCCTTTGTGGCACGTTTGAGAAAAAAAAACGATTGTGGCAAAACTGATTTTCACCATAAAGGTTTGTGACATAAAACATATTTTTTCCTTACTTCTTCTAGGGCACGCCTCGCTTGTTCAGCTCGCAACATTCCAATCAGTTCGCTATGTGAAAAAACATTAGACATTCCATCTTCTGAAACCAATACTTTTGATGTTATGGCAGAAAAAAGAACTCTTTCGTGGTTGATAGAGTTCTCTTTTAAAATAAAATATGGAAAGACAAAAAAACTGTGGAACCCAAGTTCGAGGGATCTGATATCCTTTTTCTTCTGTTGTAGTATAGTAAAAGAATGTACTCCACGACTAAATCTAATGATAAAAAAGTGAAAGGGCCTCTTAAGATAATTCGTTTTTTGTTCTAAATAAAAAAATAAAACAAATTACATACAATAAATAAGAGAATCTCGATTTTTCCGATTTTATTCCATAGAAATTCAAAGTTGAATTAAGTTAAACAACAAAGTTCTTTATTCTTTATTATTAAAATTTTCATTATTTTAATAAGAATTTTGATTTAACTCTTAAAAATATTTTAATATTACTATTTTCAGTATTTTGAATAAGTTCTAGAGTTTAATTTTGATGTACCGACGGTGTAAAGAGTTTTACATAATCATCCAATCAGATTCATGCATTTATATGACTTTTTAAGTAGTGGATTTGAAAATTAATTATTTTTGATGATGTGGTAACACTTAATTGGACGTATGTGTGTGTAAAACTCTTTTACACTGATGGTGCATGAAAATTAAATTCTAAGTTAAATAATTTTAAAGATCTTTAACTAAATCAAATAATTATATAATTTATGTTTTAGATGCTTAACTTAATGTACTAATCTGATGTAAAAACTTGGTTTTCTTTCTCTGTTATACGATGAATGATGAAAGTTATAAATTAAATTGAATATTGGTTAATATCTTGTTTTGTTACAGAAGATTATTTTTTGTTATTGGATGTAGATAATAGGGGAGGGTGTTAAAGAGAAAGTAGGCTGTTCACTGTTGAGTGTTGAGTGTTGAGTGTTGACTTCTTTTTGCGCACACTCTGGCTCTAGCCTTCAGGGAAGCGAAAGAGCGTTTTCATTGTGGCTGCTGCGTCAAATCCCTCTGCACTCTATTTTGGAGTAGCTCTCAACAATCGACATAGCTCCTTCTAATGCACTATTCATCTTCAAAGCGACTCAAGTATAACCATAGCTGTATTTTAGTCGTTAATTTTAATTATATATATTTTATAATTAAAATTAATTAAGATCAATAATTGAAAATATAAGAATTCTTGATTTTTTATTATACTTAAAATGTTTTATATACATTTATATTATTAATTATTATTTAATAATGAATTTTACAATAACAATTTTATTTGCGCATTAAAATTAATTTTTATATATTTATACATAAATATTTATATAATTTTATATTTTAATTTTATCGTTCTTAATTTATATTTTATATTTTAATATGTATTATATATTAATAACTAAATATAATATAATATATAAATAACATAACCCTTTTGCAATACACGGTTGACTTCCCCACCATCACAAATTCACAATTTTAATATGATACCTTAATTACATGTATAACGACTTCTATGAACTTTTTTTTTTCCGAATTGTATTATAATCAACCATACATAATATTGAATCTTTCATCAATCAAATATAGGGCAAGTTACCCATATAAGCTATATGGAAACCAATATTATCAGATTACACCAAAATAAAAAAATTGATCATATTGCACCGTTTGCCATTTCTATGGAATCCGTGGGACCTTGCCACGGATTCCTTATTGCGTTAAAAAAATTGTAAGGGATCCGTGGCAGCCTACCACGGATCCAAACCAACACTTTTCTTTTTGGAGTTAGTTTTAAATATTTAGTTATTATTAATTTTTAATAGAATTAGCGCGGATAAATGCTACGCGTTATATCATTGAAAGTTGCCGTTCGCGTTAGAAAAAAATTAAACGACGTGTACACGAAAATACGAAGACGTACATAAATATCCGAAATACGTATGTCTGCAAGTTCTAATACACATAAAGTAATGCGCGAAATTAAAGCACATAACTAACATAAGAGAACTACATATGGCCTCCGGTGTCGCACCGTCGATAATGTGGAGCTCTGTGGGCCCGCCCTGGTGCTGCTAGCTCGCCTGACTGCTCAGCCGGTGCAGGTGATACTGGAGGAGTCGGCAGACGCGTAGGCTACATAAACGGTACGTCCCAGGAGGCACCCGACACGCGTGATGCGGATGGAGGAATCCCACCAAGAGCTATAAAAGGATGCGAGGGACCGGACATAGACTCGTTCAGGTCCAGATGAACCGGAGAGCCATTGAACTGCGTGTCCGGACTGTAACCACTGCCGCCCTCGCGGATGATGTCGCTAATCCACTGCTCGAATCTGGGGCTATCTAGGCCATCCAGGAACGCCTGCTGCGACGGGGAGTTCATGGTCGACGGGATCGTGGCCCCTGGGTCTGAGGGGTGGGTGAGAGGTAAGCCTGTGAGCTTGTCCCCGCCTCCTCTACCGCCTGACTGGTGCTGGCACCGCCCTAAGTCTGCTGGGTAGGCGCCGCGTCACCCCCTCCCCACGGCCTCTACCAGCTCTGCCGCCTCTGCGGGGTCTGCCCGTCCCTCTCCGACATGCGTAGCTCACAGGCATGAGCATATTCTTCTGCGTCAGTGGCGCGACCGGCGCATCCTCAGCCATCATGTCGTCCAACCACTGCCAGTCTCGAGCGGTGGTCCTCGTCCCAACCATCATCCTCCGCGCAAGTCGCCTGTTATCCGGAACATGAGACACGTCAGGGCGTGGTAGATGCGGACCTGACTGTCTCTGTGCGGCCTCAACCGGGATCTCGTCGGGTGGTAAATGATGGAAACGATCCGCGGGGACAAGGAACCTCCTACCGGCGAGGATCCACCACTGAATAAAGTCTGCAGTGGGCCAGGATCAGCAGACGGTACAACTTGAAACAGTTGCTGAAACCTGCATAACACAAACACGTTACATAACGTAAAAAACGAAAAAATAAGTCAAAGTAAACCAGAAACCATAAATTAAACCATACCTGGTTGCCCAGAGTGCATGCCAACGCTGAAAGCTCTGCGGAAACCACTGGTCACTCCCGCGTCCGTCCTTCGCATGCAAAAAGTCGATGTTGAGGGCCGGGTGAGGACGATTCTGAACCCCACCAAACTGCGGGATCACCTGATCAACCTGGTGCCACTGATGGTCCCAAAGTATATAAGTGGGACGATCGAGCACCAAAGGGCTCTGTGTTCCTCCTGCAGAATGCGTCGGTCTAGCACCACCTCTACCTCCAACGTCCGATATGGGAGACATACGAACTGCAACACGAAAAGGATGTATAAGGCAACAATATTGAATGCATGTTACATAACTAATACAGTCAAATGAAGATAATAAAAATTCCAACTAACCTCGCTGAAGGGCATCAAATCGAGTTGCCTCCTGAGACGCTGCAGTCGGGGATCCTTCTCGTCGGATGAGGGGAGAAACCTACACCACCTGATAATATCACAAACACGTTAACCAAGCAGCATAAAATAAAACACAAGTAAAAATTAGACAACGAAATAAATAAATTGGTTTACCTGGAGGCTAATGGCCATTCAATGTCATTGAAAATGGGAGGGCGAAGGAGGGGAAACCGCCAGAAAATCCAGCTCTGCAGCAGATCCAACGGCCCTGCCATCTGGACGACATTCTTGTTGGCTGCTCGACACAGACTCTTGTACTGACAGGCTAGCACTGCGGACCCCCAGCTGTATCGACCTAGATCGTCGATGCGCAGCAGATAAGGAAGCCAGCGAACATGAGCCCAAGCTCCGGTCTTGTCCCCGAAAAGACAAATCGACAGCAACATCCACATGTAAGCTCTGGCATGTATAAGGACCATCTTGTCGGTCGGATGGTCGGGGAGAACTCTGAAGGTGCTCCTCAACCATGAGAACGTCACGGTGCAATGATCCGCGACCGGCAGTGCGGGTGGCTCGCCGAACATCACTTGGAAACCAGTCCCATCGTGGTCTCCCTGTACCCTCTGGCATCATGTTCTCGAAGTCCCAAAGGCAACCACTCACAGGCTCGCCGTCGATGGGGAGACCCAGCTGGTACGCGACATCATCCTCGAGGATGATGGTGCACTCGCTCCACGGCATGTGGAATGAATGAGTCTCAGGTCGCCACCTCTCTACGAAGGTGCTGATGAGCGGCTCGTCAATCTTGAATCAGCGCTCGGTCAGTCGTGCAACCGGGAGCAGATCGGCCCGCTGCACAAAAGGTTCAGCGGGTGGATCTAGGCCCATCCCAATCTGCCGACGGACGGTGACGATACACCTATCCTTCTGTGTTTAATAGGAACAAGTACTGAATCATGAAAAAAAATGGGCAGTTCATAACGATCAGTTAAAGCTAAACAGAATATTAATACGAAACTAACACGTAAACCCGTAAATAAGTCACGGTGAAATTAATAACATCTATTAACACCCTAAACAATAACATCTAATTTAAACTAACTTAAAACCTAAACTAAATCACCCTAACAAATAAAGCACATCTAACTAACAAATAAATCACATGTAATTAACAAATAAATGACATCTAAATTAAAAACTAAAAAAAAAAAACTAACCTCGACATGGACGTTATGGGCGACGTGTGAAATCTCATTGAGGGGGTACATCTCCCGCCGGTCGTCCGCGGCAATCTCCTCGATTGGACTGTCCTCCATGAAGAACACTGAAAAGCTCTCTCAATCTTTTTCTCTGACTTCTCTCTAAAAAATTTTCCACTTCTCTCTCTAAAAATTAACCACTCTCAATCCGAAACACCCTGCCATGAATTTTATAGGTTTTTTTTTCACCCTGAATCTGTGGCAGGGTGCCATGGATCCCCCTTTACTCATATTAACACCGAATCCGTGGCAGGGTGCCACAGATCCTACACAATGTTTTATAAATTATTCTGAATCCGTGATGGGGTCCAACGGATTCAAAAAATCTCTACACTCTGTCGCGGATTCCATATAAATGTAAAACAATACAATCTGATCAATTTTCTAATTTCAGTGTAATCTAATGATATTGATTCTTTTTTAGTGTATTTTCATAATTTGCCCTCAAATATAATATGTGTATTCGATTTCAGTGTCAAATTTAATCGACACATATTTTAGACCTTGGTGCCAAAAGGTATCCCATGCATAGTACATACTACTTACATGTAGCCTCCTATATCCTATGGCTATTATATTTTCCTATGATGTGAAGCAAAGCCTAGTAGAATGGCGTTGTGGGTTAAGCTTTCTTTTTCAACACATTCCTGCAGCTCAGAAATGCTTGCTCTTAAAAACCCTTTAATACCATAAAAGGACACATATTTTCATAGTCTCCTTCCAACAATAACCATATGAGAATACAAGTCAATACATAATATCATCGCACAAATCACCGTTTATCTTGATGGATATTGTTCAGGTAAATCCAAAATGTAAAAAAAAAAAAAAATTGCAGTTACAAATTGTCATAATCTTCCTAATCTAATTTTTTAATGTTTTGGATATATCATTCTTTAAGCAATGACAAATCAGGAATTGCAAGCTTGAAGGGCCTAACTTGTGTATGTCAAAGTTTTAAGAAATTTCAATGGTATACTTTCTACTACTCAAAATTATTATTTTACCAGTGGCTTTTTTTATTTATATTAATATTATATTACTCTTTTATTTAGTAAACAAAAGAAGCTAATTTTTTTGGTAAATCAACATTAAGTAGATTTCATTATTCTATTGAACATATCTGTCTAAATTTTTAAATAATTGAGAGGTCATTTAAAAAATAAAAAGTAATGATTATAACATAATTCATTGTTATTCTAAAGTCAGAGTTATTAAATTTAAGTCCATTAAGGAAGAATTGTATATTATTATTTTTTGTTTGATACTTTTAAGGTGTAACTAAGATATATAATTAAAATTCGTACAAAAATATATTAATATTCGTTTAGTCCGAAAATAAACTTGATTGTTTTCAAACATAAAAAAAATTAATGTATTCACGTTGATCTAATTAAATTCATATTGATTATTAAAAGATTCAGTAATATTAGAAATACCATTATATACATCGTTTAGCAATACGGAAAAATATAATAAACATTAGTATAGAATAAAAAAATTTTCTATGCTAATGTTTATATTTTTCTGTATTGTTAAATAATGTGTATATATTAATTCTAAAAGAATAAATTTAAAAATTATTTTTTTTATATTATAATATATGATTGATTATCTATTTAAAATTTGTTTACATCCATTATCCGTATAGAAATTAAATTGTTTGTAAAGAGAAAGGCGCATAATTCGAAAAAGTGGAAGGGTGGTTTGGGGAGGCGACACGAAGAGGAATTGAGAAAGATGATGAAGAAGACAATTTCAGTATTTTGCATTGAAGGCTAACGTATAGTCTTTAAGTCTACAAGTGTAGCTAGGTGGGCTTAATTCGGAATGAAGAATCAAAATATATATTTGTGACAGACAAGTAGAGAACGATTGGATTATTGGATCGTAGTGTAGTGTGTAGTGATGTCCCTCTTCATCCTCTTCTCATCACTTCTCATCTAACCAGCCATGCATGATGCAACCATTGTCTGTCTCCTCATTAAGAAAACACCAAAGGGGTAAAAAAGAATAGAAAGAGAAAGAGAGAGAGAGAATCTATGGTGATGGTGACGGGACATGCAAGCTTAGATTTTGACAATTCAACGCAGGCGGAGAGAGATTGGTAATGCTAAATTGTAATAAGAGACCAATTTCAGAACACTTGGATATAAATATGCATGCATTCTACCAATGCAAGTCACTAGCTTAGCTTATAGAAAACATTTTTATAATATCGAAAATATGGATGTTTTTATATTTTTAATTATTAATTTTAATTATAAAATGTATATATGATTAAGATCACCATGTTATTATCGTATCATCAATTTCAACCAACTTTAATTTAAATGTTTTTATTTTAGTTACTCAAAAAACATTGTCACGACACCTGATTTCGTTGTACGCTTAAAATGTTTTCTAAAGATATAAGTAAGATGGATAGATACATTGGTGATTACAGCTAGTGGGGTTACCATCAACACAGGAATTCCTGCAATCGTTCTTTTCTTTACTTTCTCTCTTTTTGCATTGCCTTGCGTTGCTTAATGGTTATTCTGAATTATTCTGATCTCACGTGATTCTCATTACTCCCTTTCTTCCCTTCATTTAATATTTTCTCTGCCCACTCTTTTGGGCTGGGCCTTACCATTTCTTAACCACGAACCACCCGAGTTAATATACCTATCTACGATAACTACCACATCCTCACACCTTATATGGAGCAACTCATTGACTAGCAATAAATTTTTAATGAATTCATATTCGCGACGGATTAATTTAATATCAAATTTTTAAATGAAATTTTGATTCGTAGCACGGTAATTTTTAATAAAATTATACAAATTAACTGCTAATTTTCAACCGATATTTTAAACTTTATTCCTATTAAGGCAAATTTTAATTTAATTTTGAAAAATAACTATCTAAAATAAATAAATATGAAAAAATAGATAACTAACATTTTTATTTACATTCCTTTTTTTAACTAAAAATGTTATCTCTTAACAGTTCTCTTTATCCCTGTAAATGTTAATTTAAAATAAACATCCCTTGCAATATATTCAATCCTAGCCAAACTTTATATCCAAAGGAGCAAGTTTGAATATTAAAATACAATCTGAAAAAGGCCATACAGTAATAAGGATTTAGTTTACAAATTAATACTCATATTCAAATTTGTGTCCAGAGTTTCACTAAACTAGTCTTTTAAATATTTTATTAGTTATATTAATTATTGAAAAATATATATAATATAAGTTAAATTGATAGTTGCCTCAGTTCAATGATTATATATCATATATATGATCATACATATTAACTGTCACGTGGAATAATAATAATAAGTAGGTTAATATCACATGTCATAACATGATAAATTATCATGTGTAAACATTATCATCATGTAATTGACGGAAAAAACTAATACAATTTAGAGAGTGATAGACTAACAAAACTTTTTTCGGAATGAATTTAATTTGGAGAATGCGTTACCTAGGAATTCGACTATTAGCTTTTATTTAGGTTTCTTTGTCTGACATTTCTTTTCGAAAAAAATAATAATAAAACATTTATGTTCCTACTTTCTAGTTAAAATTTGCAGCATTAACCAATGTTTCGTGGCAGTAGGTTAATTACATTTGGCGCAAAGATGGAGAAGAGTAGAGTTAGTGTCAGTCTGGCCTAGTCCGATAATGCTAAATATAAATTTGGACTAAGTTTAATCAAATTAGAATATCGTTTTGGTATCGAAAAATATATAAAATAATATTAAAATAATTTTTTATTTAATATAAAATAAATAACTTGACTGTATTTAGTATTGCGAGTAATAAAATCTTGGAAGAATAATCACCACAATAGTTAATTCATGTGGTGAAATAGCTCAAGGCCTTATAATTTTTTTTCTTCAAGTGTTGATATCTCAATATGGGATTTAAACATAGCATTTTCCTTAAGAGTCGGTTATCAGACGGTTCCACTCTACGACACTTCATGCAATGGCATTTCATTCGGCCTTTTTACCGGCCAAAACCCTCAATAGGTAGCTCTTTTCGACATTCCAACGACTCCTTTTTACAACATTTTACTCGATCTTATTATTGGTCAAAATTCTCCACTGGTCGGAACTCTTCGTAGGTAATCCTTTCCGGCGTCCCAACGTTGTTCCACTTTATGGCACTTCACTCGGCCTTTTTGTCGACTATAATTTTCTATAGGTTTTCGATTTGTCGACTCTCAATTAAAGTACCATTTTTACGAACAATAAAATCTTGGAGACTAATCAGCACAAAAATTAGCTAATGTGAAACTCATAAGAATTGATTGTACAAAATAGATGTAAGACTATAATTATTTAGTAGCGCAGGTTTTTGCGTGTGCATACATGGGACTCTTCTGTGCATTTGATCTGGACGGAACAGTGTTGTTACTTGTCATTTTTGCCTTTGCTGCATATATAATGGTTGAGATCAGACATCATCATCAAGATTTGGTACATATTGAAGCTTAGTGACGATAATTAATTAATTAGTTATGTTATAGGACGTTGAGATTACAAAAATAAATATATTAACTGAATGAAAGTGAAAGAACAGAAGAAGTGATGAATAGTGACGATGGTTGCATGGATCGGATCAGGCTAAACTGCTAAGCTTCTTTGCTTTGCTTGCTTACTCTTCTCTTACTAGCTAGTACCTTACTGACTTATATTAATATTTTTTTGTCTCATTACTCACATATGTCTTGATACATAATTTAATCTTCTTATTTTATATACTCAATTTAAACACAAGTTCTTAGGAACCCTAAAATAAAGAGTGACATTTAATTTACCAAAAAAGAATAAAATTATAACTTTTGAGAAAGAGAGAGAGAGGTGTGAGTTAGTGGTGATAGATTTGGTGATGATTTGGTTATTATAAGAATAATTGTATTGATTGTCACTCATTGATTCCAAAGTGTGGTCACGTACGCACATGAGTAGTGACTTCTCTTTTCTTTATAGTTTAGTTTTTCCCTCCCAAATTCACTAAGGTTCAAACATCAAATAATCATGGCTCTTTGAATATTTGTCTCCTCCGATCCATCACTGAAACACCACTCATGCCATGCAAATTCTGCCTCAAACATTTTTCCCTCTCAACGTACAATAATAAACAACTTCTCACTGCCATGCCAAATTAATATCTTGCTACGTACTTATATATATTACCATAAGCAATATATATATATATATACATACACGCACCATAATATCTTTCAACTCATGGCCAGAACAAGAAGTACGGCAAGAAAGAAAAAAAAAAGTCAGAAAGACATACTTTGACCGCCCAAAATACTATCATCACAAGCGAGAAAAAGTTTTATGCTTTTTATTAATAATTTTACGATATGATATTTTAATTTTTTCAACAAAAATTTAAAATTTAATCTTTATGAGCAATGTCATCAGCTATTTATGATCAGCACACATTTTTTTTTTGTTAGCACTTAGTTAATTAATATATTTTTTGTTGGTTGATATTAAAACAATTAAATATATATGTTGGCTAATATAAATAAAATTAGTAATGCTTAATAAGTTTTTCTGCTATTTATTGATACTAATAGAAAATAGAAAACATAAGACCTATACAACATTTATACACATTGAAAAGCTAGCTAGGTGTTATGAATTAGAGATGAAGTAGTGTGAATAATTAATAATGAAGAAACCAGAAGATTAGAAGAGTAACAGCTAATAACTAAGGTGGTCTACTTTGTTGTTATTGTTCGGCAATGGCATCATAGAAGTGACACGAAGAAAAAATTGTTAACTGTTTTGATACTATCCTCAACATATTCTTAAGAAAGTGATGACAATTGATGAGAAAATATGATAATTACAATGTATGAAGGAAAATGTTAATGAAATACAAGTAAAATTTTGGGTCATGATTCCTAGAAACTAGAATATTTCAAAGCTCATCACCAAAAAAAAAAAAAAGAATATTTGAAAGCTTTAAGATAGAGAGACCCACTTGCAACTTTTTGTCTGGAAGCAGTTGTTGACTACTCACTCGGTGACAATGGAAGAAAAGTAAAGTGTGTTTAATTTCCTGTTATTTTATCATTATGTCACCATTGCAGGATTGGATTAGGACGCGCCATTACTCTTCATCTTTGATACAGAGGGTATAGATATGCTTCTAGGCTCTACCTTTTAACATCACTACAAGGAAACTATGTTACCCTTGGTTTTAGATTAAATAAATAAATATTAGTAAACTAATTATGTATGTTTGCTTTATAGAATACACAGTAATATTGTGTTGGTATTTTTACTCAAAATGAATATGAATATTGAGAATTATTCACAAGTCACAGGCTGGCTGGGTTTGAAGTTTGAAGGAAGGAAAGAAAGGAGATTGGGTCACATATAGTGAGCAGAGGTCTGATCAGATGAGCCCACCAAATAAACCTCCCTTTGTCCACATCTCACACTACCCCATCACTTTTCCTCCATCCATTCAAGAACGAACTAAATTGATACGAAACTTTTTTAGTATATTCAAAACATCGATATTTTTATATTTTTAGTTATATAATTAAAATTAATAAAAATTAATCACTAAAAAGACATGAATACCTAATTTTGGAATATACTCGTATCGCTTCTAAATTGATAATTTCATAATAAAAGTGACTAGTGTATGCGTACTACTGTAAATGTGGGTGTAGTATTTAAGTTAGGGAGAGAGAGGCAATAGGATTAAATTTCGATTTGAAAATAGAGGTTGCTGGATTGCAGAATGCAGAGTGGCGCAGAATTGTTGTACTGTGTGAAGTGACTGCATTGGCAGATATATGTCCTTCCCGTCAAATCTATCCATGCTACCTTCTCTCTGTAAAAAACATTCAATTAAAGAATCTTGTTTTTCTAACACCCCTTCTCCTCCTCACCCTAACTATTACATTTTACATTCATTAATTAATTAAAAACATAATTATTATATATTGGCCCTACCTACCTAGCTATGAGTATAGTGCATGCTGTGATGTTGAGTACATATATAGATATATAGATATAGATTGAGTAAGTAACATACATAGCATCTCAATCTCAATCTCAATCTCATATTATGTACCAACACAAGCCGCAGCAGATACACACCACACAAATAGTTAATTCTAGCTTTTACATGTTCTGGGGATGGGGATGGACCATCTCTTATTTTGATTCTTGTTGGGTTTAAGGAACTAAGAAAAAGAGTTTTCATATACTCACTTACTCACAGATCCCAATGGAATGGAATGGAATTCATTCCTTTTGTTTAGTTTAAAGTGACAAGTTTTGTTGTATGCATACATAGAAGAAGGTGGAAACTAGTAACCAAATATTAGAGTTTGGAAAGCAATGATTATTATTATTGTGTGACACTAGTAGTACTACTGCTGCTAGCAAGTTCAACAATGAAGTGGATGAATAGTAACATGAGCAGTGATGATGATGGTAACAATAATAATCAGCATCATCAGAGCTGGTTGGGGTTCTCTCTCTCCCCACATCATCAAATGAAATTCGACCTTCCTAATTCTAATTCTTCCTCATCTTCTTCTTGCTCTTCCTCATACGGTGGGGATCACACTGCCTTTCATCCTCATCATCAGTTGAGTGTGATGCCTCTCAAATCAGATGGCTCACTTTGCATCATGGAAGCTCTCACTAGATCACATCAACCACAACAACAAGGTTTCTTTCTCTTCTTTCTTTCTTTCTTTCTTTCTTTTATTTTACTATAATAATAATGAGAAACGTGAAACGTGAAGCAGTGATGGTGGGTAGTTGTTCGTCTCCAAAACTGGAAAACTTTCTGGGTGGTGCAACGATGGGAACACACGAAAGAGAGGCAATGGCTCTAAGCCTTGACACCATGTACTACCCCCATAGAGGGTTTGTCTCATCAGAGCCTCTCTTCAGGCATCCACCATATTACTCATCACTTGCCTGCCATGCCATGTACCAACCACCACCTCCAACCGTAGAGGAACAACAACCCAAGGGACCACATCAAATGCCCCACATAGCACAACAACAAGGCATTGCTGGTGGTGGTGGAGCGGTGGAGTTGCAATCTTTGAGTCTGTCAATGAGTCCAGGGTCAGAGTCAAGTTGTGTAACAGCAGCAAGGCATGAGAATGGGAAGAGCAGTGAGTCAATAATGGACAATAGCAACAAGAAGAGAGGGCTAAGTAACAAGCAACCAGTCCACAGAAAATCCATTGACACTTTTGGTCAGAGAACTTCTCAGTATCGAGGTGTCACCAGGCATAGATGGACTGGTAGATATGAAGCACATTTGTGGGATAACACTTGCAAGAAGGAAGGCCAGACTAGGAAAGGAAGACAAGGTTAGTTACTTAATTAGTTACACAACCTTAGCTTTTATTATTTTCCTTTTTTTTTTTTTTTAATTTTAACTAACTCTTGCTGGCTTTGTCATGGTGTTTCTGGCTCTGGATGATGATTGAATCAAATAATGTTATAGTATATTTGGGTAAGTCTTGTAGCTTCTGCACCCCCTAACATAAACGTACCTTGCTTTTTTCTATGTGAAGTAATTATTATGTGGTGATGATGAATTAGGGGGATATGATATGGAAGAAAAAGCTGCAAGAGCCTATGATCTTGCTGCCCTTAAGTACTGGGGACCTTCAACCCACATCAACTTTCCAGTATGTTATGTTTTCTTGCTTCCCTCCCTCACATAATTAACCACTTGTTCCAATCCAATCTTATTTTCTTTTTTGATTCATACCTTTAATTAATGTATGGCAGTTGGAAAATTACCAAACCCAACTTGAGGAGATGAAGAACATGACTAGGCAGGAATATGTCGCCCACTTGAGAAGGTACACATTATTAATTCATTATTGTCTATTATTATTACTCTCACAATACATTTTTTTTATTAAATGCTAATTATTATGTGTTTTTTGTTTGCAGAAAAAGCAGTGGATTTTCTAGGGGTGCTTCAATGTACAGAGGGGTCACAAGGCACCATCAGCATGGAAGATGGCAAGCAAGGATTGGCAGAGTTGCTGGCAACAAGGACCTCTACCTTGGCACCTTCAGTAAGTCTCAACTTCAACCTAACATTCTTCATATTTCATAAATAAATCATAATCCATTCAAAAAAGGTGACTGCTGGTGGAGCTTTTATAAGGCTGACCATATATTACATTATGAGTACGTACTGCACCATGCCACTTTTTTATAAGGCTGTTCTATATGAGTATATATGAGATAATATGAAGACGGTAATGCTACATGTACCTTCGTACACATTATTTTTAGTATGAAAAAATATAAACATAAGCATAGAGGTAAAAAATGGTGTGTATGGAGATGTAAAGTTGTATACATAGGTTAATTGATATGTGAATATTATATGAAAGGGATTCTCAACATTCAAGAATATAATGGTTTTTTTTTTTTTAAGGATAAGCACTAAGCAAAGTTTATAAATATTTTGCTGATTAGTTTTTTCACTTTTACCCTGTAATTAAAAAACCAGGCACTCAAGAGGAGGCAGCAGAGGCATATGATGTAGCAGCAATCAAATTCCGTGGTTCCAATGCAGTTACAAACTTTGACATATCAAGATACGATGTGGAAAGGATCATGGCCAGTAACACTTTGCTTGCTGGGGAGCTAGCTAGGAGAAACAACAACAAAGATAATAATAATAATAGCATTGAAGCACCCCCAATATGTGAGGCCATTCAGTACAACAACAACAATGTGGAAGCAGTTCAAGCTAATAGAAACAACAATGATGATTCAAACTGGAAGATGGTTTTGTACAATAATGGCTGTGATGATGATCTGATTGGGATTGAAGGGCAGCAGCAACCACTAATGGAGGAGGAATGTAACAAGATTGCAAACCATTTTTCTAACCCTTCTTCACATGTGACAAGCCTAAGCAGCTCATCAAGAGAAGCTAGCCCTGATAAAATAATGGTGTTTCCAAATCCAAAGGCTCTTCAACTTGAACCAAAGATGGTTCTTAACAACAACCCTTTAACTAGCAGTGGTAGTGTTGTTGGTTCTTGGTTCCCTTCTCATCAAATGAGGCCAGCTTCTGCTGCAGCTATCTCTTTGTCTCACTTGCCTGTTTTTGCTGCTTGGAACGATACTTAGAAACACATATTCCCTTCTTTTTTTTTTGGTTACAATGTCACGTTAATTTGCATGTAAAAGAGAAAAAGAAGGGTGGCCATGGGGGTGGAATCACAAACTTGTTATTATTGTCGACAAAAAGGTGGGGTTTGAAGCGACATCTCTGTTTTGCAAAGACATTAGTGGGAGAATTTGGGGGAATTAGTCTTTTGTTCTTGTTATTGTTATTATTGTTATTAAATGAATGTCATCTTTATGTACCAAAGTTGTAGATTAGCATATATGGCCATATTGAAGATATATGCATCATTTGGTAGGGAAAGGAATTGATTAATTAATTGTGGAAAAGGAAGGTTAGAAATGATTAAAATTCTGTGAAATGATGTTTGGCAATATGGAAATGGAAGTGGGTTAGTGAATTATTGAATTTGCTTTTTGGAGTTGCAACTTTTTTTTTTAAGAGGTCCAGTTAAGTACAAATTACCAACTCACTCTTTCTTTCTCAATAATTGCATGCTATCACTTTGACCACATCATCAAGTTTTTATTGCCACATATGATTATGTTCTCCTTTATCTGCATAACACAACCATTTTTCTTATCTCAACTTTCCTTAAAGGCAAACTCAATTTAATTCAAAAAGAAAAGTTGGATGGAGATTCTTGCATGAAAGTATTTCTGGTTGATTGCCTTAATTGTCATAATTACATAGGGACATAATAAAAAAGAAAAAGGAGAATGTAGGAATAAAATAAAAGGCATTACGTAAATGGTTAAAAATGTGCAAAACTTTAGTTTTGTCATTCGAATTGCCAAGATCTGAGATAATGGAAGTAAAAGGTGTTCCATGTCTTTGTGTGGATGCATTTTAGAGAATGATTTCTTCTAAGATGTTATCGAGTGCGATGCTTCCACACGTGTGTGTGGGTGTTACCTCGTGCCAAAGTGGTATATGTGCTTGATTGCAAAATTGTTGAATGTTGACCACCACAACGAGGAATCAGTGCCGGGAATGCTGGGAATAGTTATATAAACCTCAAGTTGGGAATACCTGTTTCTTTGATTCATCTCTCGTATATCATGATAATGATGTCTTAATAATCCAAATTGTTTAATCAAGTTTTCTTCACTAATGCAAACAGATGAAAGTGACTTATTAATTCATATATGCAAATCTCTTTAGTGAAAACTTGAATTATACGAAGCATGAAAATTTTCACTGTATTTATAGAAATAAAAATCATAAGCGGATAAAATCAGCCACTAATAAATCATCATATAAGTTATCATATGTAATTTAATTCATTTTAGAGAAAGTTTAGGAAGGTTATAATTTGTTAGTTAATAGGTGATCAATAGATTTTTTTTTTTTTCTCTTTCCTCTTTTACCACTCACTATTTCCTTCATTATACTTATGGGCTCCCTATGGGCTCCTAATGTTGGCTCCCTAGCATTACTCTTCATTTTAATGTATATTTTTTATTTTAGAGGAAATTCTAGCATGATAGTTAATTTGTTATAGAAAATACGTATTATACATTTTATAATTTTTTTAAAAAATTTCTACTAAAAAATTATTTTTGATTAAAAATACAATATATTGTGGTATTATATTTTATACGGTTAATATTGTATTAGAACAATTATATTATCAACAATGCTAGATAACCAATAAAAATCATTCGATGTCAGTCAATAATTTATATTGAATATTCTATTTCTTTAGGTTTTAGATGTTTTGTTTATAAGTTTCGAATGTTCAATTTCTTTTGTTGATTGTTGGTTGCTTTAGGTTTCGGATGTTCTATTTATTTTATTGTGGAGGTTCTATAAACAATGGTTACGAATATTTTATTTTTTATTGGTTGATTTGTTAATTAGAAAATATTGATTACCTATACTTTTTCTTATATTAAATGTACATTAAAATTAACAATTAATATAAAATATATGTTTAAATATAAAATATATTGAAATGAGTTAAATTATATATATATATATATATTAAAAATTTTATTTACATTAAAATTAAATATTATATATTTGAGTGTAAATATTTGTTATTATTTTTAGCAGATTAATTATAAATGTTTAATTGATTTGGACGAAAGCAAGGAATCCAGCTACAGCACCTCTGCTACAGTTCTCTCTAAAGTGTTTTTCCTATTTTGCCCTTTAGCTTCTTCTATTTCTATTCTGTCGCGTGATTTCGGAAAAATAAATAAATAAAAAGAAGGGTATTGCTTCTGCACATTAAAGATGGGAGTTCGGTACAAGCACTATCTCATTTTCAGATTTTCTCAAATAAATCCAGTTATAAAAAGTTTCATTATAATTATATTGTTAATTAGTATACCTTTTTCTAAAATTCGATTTTCATATATGGTTAATATGAAAACGTTTTACGCTAACATGTAATATTGTAATCATATATTTTAAATTCTGTTTTAACATAAATACATTAAAATATATAAATTTTTTTATTTAAAGGGTGATTAATTAGGATGTGTTGGTATGTTTTATGTATATATTAATATTAATTGTTTTAAATTTATACCACTAATATAATTATTGTACTAGTAACCGGAAATAATTTGCTAAACTGGTACGCAGCAATATTTTGCCGACGAAAAGATTGTGTATAGGTCAACAAATATTTAATTTGTCATTTGTGAATTAGTATGTTTAATCTTATTGGTTGGCCAAAACGGTGCAAATGATAATTTTTCTTCTTTCTTGCAACTAATAAGCTTCTTGTGGAGCAGAAAAGAGAGCTTTATTTTGACAAAGGAAAAGCGAGGATGTTTGAAAGTGAAACACAAGAAGGGATGGAATGGAAGCAGTAATGTGCATGGAAACAAACAAAAGCTAAAACTAGAATAAGATTGATGGTCAAAAAGCTAGCAAGTCTCATACATAAATAATAAATAATAATAGGAATTTAAAGTAAAAAGATGCACCTCATTCACTCTTAACAGGAAAGAAAAGTAAGATCCACTACTTCAATTTGTATCCATATATCCGATCCATTGAGAAATTAGTCAACAAATATGATTACAAATCTTATTATTGAGGACAGCCTTATTAGCAAGCATACATACACAAACAAAAAGTAGTTCACCCAGGGACACAACTTTTCTTTCCAAAAGCACTTCTTTCTTGCGCATGAGCTGGATTATAGTGCTAGCTTATACTTACTTGAAAACTTCAGGGTTATTACGTTCGTACATTGTTGCATTGATAGGACTTGACGATAGGAATATATATATATATATATATAGGTATAAAATTATCATATGGTTTAATTAAAATCAAAAGTGAATATAATTGAAGTTGATCGATGAAGCTGTATAGCAATAACTAGTTTAATTTGCATGAAGACTTACTTATTTGAGACAAAAATTTGAAGGCGTAGGTCAACACCTGCGGCCCATTAGACAGTGGAAATTAATTTGCATAATTGAGGGGGTAGTGTTAGTGTAGTAGTTGCTCTTTCCAACATCATTTGAATGACCTGCTAATATATATTATAGAAAACAGGTAAGGTACATCCTAGAGTACGGTACTTCAGGATTTACAATCGTTTATTGAAAGATTATAAATCTTTATATATTAGAATCAATGGTTATAAATTTTAAAGTTTGGTATTTCAGAATGTACCTGACTTGCTTCTTATATTATATTTCTTTAATTAACATTATAACTTGGACAGTGATGAAGATTCATTCATTATGTATGTAGGGATACACATACTAAAAATACGGATTGAAATGAATAATGTGAAGGTACGTGGTTACACTTACAATACAGGTCCCCCAGGAAAAAATAAATGTACAAGATGGATGCATATGATATTATACATTAATAATGTAAGAGATATGAATCTTGATGGATGGTCCCAGAAAGCAGAAAGAATGGTGAAAGTATTAATATATGTATGTTATTAAGCATGCAGCAAGTTGATTGAAAGACCAAATGGGGGTGTGTCGTACGTATTGTATTGTATGTTCAATAATAGGACCTTAGTGGGGGACCGAGCAATGCAAGCTTAGCTTGTGAATGTGAATGTGAATGTTTTTGATGAAGAGAGAATAGTGGGATTATTGTCCCCTATATATGTATCATTCATGTTTCATCCAAGGATTCCTCTTCTACTCTCTCTAGTCTAAACTCTTATTATTCATTCCAATTATATAGTTTGGTCCCGTCCTTCTCATGCTTCCCAGATACTGCTGCATATCTGGAATTGGCAAACCGCCACAATTTCAACTATACCTTCTTTTTTCTCTTTGTAATTTCATGAATAGTCACTAATTTTGTTTGATTGCTTCAAGGGGGGAATGGGAATGGGAATGGGAATGGGGAATAGTATTATTGTATGAATGAATAATGTGACACATACAGTGATGAGGTCCCTTTCTTGTGTTTAGCCTCAACTATTAGGATTAATATTAATTAATTAATTGGTTAAGATGAGAAAAGAATTGAAGAAAGAAGGCGGGAAAATGAAATGAGAGAAACATCAAACATCACATCAGAGTCACATCAGAAATCTGAGTGATAATCTTAGGGGATGGATGGAGTGACAGACATGCATGCTATTGCCTCGTGATCTGCCTCCTACTTCACACTCTCTCTCTCTTCTTATGCTGCTATTTACAGTCTCTTATCCAAAATAATCTTGTCTTGGCATATACAACAGAGTAACAAACACTCAAACACTTATTTTCACAACTCTCCTTATCTTCTCATTTCTGCCATCTTCCGTCTTTTATTTTCACATTTTCACTTATTTATCACCATTTGTGGAAACTAATTTATTCATTAAATGTTTATGTAATTATGTAAACATCCAATACTATGTTCTTAGAAAAAAAAAATACAATTACTTTTTGTTTTACATGTCAAATAAATACAGAATTTAATTGTATACAACTAAAAACTCTCTGATTTATCTAGTGTGTGTAAATTATTTAAACTCATAATTATTTTTCTTTTTTGGTATAGTTAATCTCATAATTTGAATAAATAGAATGTGATATTTCTTTTAACATTGTTTTTTTTTTTTGTATTCTTCTTTTAACATTGTTAGCTACTGGTTCCGTATTGTTCTTTTTTGACATCTTTTTTATTTATTCTTGGTCTGAGATCAAAATGTATAGACCCAAATGACTTAGTGAAGCCCAAAAATGAGATAGAAAAATCTGGCTGGTTTTTTTTAATATGAGAAGCAGTGGTGAGTTTGTCCCATATATTATTAAGTTGGGTTGTTTTTTTTTAATATGGCCAATGAGAATCCGTCAATGACGCATTCCATTGTTTTTCAAAAAATTAAAAAAATACAACAATGCGTGTGTGACGCATTATAGTATGAGAAAAATTAAAACATGAGAAAAAAGAATCCGTCGTAGACAGATTGTGTATGTACAATAAAAAAAATAAAAAATTATCATACCAAGGAGATTTAAAGTCACCTATGAAATAGATGATGGAAATAAAGAAGACGTACTGGAACATGATATGGAGTCAGATGTAGAGAATGTTGTAAATGCTCTTGCTAATGAACTGCTTTTTCAAAAACCATCCTTCATGCGTGTTTTGGATGAAGAGGCCTTGAAGGCACCAGAATTTGTTGAAGACATGAATCCAAATAAATATTAGATGACCATTATTCTTGCTATTATCATGACTATTTTGGTATAATTTTTTTGCAGAACTAATAATATTCCTGCTATTTTTGACTAAAATAACATTGACTATTTTTAATAACATTCTTGCGTCCACTTCCTACTATTTTTTTTTGTAGGTGGCACTAGGAATCCGTCATTGACGGATTGTGGCTTATTTTAAGCCGCACGATGCTCAAATCGCTTCATCTGGGCCGTGTATTTCATTTATTTAATTTTTTTAAAAAAAGAAAATTATAGAATGCGTAATTGACATTGTAATTAATCTTTTTTTAAAAAATGATTTTTAATCTAAGCCGTTGGATTTACAACAACAGCTCATCTTCACCATCCACACTACAACAATGCGTCATTTCCAG
>JASCZI010060421.1:141860-157917 GCA_036250425.1 Stylosanthes scabra
GTCTTTGACGGATTCAGTTAACTCTTATTACGGCAAAACACAAAATTTGTTACATAACATCGGTAATCTCTCCTTACTTACCCATATTAAAAATAATTTTCGGAAAAATCTGCTAACATAGCAGTACTTTTCTTATTTTGGTTATTAACATAACGGTACTATTTTTTTTTTTGGTATTAACATGACGGAACTATAACGAAATACTAATGCTAACATTAAATAGGCCCAAGAACTTCAAGTTTCACCAATCTAGGGGTATCCTGTTTGTTTGGTTCTGATGGGCTATGCCCTAGGCCCAAATTGGGTCATGACAAAAAATTTTAAGTAGACAAAAATATCGAAATAATTTCCATGGACCATGGCTGAGTTTTTTCCACGAAACTAACTATTTCTATTGATCACAGACCCAAAAAAAAAGCCATTCCTATTGATCCAAGTCCAAAATTTTTTTTCCTATTGCCAGTTTGCCGGAGTCCAAAATATTTTTCCTATTGCCAGTTTGCCCGTAGAGAGTCTGTTGAACAGATCTACCCAAAAAAAAATCAGTTGAAGAATTGAACACTAAAGCCATAACCAAAAAATAATTTTAAAAAAAAACAATAAAGGAAAATAAAAAATTTTAAAAAAGAGTTGAATAGGATTAGTAAACATGAACAAAAATTTATGTTATCTATACCTACTCGAACATGAAGAGGAACACTAGTAAGTACTAAGTAGTAACCAAAGTCTGCTCAACAGAAGTATTTTTGTATTAAGAGATAATGGTTGGTGTGATTACAAACAACAAAATAATGAAATAAATAAGGCAATGGCAGATCTTAATTATTCCTCAGATGTTTAAAAAATGTATATTATCCCATAATGCCTTCGCCAGCTGGCTCTCCCAGTTTCACTTGTTAATTGTTATTATTCTTTTACTCACCATTATTTTATTATTATTGGGGACTGAGGAGTGAACATATAACACTTGTTAATGTCGTAACATAGATAGATGTATCTTTTCAAATGATTGCTATCCTGAGCCAGCCTTAATGAACTGATGCATCATAAAAGAACCATCAAACTTGCTACATTATTATTCCCTTAATATATATATAGAGCAGCCTTTTTCATCTCTTTAAATCTTAAACCCAAATCTAATAATCATCATTGCATCTATTTGGAGTTTTGCTCCTCTCCTTTTGCGCATGCTTCTATCATCACTTTCCAAACTCGCATTGAGAAGAAGCAACCCAGAAATTAAATTAAACCTTGCTAATAATAAACTAGTTCAAATTAAATATTATTAAATTAAGCCTTCAATTCTTGCTCCCCCGTCTTATTAAGTTACTAAGTTAGGAATGTGGCGTTACCCTATCCCACCCAACACCGAATTGTGTTCAATTGATAATCCATGACATTGGATCTTTCACTTAAAAAACTGCTTTATGACCAAGCAAAATAATGCTTTATTTTGAAAGGAGGAGAAATAAATAATAATAAGTCCACAGTCTATATATTTAAGTTGGGTATACTCCATACTAATTTAGGGGCATTCATACATTTAATATACATTGAATCAATCCAATTAGCCAAAGGCTCTGCATTGATAGTTATTATCAATGCCTCTCTGTAATAAGAAAAACATAATCATGATTCATTGACATATTTTTTAATGCAAACGTAAATTATAGATATATAGGCGCATGAAAAAACGATGGATCCGCATGCAACAAAGAGTACTAAATTAAAGGCTACCTGATTGATTGATTAGGTTTGTGTCAAAACAACAAACAAGGCTATATCGCACGGCTTTCAATACATGTTTCAAACGAGGAATTCTTCGTTTTCAAAAGCATGCATCCATTGGCCAAACGGTAAGCGGCAGCCGATTGTGAAAATATTTTTATCAATTGACAATAATTAAAACATTGATAATATTTATATATTAAATAGAACTTCATTCTTGTATTATTTCTGTCTATTTCAAAACCATAATCACTTTAGTGTAGTCAACAAAAAAAAAATATACTCACTTAAGTGTAAACAAACTATCACTTAGTTTAATCTATATGATACTCTAACCTTTCGTTCATACACTCCAATATAATGAAAGCAACCTATTTCCATTGGTTTGTTAACAAATTGATTTATTAACTTAGAGATATCCAACACGTGCAATCTATTTCTATGGAAACAACAAGAATAAGATTAAGAAGCATCACAGTGAGCTTCGTTATTAAGGTGGCCGGTAATCATTTAGGAAAATGTTTAGGTGTTTCAGGATATCAAATGTTCCAATGCTTTTAACTGTTGATTTTGAATTTATTTTAATAATAAAATATTTTTTATTAAGATCAACGGTTAAAATCAATGGAACATTTGATATCCCGAAACACCTAAACATCTTTCGATCATTTATATGTTATAATAATATTGATGTATGTATGTGATGCGCATTCCAATATACCAGACAGTCAATTTGGATGGAAAAAAATAATATTTTGGAGGTGTTGGTATTTCGAAATCCCATGGCCATTATTAGCCAGCAAGATCACAACGAGGCAACCGGTTTGACCGGAGAATTTGGGAGGGTTTGACCACTCCAGTAAGAAGTGAGAAGCAGAAGCAGTTGAATAAACAACAGTAGGCTACAGCTGGATATACCGTACAACGACAACACCTCATTTTGATCATTAGATTCCCCTCTTCACCCACAAAAGCAACCCCCCTCTTCTCTTCCGTTTTTATTATTAAACAAAAGCTTGCTGCTTCCTTTCTTTTTTTACACTACAGTCTACAATACTTATAATCTGTTACTCCAATAATAGATTTCACAGAGTCTACCACTTCCACTTCAAATTCAATCTAATTAATTTGCCACAAAATTCTCAAACACAATTACTTCTAGGAAAAATATAAGAAATCAATATTTTTCTAATCAATAAATCAGCCAACAAAAAATAGATAATTTTGAAATTATTGTTTATAGAACGTCCATAATAAACGAAATAAAACATCTGAAACCTAAAACAACCAACAATCAATAAAAGAAATGAAACATCCAAAACTTATAAACAAAACATCCAAAACCTAAATAAATAGAATATTCAATATAAATTATTTGGCTGACACTGTCTGATTTTTATTGGTTACTAGCATTGCTATTACTTCTAAAGAGCCGTAACACCTCATATAATTATATATATAAAAAGTGTCATTTTCGATATAAAAAAGTATACTGAGATATAAAAATAGCCGTTTATGTTTATTTCAATGCATATGCACATAAAAAATGTGCCGAATAAATTAACCATCAAATTTAACATATTTATACATATGCATTATTTTATATTTGTATATTAGAACTCAGTAAAGAAATGTATTTTCGGTTTAGGTTGTTAACTTGTTACTTGTTACCAAGAATAAATTATTAATAAGAAAAGAAGAGTGATTAGTTTAAGATGGAAGATATTATTTATTACACGACTAGAAGGAAAGTGACTAAGTGAGTGAGTGAGGGTAATAGAGTAGAGGGGGGAGGAGGGTACATGATAGGGTGTGGTTGCAACATACACAGTTGTCGATGTTATCTGTTATCATGTCCTTACACTTGTCACCTGTGGTCCAAAACCTCAATCAGTTTCAGTATGGCACACAGTTTGCATGGATTTTAAGGCAGATTTAGTGGGGTCAATTCTCTGAACTCTCAGGAGTGAGGACCCATCATCAACACACACATACACTTCTTCTAATAAGCGAGTGAGCTTCATCAACATTCAACAACAATTCACCTAGTTCTTCTTCTTCTTTTTTTAAGGTTGTAGCGGTTAGTTGGCACCGTGTAAATGAGTGCGCAAAGAATATACAATAATATTGGCTTGCTGTTACACAGTTGGCATTTCTGTCACTCAAATAAATAAATAAATAATTTGAAACAAAAGATGTGTCTTCGTTTTTAATGAATATAGAGGGGAGCACGCTTGCCTTCATGACAAGAAAAGAAAAGAAAAGAAACTATCCAAATCTAATCAAATTACTTTGATTCTTAGTTCACACACATAAGTTACTCTTTTGAGCTTACAAAATCTATCGTTACTCTATCTATTTACATTTTTAAAATAAATTTAGGAAACAAAAGATACAGTCACACACGTGCACATTCACATTGACAAGGAATAATAATTGGTAGGATTTAAAGTATTAATAATGGAACAAATGAATGAGTAATTTGGAATTGAAACAACAGAAGAAATTACAAGCAGTAAAGTTTTATGGAATAGGAAAAAAGAAGAGATTAGGTTCTGTGTTTGCAATAATTTTACCTTACACAGGAGCAGTTGGCACTGCTTAGTGTGTCTTTTAAAAATTGTCAACTGTTGTCTTGTACAAGTAAACCACACTCTCTTCTCTCTCTCTCTGTCTCTTTCTCTTTCAAGCTCAATATTTTCTTCTGTTTCCTGTGATCCATAAAAGTTGAATTTATGAAATTTGGTTTATAGTTTCATATACTTTCATGCATTTGGTTTTGATTCATGTGTTCATTGTTTCTTCTTCAATTCCCATCCCATTTTTGTTGTTTGTTTAGATCGAAGGAGGAGGAATGGAGAGATAATATTTTAGTAGTATTGTTCAGAAAGAAGAAAAGAGAATCTGCTTTATTGGGAGTTTGGTCAGATATTAGCTAATCACATTGTTTACCACTTTATGCTCTGAAAGGTTCTACTTTCCTGTCTGAGAGGGAGCATTTTCCCTTTTCACTCAGCAGCAGCACCATTGCATTGCAACTTTCATGATCCTTCATGGAAGGTTATTCATGGAACAAGCAAACTAGTAGTAGCTTAGTAAGAATTATATTCCTTTTGCTTTGTGTCAAATGAGGATGGAAGGAAGAGAAGACAAGAGCCTCTTCTTTCTTCTTCTTTTCACTTTAACTTAATTCTCAGTCCCTATAAAGCTGCAAAGCCTATTTTGTTCCTTGTTGAGTCCTGCAAGATATCTCATATCTCTCGAGCCAATTCCAACCTTAGTCAAAATTCACTTTCCCCTTTAATCATCATACACCTTTTGTTTATTTCAACTCCATTATTATTATATCCATACACTGCTACTATTATATTTACAGTTACAGGCTCCTTTTGAAAATGCCATGAGGCTTCAACAGGAAGAAAAAAAGGCCATTCTGATGAGTGGTTCAGAAATGGCAGCAAATAATATAAGTTCTTATTCTGAGACTTCAAATGTGGCTAATCCCTTTCTTGCTTCCTCTGCTTGGGATCCTCTTACTCCCTTAACTCAAGTTCAAAGAGGCCCTTCTACTCAAATACCAATGGTTTCTCATCATAATAATGAATTCTCCAATTCATTGTTGTACCCTCTTGTCTTGGAAAACCAGCAGGGTCCTCAAATTGTTCAACACATGTCTAGGGATATGGTTTCAAATTCAAACCCCAAGGTTCAGGTTCCTATGTCCTATGGAAGTGGGAGCTTCTCGGAAATGGTTGGCTCCTTTCTCCAATCTCCAAATAATGAGCACTCACAGGGAGAAGGTGAAGAAGATTCAGGATCAGCACCTTTTGGAAATAGAAGAAGAAAGAGAGGTCATGAATATAAGGTATGATAGAGTGTTGCATTCACTTGTATGTGTATTTATTTTATTTACTTAAGCTAATTGAATGAATTGCTTTCTTTCTTTTTTATAGAATGATGAAGGGGGTGTAAGTGTGACTAAAGATTGTTCTGGGAAGAGCTCTGATGGTGGTAGAAAAGATCAAGATGATCAGAAGAAATCAAAAGTGGAAGAAAATCAAGACAAAAGTACTCAAAGTGGAGAAGCAGCACCTAAAGAGAATTTCATTCATGTGAGAGCAAGAAGAGGCCAAGCTACTAACAGTCACAGCCTTGCTGAAAGGGTATATACCCCATCATCTTAATAGTTAATACAAAAATTTGTTGTTGATAATGGAAGCAATGGCACTTTTTTTTTTCCCTATATGTAGGTAAGAAGAGAAAAGATTAGTGAGAGAATGAGGTTGCTTCAAGAACTTGTTCCTGGATGCAGCAAGGTTAGTTGTTACTTGAGATGATGATGATTGTGTTTGCTATGATTTCTCATTTTCTCATCTAACCAATGATGATTTCTTGGACACTAATCTTGATGGTGTTCATTGTCTTGTTTTTAGATAACTGGCAAAGCAGTGATGCTTGATGAGATTATAAACTATGTGCAATCATTGCAACAGCAGGTTGAGGTATATATGTAATAACCTTACCAATAAGACCTCATTTCTAATTTCTAATTTCTAATTTCTGTCTTGTGAAATATGAACCAATCAATCACATTTAACACTCAATAGTCTAATCATTACATTGTTCATTTTTTCACCCGTGATCTGGCCCCATTTCACTTTTGTTAAGACAATTTTATTTAAAAGTCAAACTTATTACATTGTTATAGTCTTAGCAAGATATATTTTGCAGTTTTTGTCGATGAAACTTGCCACTGTGAACCCGGAGCTGAATTTGGATCTAGAGCGGATCTTATCAAAAGATGTAAGCCGAGGATCTTGACTCTTTGACACTTTTTACACTGATTATTTTTCGCTACCAAGTTAATATGTAACATTATTTGTTTAAATTAGATTCTGCAATCAAGAATGGGTGGATATGGTGGTGGAATAAGCTGCTCTCAAGCATTCCCCAGTTCTAGCTTCCAAGGAACACTAGTGCCCATGCCTACAATTTCAAATCAGCTCCCTCCATTGCCCCAGGTTCAACCAAAATCCTTAACATAATGACACAAGAAAACAAATAACAAATAGCATTGTTTCATATCTAATAACTTATCATGAATTGCAGAGTGTGTTGGAGCATGAGTTCCAAAACTTGTATGGAATGAGCTATGATTCTAGTACAGCTCTTGGGAACATGGGACACAATAATGGTAATTTGACATTTTGGTCTTTTTGCAATGATTAATGAATTCCATTTTATTTGGTGCATTCTTCTAATTCTCATGATTATTATGTTTGAACAGGAGGGTCCAAATCAGAGTTATAGTATAGTGTGTGTGTGAGACACAGAGACAGAGATATTGGAATTGTCCATTTGACTGAACAAATTTATCTAAAGTTGGATGAAGGGAGTAGTAATAAAAGGATTTATATTTAGTTAAGTATAGGATCTAATAACCTAACGGTTTGCTCTTGGGAATTTTATTTTACCACAAGATTACTTAATCAGATTTGTGAATTTTCTATGTATATTTGAATTGGGTACACCAAGTGGGGTTCTAAATTGTTTCAACCTAAGCTAGTGTTCCTTATTAGAAAAAAGTGGGTGCTATTGTAAGCTATTTGGTTTTCCTGTTTCTTTTCTTTTTTTTGTTTTGGCCTTTTTAAAAAGAAAAAAGAATGTGATGAATGAAATGCTTCTTAGCTCTTCCTCCCTGTATCTTCCTATGTTATTGCTCTTTTTTCTCTTTTTGTGTGTGTGTGAATCGCTGAAGAAATATTAATATTTAATCAAGTTCAATGTATTTAATCCTGAGGAGAGTGCTTGAATCTTCAACTTATCACAAAGTTTATACGACATTATCATAATCTAGAAGCAAACTTTATGGATTTGTGGTCCTTATCCAATGAGGTTTAAGTTGTTTGTAGGGATGACAATGGGGCAGGTATTGAAGTATCCATACCTAAATTTAAATTTACAGGTATTTAATTTTTAGTCCCATACCCAAACTCACATATATATATTGTCCCATACCCAAACCCACGAGTATCTATAAAATAAGTAAATTAAATTTTTTTTCGATCATTTGAAACTCACAAAAAGAACATTAAGAAACAAGAAAGTAAAGAACAAAACAAAACATTAAGACAAGCATGGCCCTACAGTGGAAACTTTCAATACTCAACAGTTCCACAAAAACTAGGACCCATCTCCCTCGAATTCAGCTCCTACCAGTTTTTGATGTAGCATGGATGTCCTTTCTCATCAACAATTCGTGATATCATGTTCTACACATCAATAGGACTTGCTCCTTGCCTTCATTCAATGTTGTATTTCTATCATTAAACACCTTGTGATTTCTGATATTCCAAATCATCCAAATTACGGCAAAAAAGGTAATTCTCCAATCCGTTCTGCCATTTTTAGGGACCTTGCACTGCATCCAGGAATCAAAGCATTCTCCACTATTTCTAGGCCATACCCATTTGACGTTCCATGCATCCAGAAAAATACACCAGAGTGACCAAGAGAAAGGACAACAAAAGAAGAGATGATAGACCATTTTTGTACTATCACTACAAAGCACACAATTCTCTGATTCTCTTGGCAGCATACCAATTCTCACCAATTTTTCCCTTACATTCAGTTTTTCAAGGATCACAAACCAAGCCAATAGTTCCACCCTAGGAGGCACCAAACCCTTCCAGAGCGACTTAGTGAAATTGTACATATTCTTCTCGCTATCATCCAGTCTTCTCTTATAAACCACTTGCAAAAAAAACTTCACCGAATAGCTTTCGTCCGGTGAAACATTCCAGATTAACTTGTCATCCACTCCTTCCTTAACTCCCACCTTACTCAACACCTCCATTAACTCCATTAGATTTGCTCTTTCCCATTCCCTCAACTCACGTCGCCACGTTAAGCCCCAGACCCATACACACCCATTCCATACGCCACAATCCTTAATTGTTGAATTTTGTTCATTGGACAGCATAAATAATCTGGGGAATTTTATTTTTAACACCCCAACTTTCAACCAATTCTCATGCCAAAAAAGAATTTTCCCCCATCTCTTACCACAAGTTCAGCTGCTGTTTTAAAGAGCTCCACAAGCTCCTTTTCTTTAGCCCCGATTCCCATTATCTCTCTCCATGGACCCCTACCTACTCTCTTGTTTTCCCCACCTCCCTCAAGCATCTTAGATTCTCCTAAATTATTACACGACCTAACAATCTTCTTCCACAATGGGCATTCTTCCTTATCAAACCTCCACCACCATTTAAATAACAACGCCAAATTTTTTAATTCCATATCCTCGATACCTAGACCACCAAACTTCTTAGGTTTCTGTACTACATCCCACTTCATACAAGTCAAACCCCTCCCTCCATCTTCTTTACCCCAAAAAAACCTACACTGGAGTGACACTATCTTTTTTGCTATAGCTCTTGGCATCTTAAACAAACTAAGATAGTACATGGGTAGACTATTTAACACTGATTTTATTAAAACTAATTTACCAACCTTAGTCAAGAGCTTACCTTTCCACCCTTTCAGTTTGTCTTCAACTTTCTGGATTATAGGCTTCCAGGTATCAACACGCCTAGGGTCAGCCCCCAGAGGTATGCCCAAGTACTTTATAGGTAGCTTTACATGAGCACATTTTAGCAGATCGCACACTTCCTTCATTTCCTCCTCGACACAGTTAATTCTCACCATGGCAGATTTTTGGGAATTTATTTTGAGTCCCGACATAATCTCAAAACCCACTAGAATTCTTCTATAATTCCTTAGACACACCAAGTCACATGGACAGAAGAGTACCGTATCATCGGCATATTGTAGGTGAGACAGCTGAATTCGATCTGCACCAATCTCCAATGCCTTCAACTCCCCATTCGTGATCAGCCTCTCAAATAGACCATTAAGGACCTCTCCAACAAGGACGAACAAGAAGGGGGATAACGGATCTCCTTGATGCAAACCTCTTGCAATTTGAATGGTTTTGTAGGAACTCCATTAACCAGTATTGACATGGAGGCGTTAAGGCACCCACTTATCCACCTTCTCCACCTATCACCAAATCCACACTTCTCCAAAATCAGGTCAACAAAGTCCCACCTGACTCTATCATACGCCTTTTGAAAGTCTAGCTTTACAAGTCAAGCTTTCTTTTTCTTCTGCTTAAGCCAGCTTATGCTTTCACACGCAATGAGCGCTCCATCATGTATCTTCCTTCCAGCAACGAACGCAGATTGTACCTCCCCCACGAGTGCAGGCATGAACCTCTTCAATCTTGCCGTGAAAATTTTAGCCACCACCTTACAAAGGCATCCCACCATACTAATTGGGTGGAAGTCCTTTAGATCATTTGTGCCTCCTTCCTTCAACGCCAAGGCCACCCATGTCAATTCAGCACCTTTTGGCAGTACACTAGTGTGGAAAAAATCTACTACTGCAGCGATAAAATCCCCCCCAATTATCTCCCACATCTTCCTTATAAACCTGAAATTGTATCCATCCGGACAGGGGGCCCGTGAGGGTTCACAGTCCCACACAACATCTTTAATTTCTTCACTATCTGGGATTCTTTCCAACACCATACTATCCTCCTCACTAATTGTCTTGACCAAACCAGAATCAAAATCAGCTTCCACAAAGTCATCTCTCATGTATAAGGTCTTGAAAAATCTTCTTACCTCCCTCAAAATCCTGTTCTTGCCACGAAACATCCTCCCATTTATCTTGATAGTATCAATTTGTTTCATCCTCTACTTCGTTTTGGTCAAAACATGGAAGAACTTTGTGTTTCTGTCCATTTCAGTGGCGTATTTTGACCTGAACAATTAAATTACTCAACAAGATTAATCATTGTGTAATAAAATACTTCAAAACTAAAATTAAATACAAATAATATATAATTATTCGCAACATGATAACAATATAACAGTTTTAAACCAAAAGAAAATTAAATTTAGAATTTTTCTGAACTAAATTTACTAAAACAATCATCTAAATATTATTAAATATCTAAAAAATTAAATTGAATTATGTAAATATGTATACAAGGCGGGGCGACCAATACCCATACCCGCCCCATATCCACGCAACCACCCCAAAAATCCGCCCCATTCAGAGCGGACAGGTCGAAACGGAACGGGGCAGGTCAAATTGCCATCCCTAGTTGTTGTTTAATTTACTATATACCCATGATCACCTTCAAGGCTAATTTTCTAATTGTTTTATACTAACCAGTAACCAATCTTATCTCATTTTTGGAAAGGTCTTCAGTTGAAAATCATTCAATATCAAACGTTAATTACAGAATAGTAGCATGTTGGGGGAAAAATCACAATCACTCTCATTTTTTACCTCAATTTTCAAATTATTGGTTTCTAGCATTTAAAATTTAGAGTAAATCTAGGTCTTTATGCATCAATTTATTCATCCATGTATTTTTATAATCACAAAATAATGAAATCTAATATAAAAAGTTTTAATAAAAAAATAATGAAGTATAAGATAAAAGATTTGCGTTATAACAGAGAAAACAAAAATTATTTTTGTTAATCAATTATATAACTCATCAGCAAAAATATATGTATTTTTTTTTTCATTCACACCGATTAATCATTTTTTTTTTGGTATTCACACCGATTAATCATTAAAAAATGGATGTAATTGCACGGGCCTAACAAATACAATATGCTTGCTGGGCCAATTCAATATAGATGGACTATTTCAGATAAGATTTCTGAACCAAAATAAAGACCACAGTATAGATATAACTTTCACAATACCAAAAATAATAAATATAACTTTCACTACCCAAAAACAAAAATTCACTAGAGGTCAATAATTTTTTTAAGAAAATAAACCTTTCACTAGAGCCAGGCAGTCTAAAACATTTGTGTCCTTTCATATCCAAAAAAACATGTGTCCTTTACATGCCCCAAAACAAAAAAAGACATGTGTCCTTTATATTACACGCCCCTAAAGTGCTAGAAAATGAAGGATTTCACAGTGTAAAAAAGTAGTGGAGTGTAATAGTAATACAAAAAATAGTGCAGTGTTGTTTCAAAGAATGTTAATATATTTTAGTGATTACTTATAGAAATATATTATTTTCATATTTGTTTGGAATTTTTAAATTTAATTTTTAGGAATATTTTTTTTGTGTCTTTTTTTTGGACTATGGGCATGGACCCAAGAAACCAACCCGAACCTAAGAGACATAACCCATTTCCAGCCCCATTTCCAACCCAACAGAAATCCAAGGAGAGATGATGATGCATCTGCTTTCCTGTGTGTGACCTACCGACCTCGTTCCTGAGCACAGATAGATCAATCTTCAATGGTGTGGCCAGCGAGAACTTGAGTGTCTATTTTTAGAAATAACTTATTCCTAAGAATATTTTTTTTCTCTAGAATATAAAATTTTAAGATATGAAGTTAACTATTATATCCCTCAATTATGATAATTTCATTTTCAAAGAAATCCCCTTTTCGGTATTAAGATTATTTTTAAAATTAAGAATATATTCTCAGTATATATAATAAAACATGTCTTAAAAATAATTCTAAAAAATTTACAAGACTAAGCAAACAATTTTTTACGATAGTCAAATGGACAATACTACAGGGCTAACATAATTTCATTATTCTGATAATTATATTTAAAAGAGTTGGCTATAAAAATATGATGTTGAGCTAAAGATATTGAGCTTTTAAGTATTGGTAAATATAAATTAAAATTATTGTCCTCTTAATTTTTCTGCAGTCAGATATAATTTTTAACCTTAAAAGTTAAAACAAATGCCCACTTACATAATACTTAGGATACGAAATAGGCTAAAAATAATTTTTAAAAAAATCCAAACTAACATTGAGTTGAATAAATTTTCCTGGGTTACAGTGGGAAGAGCTCTATTTGTAAAAAATTACATATAAAAGTTTTTCAATAATATTATTCACACACTCTTATAGTACTTATAGTACTTATAGTAGATACTATCTTTATACCTGTATAAAAATATGATTATTATAGGTGGATCACTAAAAGTAGAAAAAAATTAACACATCAATCACTATATTTTATAAGAATGTCAATTTAATATTTACTAAAATGATATATAAATAGTGGAATCCAAACTTTTTAGCCTTAAATTTACCCGTCGGTGAAACATATGATACCGTTGAAGTTCTTCTGTCAAACTGCCAAAGTAAGAAACAACCTAGGAGTAAAAATCAAGTGATAAAAAAGAAACATTTATTAAAACCTATGGAAGTTCTACTATCCTTCACGAGTCCACGTTGGGCATATGGTTAAACGAGGAAAATAAAAAATTAAAAAGCTTATAAATCTCATCGCCTACCTCAGCTTCACAAGATATAAACATCACAACATCATGTGATTTGTTAAACGATTTCGATATCAAAAACAAAACAAAAAAAAGTGCATACAATTACACTGCATCAGGGACTCATTTATTGGATTGTAGCTCGATCAATCAATTGGCCCATTCATTCATTTAATTAGTTAGGGGAGGACACACCCAACCCATCTACTTCAGTTTTTGGTACAAAATGAAATCTATTGTCTGTGACATTAATAGTGTAGCCGGGGGCCATTTTGATAAAGATGGAGAGAGCCTTTATTTGCCACTGAAAAAGTTGAAGCTATTTTTCTTGGTGTCGGAAAGCTCCTAAAGCTATCAAAGTTTCAATTTAATCCATATTTAACGTGTTCCATGGACCATGGCAAGGAAATAAACATGAAAAGTAGTGTCGGTTGAGGCACCTAGGACTGAGTATTGAGTAAGCTCACTTCATATTTCATAATCAATCGGACACAAAAAAAATAATAATAATAAATCATAATCAACTATATTAATATAGGTGACGTGAACCGCACATGTTCCTAAACCGACACTGGGTAATATGTGACACTGAATTACAATATTTTTTATGGGGTCTCCTGAATAAGCATCAATCATCAATCATCAATCATAAACTAATAAATGAATTCATGAACTGCAGGCCCATCCAATTTTCAAAATAAAAATTCCTTTTAATAATAAAACAAAAGTGAATATATTATATATATGTATATATATTATTAAAGTGTAAATTGAAGTTTTGAAAAAGTGAATTATATTAGGAAGCTGAGCTGGGTAGATGCTGGCAAATTATATATGAATGGGAGTGGGGGCCTCCAAACTGGACACAACCTACCAAGTTGACACATATAGGCCCACATCGCCACAAAATCCATTATATGCACACTGCCACATACCCTTTCCCATTCACTATTTTGCTGCCTCTTTATTCTACATCTAACATCCTAATCCTGTTTTCAATAATTCTCTGTCAATTTACGTTGCTTTCAAATACCATTCCAACATTACAACGACTAAGGTACAGTAAATAAAAACTTCCCAAGTGTTCCAACAACCAAGGAATGCAGTAAAATCAAAACTAAGTGCGCTTGGGGGTTTCAACTTTCAATCAAAATTATAACGACTCGTGGCTAACATATGATTAATTAAAGATAACATCCCGCTTTGTTAATTCAATTGCTTTTTATTGCAACGGCACCGAAAATATTATTTTCCACAACCGTTTAGGATAAGGGAAAAAATAGAAAAAAAAATTGAGAGTAGAACCAACAAGAAGAAGCATATCTATAGTGAGTTGTTACTGCTGATGGTGATTGATGATAATCCAACAGAGTTGGTTCAAATTCAATAGTAGAATAAAACTTGGTCTCCGAGGTTCACACAAGACAACAGAACAGGTTGTCCAGCCATCACAAAAGATGCAACTCTATCCTAAAATCACAAAATTCAAAAAATTAAAATTGAATTGTTTAGAGGTGTGTTACGACAGCAGTATTTCCGGAGGGAAGGACATTGTGACAATGTAACGAAACAGTACAAATACTAGAAATTTGGATTTGAACATTACTTTAAGGTGAGTATAATAAATGGGCAATGGTGAACTCACTCAAAAGCATACACTTGATCTTGATTCTACGTATGTTAAGTACACTGCACACTTAATTCCAGCTCAGAAAGTGGTAAGCATTTCCAACTACAAACCTTGATGGCAAAATTAAAAGCGAGGGGGGGCAGAGGCAGAGGACCACCTTCAGTAACTACTTCTATGCTATCACGAAACATTCATGATACATTACATTGGGCATCTCAAGCCTCAGAAATCAAATCAAATCACACTTTTCTACCATTATGAAAGTTGACCCCAAAAGAAACAAAACAAAACAAAAAATATGTAATTAAAGAATTTTATTCAATTTGTGTTCCCACGTAGTACCCAAGCGGTGGCAGGTGGAGGATATCTAAACAGGACAACCAGAATGATGTTGATCCTGACTTTTCGCTCTAAATATTTTAAGAAAATTAAAAAGATCTGAAATTGGGGCCTGGGATTGGGGTTGGAAGTTTTGAACCACATGAAATTTTGTTACAAAAGAATTGATCCGGCAAGAAAAGAATCCACATAAAATTACAAAAATGAATAAAAGAAATAAGGGTGAACTTACACATTGAATCAAAGGACCTAACCGGGGTTCTAATTGTACCCGTTTCCCAAATCATATCTTGTTTTTTGCTCTTGAAAATAGTCTTGCAGTGGGTGGGAATTCTTGGAGCATGGAGCACGAGCATGTGCATGATCAAAGAGCAAGAAAGGTCCTCCTCTCACTGCCTCCATTCCATGGAGTGTTTTTTCTTCGGTTGATTCATATCACAGGAGCCTCATTGTCCACCCTTTGTTTTTCTGTGTATAAAATTTGTCTCTCTACATGGTACAGAATCCTGTCACTTTTAATCTACCTGTTCACCAATCAAGTCTAAACCAACCAAAAGGAATGATATACCCTGGAATAGCAAGAAGTAGAAGTGGATTCCCTGTGCAGAAAGGAGACTCCTTGCTGCGGCTGTTAGAAGTAGGAAAGCCAATGCAAGCTCCTTCATGTATATTCTATTGTGCTTCTTCTTCTTGGCGGCTTTTTGCTGCTGCCTTTGCATTTCCTCTTTCATTTCCTCCAGATCAGGCTCTGAGGACCCTCTTTGAGGCTTTGATCCTTTCTCAATCAGTGAGACTAGATCACCCTCGGAGGATCGACCCGATTTCTTGGTGACCACCCACTCGTATGCGCTGCCGAGCTGGAATAGTCCGGAGATCATGGCATTGAACTTTGTAACAGACATTGTGTTCTCAAATAGGAGATAGGGGACAATGAAAGGGAAGGCTTTGGGAGCTGGAAGAATGTTGAGGAATGACATTGTGGCAGGTATGTAGCAAACAACCCAAAAAGGGA
>JASCZI010060421.1:172054-190471 GCA_036250425.1 Stylosanthes scabra
CCGAAAAAAACAGGAGAATCAGTGAAGACATCTTAAGAAGTCAAAAAGTTTTTGCCAGATGAGCTTGCGTTGTTTTCTCGTCCTAAAGAAATTGGAAGAATTCAATGGAGACATCTGTGAGCATTCTTTGTAGTTTTAAGATGAGATGAGATTCTTATTCAATTTATTATTTTCACTAATTTGTTTATTGTATTTTGTTGTATCCAATTTATGTTGTGAACGACGCATCATAATTCATATTAGTTAGTGCTGGGTATCGCATCTTCATCAATGATCTGGGCTACGTTTACGTCGAAACGTATCGTTGAAAGCAAATATATAATATAAGAGAAATAAACCGTAAACGTTTAGAATAAAAGTATACTATCTATATATTAATTTCAGATGTTAAAACTAACGTTTCAAGGCTCTAAATATATAAATCAATAAAAAGTACTTTTTTGAAAATTTGAACCAACCTACCTTAATAGTAATCAACTAATTATTTAAGATTTCAAACCTCGGGAAATATTAAATTTGATTTATTATACTCTAAGAATCCTCCTTTTAGGACTTCCAAACTTCTACTACTATAAAATAAAATTATATTTTCTTTATTTTTTTATTGACAGAATTTTTTTTTATTTATATTTTGATTAATTTCAAACGCTAGAAAACATAAATTTCGGATTTCAGTCCGTAAAACCCCTACTTTGGAGTTCAAAATCTAGAGTATATATAATTTGAAATTTTGAACCCAAAAAAATCCTCACAAATGTTGATGAGATAAGTTTATCCCATTAAGGGTGGGTTTGGTAAAGCTTTTTGGAAGGGTGCTTGTGCTTTTTAAAAGCATAAGCACCTTATTTTATGTTTAGTAAATCAAAAAGACGACATGCTTGTGCTTGTAGCTTTTAAAAGATAGGGATGCTTTTGAAAGCACCTAAGGAGGAGCTTTTCAAAGATGTCTTGTGCTTATCAAAATTAAAAAGTCTAATATAACCCTATTTAATAATAAATATTCGCATTTATTATTACATTTATATCTATTATGATCATTTTAAATTTTTAAGTCATTTTACCAAACACAATTATTGTTGCTTGTGCTTATTAAAAGACTAATTTTATTTAATTTTACCAAACACACATGTTACAACTTTTAAAAAGCTATCTTTTAAAAGACAACTTTCATAAGCTACTTTTGAAAAGTAAAAGCTTTACCAAACCCACCCTAATTAAATGAATTTAGCTAATAAAGTACTTATTTTAGAAAAAATAATTAACCTCTATATATTTCTTATAAAATGAATTCATTAAAAACTGCAAATTTCTAATTCGCTAATACAAATTTTTTACATTTTACACCTTAACTAATATGCTTAACTAATATGCTTAGGATACTTACGGCTTACATTTTTTACATTATATCAATGACTACTCACGTTATGGCTTACACGACTAAAATCTATTATTTCTAAACTGGGTTATGCAAATATTAACTACCAAATTAGCCACTAATATAAAATATATGTTATAATACAAAATACATATTAAAAATAATTTAAACCATGCATATACTTGTCCACAAATACTTAGTGACTTATTTGATGGCTAAATTTTGACGTGTAAATAACATTTTTGTTTTAATTTGGATGCAATAAAGCAATTAATAGAAATAAGGAATAGACAGTGGCACAGCAAAATTTACAGTTGTGTTTTTGCAATCAAAATTCAGACCCCACAAGAACAAAGCTTAGGAAGATTTTCATGTTAAGTGCTAAACCAAAGATAAACTACTCAAAATCATTTAAAAGTGAGCATAGATTATAAAAATATGATTATCAATGACTAATTTAAAATAAAATAAAATTAAAAATAGGCGTGTACTTATTTATAGGTGCCTGTGGGCTAAATGTCAATTGTCAGCCATATGAAAGCATTTGGGTCCAGCAGCCCGTCCCTCACTCCGTCCAAAGGCAGCAAGGCTTCTTCTATGTGTTGCCTGGCGTTAGAAGTTAGATACATGGCAATTTGATTGCCAAGTGCCAACTCAATGGAATCGTGCTGCCTACAACACCAAAATTTCTTCGGTACAACCCAAACTTCCAACGCAACTCTATTTGTTAAAAATCTGTAAGATTCTACTTAAGGGGAAGAAACAGAATGGCACTGCCATTAAATTATAATCAGTTTAATCATCATATGCATCAAGCCGAAAGATACCTCTCTCTTAAGCCACAACACATGTCACTAACTTAACCTGGACTATATCTATATTCAAGATTCAAGAGTCCTATTAAAGTTTTGACTAAAATAAACTTAAAACAGTGCGAGATAGTTTGTCTTATTGATATTTTTTTTTAAAAAAAAAACAACATAAATGGCTTAAAGTCGCTCATAGCAGAAGCCTGACTGACCTTTGGAGGTAAGGATTAAATCAGTTGTCTACTTGCTGACTGAGTATGGGTTAAATGTCTCTTAAACCTGATAGAATGCATGATTATGTAATAATAGTATGCCTACTTATAAAGGAAGTGAAATTATTTTTCGCAAAACCACCTCCTCAGAATCTAAACTTACATGGGCACTGCATGTCCGATTGGAATTCCAATCAATTAAATACACACCTCTTCTATGAATTACAAGAGCCCAAAGAAAAAAAATCTGAAATTGCGGCTGAAAATTTACTGAACAGTATTTTAGCTTGATGATAATTCAATGAAGAAATTAGGAACTTTATTTTGTTATTTAAAATACCTCGCATCCTTTAAAGTTGCAGGAAGAATTATGCACTCCCATTCTTTCGTTCCTGTTTTATGGCCTCATATGAAGTCATCACTTCTTTGAACTTAGCCTCAGCAGCCTCTGCACAATTTTCATTCACATACCATTGATAAGAGCCATGGTCTGATATTGATCACACACAAATAAGTTGGTCACCTACCTCTATTATCCTGATTCTGATCAGGATGATGCTCTTTCGCCTTTATCCTAAATGCTGACTGCAAATGATAGGAAAGTTTTAGAAATGAAATAGAGAAATAAAATTAAGTTAACATATCTACAGAGAACAGTGGGTTTCTAAGATTGACATCAGAATTGATGTCATGCAAACACCTAAAATGAGTAAAAATTATAAGCCTTCTGTCTACAGAGAACAGTAGTTGATAAATGTAAAAATGCTAAAAATAAAATAAGAGAAAACATCCTTTCTGTGAAGACCAGTGTGATGGAGATGGTAAGTAGCAGTTATAATCAAGTATACCACTAACATTAATATCCTAGCATTAGCAATAGAAGCTCATGACAAAAAGAAAAAGTTACCTTAATCTCATCATCTGAGTATGGAGTTCTTCTAAACCTGAGATCCATCAAAGGGAAAGTTAAATTTTAATGGCTAATGATGATAATACAGAAAAATAAGGAAGGCCAACTCATATACACTGATCTTGAAAATCACAAATATTAGCAGATATCAAAATCAAACAGTTGTTTAACACTAAGTCTGTGAAGACAGAGCAATTAAACTGAGATTGGTCCTTACTGACTGTTCCAGGTTTGTGGTGGTCGTACTTATAAACATGTACTGACCCATATAATCATTTTGATATCAGTATCACCATAAGAAATTTTGTTCCTCCCACCACAACTCTCATAAGTTTTCTAAACCATAATAAGAACTACTATCTTGTAGTTGCTTCAGCAATACAAATAAAAAATCATTACAAGGAGAAAAAAAAAAGTTCTCCATGAAACTACATCTTACATGGGCCAGTATCTAAGACTTCTGTGAGTACCTGTCAAGACCCAAAACTGAGTAGTGATGTGATAACGCATAGTTTCCGCTCTCTCGAGGAGCTTCTCGATAATTTGTCCTCCGAGTGTGATCTTTGAAGGATGTATCAGCCTTCCAATACCAATCTTCTCTCTGGAAATGCTGATTATACGCACCAGGTCCACTGTCCTTCCAGCTTTCATAGCTTCTTCTGTATTTATTTCTTTCTCTGTTAAACACCATTTGCATGCGCCTTATTCGTTCCTACAGTTATAGATAAAAGCGGATTAAAAGTATTAACTACTGTCTCAAGCTACAACGTATAGGACAACCAGCCAACTGATATTTAAGCAAGTTAAAATTTGCATTTATTTCTTTCTTTGTTGTTGTTTGTATTACGAAGCAGTAACCTTCGTTTTCTTCACAAATTATTGTGATTCAGCCTAAACATTTTTCAACAAATAAAAATATTAACAACTCACCACTCTTTCCATCTCCTCCTCATACTCCTCTTGCATCCGCTTATTGTGTCTCCTCCATGCTTCTTCCTGAAATGCTGTTCGAAAAGAACTGCCACTCCTTCCTTTACCTGATGATTGTGACCTGGACCACTACAACAAAGTGATCAAATGCATACAGGATCAGTTTCAATGTGAAAAAAAAGAATCCTAACTTCCTAGTACAAGTACAACCAAATAATCTAAAGGTGACCGCTATGTCTTTGTGTAAAGATGATGACCAGAACTCTAGATGGTTTAAATAAACTATTTAACATAATATGTGCTCACATTTTAGCTATCATCTTCACATGAGTAGCCACCTAATCTAAAATACAAAGACTAAATGCAAATTTTAATGCTCCATCTGTTTCGAAATATCTTTATTATTTTCTCTCTTTTTTTTGGAGTAAACTGAGAAGAGTATTTGAACACAATTGCATCCTCATATGTTAATATTCAGATTATTAATTTAGTCATAGAGGCATTTATTTTGAAATGGAGGGAGTAAAAAAAAGATGAATAAGCTTTTCTGCATTAGGAAACAAGAATTGATTCGCCAATAACTCATCCAATCACTGTAATCAGACATCAAAATGCATTTATCTTCACTCTAGTAAATTGATTCAGCAACAAGTTGATCTCTAAAACAAAATAACGAAATACAAACGCGCTAAATACCTGAGAATAGAACCAATCAACAGTCCTCCGCAGCTGACCGACCTGCAAAATAACTCTTCAACAATCATGCAAAACGAAAACACAAAACACCTAAACGTTTCGCAAAACAGAATTATCCAAATCCACATCTCTAAGACCATAAGCATCACCAGGAACAAGTGAAGGAAAGTAAACGCGATAAACTCAGCAGAATCTAAACCTAAAATCCGTTGCGAAAAAGGAAAAACACAGGGACACAGTTGTTGCAGAACGAAATCGGAAGAGAAAGAAAGGAATGCGGAAAGCTCACGGCGAAGGTAGTGGCGGTGGCGCCAATCAGGCCGAAGAGCAAAATTCCCCAAAGCTTCGGATCCTCTTCGCCTTTGTCTTTGTCTTTCGGTGCTTTCTCCTTCATCTCTCTTCCTTCCGATCAACGATTCCTCTTCTTCCACATATCCTTCTGTGCTGCTATCTTCGCTCGCTTTTATTCTTCCCTCTTTCTTTCACCGACTTGTAAAATTGCAGTTCAAACTTGCAAAACCTCTTATATAGTTTCACCCACTCTTATTCTCTGATTTTTCTCCCTCCGTTATATTTTTGGTTTAACAGATGAAGCTACGAAGCTACTTTGATTTTCTCATCCTGATAAATAAATTTTTATCTTCTAGTCCCGCTCTAGTCTCTCCACGGTTGTTTTTGGGCCGGATCTATTGGGCCGGTGTGACCCATTTATAAATCCAATGGTTGGGCATTGTTGGATACTTATTTGTCACAAGTACCTAACAACCGGCAATTGGAATATTAACGATTTTTTAAGTGGTATTAGCACTTAAAAAATAGTTACTAATAAAAAATGCTAATACCCAAAAACTGAAAAAGTATTTTAGAAAAAATAAAGCGTTAAGCATGGATGTACCAAACAATGATCCAATGTACCAAACAATGATCCAATGTACCTTAGTCAATAAGAATGAGAGAGAGAAAGTGTTCATTTCGAGGGGAAGCACTCGGAAGAGTGCGAAGGAGGGAATAGACAATAAGAATGAGAGAGAAAGTGTTCATTCCGGGGGGAAGCACTCGGAAGAATGCGAGGGCTGGATCCGAAGAAGGTGATTGATGTGGTGAGAATAGCACTAGAATCCCAGAATTAGGATTATGAGTATTCTAGGGCTAATATGGGAGAATGCTTACCTTGAGGGGCGTTACCCCCTACTTATATAGTATCGTTAAGATTCGGATGGGATCTCTTTATGATTTCATCGAAGTTATTTATTGATTTAATGGATTGAACCTTATTAGGCCGATTCGTAACATAAAGTGTATAATGTAATTTGCGCTCCCAAGTACATAGTTTTTAGTATTTTAGAATAGAATGTTATAGTATTTATTTATTATAGATTTAATTATTTTATTATAACATCTTTATTATATAACGGTAATGCTATAAATTTCTGTACATCCTATTTTTTACATAAAAAATATAAATATTAGCACAAAAATATTTTCGTAATGATATTTATATTTTTTGTATTAAAATAAAATGTATAAAGATATATAATGACACACGTAAATTAATTACTCATCTAAATACTTAGTGCTAGATTTAGCAGCTGATTCCTGAATATTTGTTGAAAAATATTTATATCTTACAAATATTAATGACCGACATAATATTTTTTTATTTATTTATATTTAAAATACAGTGATTAATTCATTCTCCCAAGGAGTATTAGTTAAATTCCGACGATACGAGCCCACAGTGTGTGTGGAGAGGACAGACAAAAGGCGCTAAATTGATCAGATCTAAGGCTCTGAGACTGAAAGCTTTTGGCAGCATAATGCATGTCCCGCAACAGAGTTAGCTGGTAAGATGACACCCTTGTACGGATCCAATAATAATAATGAACCAGCTTCCTATGGAGCTCTCTGTAAATAAATAATGCAACCTTCTTCAATAACTTGTTTATTTTCTTCTTTCCTTTTTAACGTAGTTGCCACGCCCACGCACGCTTCTATTTCAATTTCAATTTCTATATCCACCTGATCTGCGTGCTTTTGCAGATCACCACCGTATAAGCATTCATCTCTGAGTTGATATCATCATGATGTCGCGGAGACCGGTGAATCCATCTCGCGGAGGTGGATTGTTTTCATCTTCCAAATCTAAGTCTTCGCCACTTTTGTCGGTTGGCCTCTTAGTCCTGGTAATTACATTCACGTAGCGGTGGCCGCTGGAGCTTATGTCTCTATGTATATTGTGTTTCTTGTTTTTCTAATAGCTTTGTTTTTGCAACTTGTGTAGGGAGGTCTTTTTTTCGTTGTCTATTTACACAAGGGCTCAGGTTTGATTCTCACTTCAATTCAGATATTGCTTTCCTCGTTTGTTTTTTTTCTTTCCTCATTTCTTTTTCTTGTCCTTCTATAGGCAGATCTGGTAGCCGTTTAGAGTCTGTTAACAGAGTCGAAGGTAATAATTCTTGTTTCTTTTTTCTCTTTGATTTTATTTTGCATTAAATATGCCGCATATATATGATTGGTTGTGTGATCTTAGTTAAGGACCACTTTAGGTTACATCCTGCCCATTGAGAAGTTTGGTAACACGCACCTTTGATAAATTTCTCTTAACTTGAAATATCATTTTCATTAACTTTTTACAAACTCATTATTCTTGCTTAAGGATGGCAGTTTCCTTTTATATTATTTACAATTAAAAGAATTGTTTCTGGATTTTCTGTATAAAGATTAATTATATTTGTTTCAGTGATCTGCATCTTCGTTTTTGTAGTAGCCCTGTTTTATGCTATAACCATGATATTAGTGATCATTCTCTCTAATATTCTTTTCCTTTTCACTTCCTATTTTGAAATGATACACATTTAGTAGTATAAAGAAATTCCGATCCAAATGCAGGTGAGTACTTATGTACTGAAGAGGTGCAAAGAGCGATTCCGATTTTGCACAAAGCATATGGTGATAGCCTACATAAAGTATTACATGTTGGTCCTGATACTTGCTATGTGGTATCTAAATTACTGAAAGAGGAAGAAACTGAAGCCTGGGGTGTAGAACCATATGACATAGAAGATGCTGATAGTAATTGCAAAGCACTAATCCGCAAAGGCATTGTGCGTGTGGCAGATATCAAATTTCCTCTTCCATACAGACCAAAATCTTTCTCTCTTGTAATTGTTTCAGATGCACTTGATTTCTTGTCTCCTAGATACCTTAACAAAACACTTCCAGATTTAGCAAGGGTATCAGGAGATGGTATTGCCATATTTACTGGTAAGTGCACTTGTTTATTCCTACTTATAAAATTTCCTTTTCTATTAAAAACAGAATTAAGTAACCTCTGAAAGTAGAATATATTCAACTGAATAGCCTTTTTTGGTGGAATTGTTTGTGTCACTGACTTTTTAGGATGCGTTTGGTTTGTATTTTCATTTCAAGTATTTTATGTTTTATAGATGTTGTGAAGGAAAAAGGGAAAACAACATAAAACATGATTTTATTGTTCTCTTTTTCCTTCACAAAATTCATAAAACAAAAAACACAGAAAATAAAAACGCAAGCTTTTCATGCGAGCTCAAAAGATTGTCATGGCTTAGAAGCAAATAATATTTTGGGCCTTTTACTGGCATGTTGCCATCTTTATCTGATAATACTTGTAAATGTAGGTCTTCCAGGCAACCAAAAGGCTAAGGTTGCAGATGTTTCTAAATTTGGAAGAGCGGTGAGTACATTTTACCTTATGTATGTTACACTCTTTCGGTGTTGCCCTTCTCCGAACCCTGCTTTAACGAGAATGTTTGTGCATCGGTCTGTCTTCTATCATTATTGCTTATAGATGTGATTGAATGTCTGTGTAAAACATTTTTAGTGTTGTAAATTATGGATAACAAATACTAACGGATTTGGATTTGGTGTTCAGGCTAAGATGAGGAGTTCATCCTGGTGGGTAAAGTTTTTCCAACAAATAAACTTAGAGGAAAATGAAGCTGCTTCCAAGAAGTTTGAAAAGGCTTCAAAACAGGATTCTTACGTCCCAAGATGTCAGATATTCCACCTCAAGTCTCTCAGTTAATTTCAATTACATGATGATGATTCATATGTAGAATTGAGGCTCCTAATGGATGCTTCTTCCACGGTTTTATATCTAATAGTCTTTCTTCTTTGAAAGTAATTCAATTATTTGATATTTATTGGCCATAGATGTTGTAGCTTTTTGTTGTTGAATGTAATAGGTTTATACTGTTTGAAATACCGCACTTATATTAAAGGATAAATCAGTTAATTTAATTCATCGGTTAAATTATTAGGTGTTCTCTTAAGGTCACAAGTTCTAATTATTAAGTATTTGACTAAAGTGAAGTGTTTTCCCTCTTCCCTTTTTTTTTTTGTTTTTGTTTTTGACAGGGAAGAGTTTAACCTCTTGATTGCTTATTACTTGTCACACCATATTTAAACTCATTTCTTATAAAAATTTGTTACATGTCTTTTTAAACCTCAGTTTTGGGATCCAATAATACACCATGAAACTTAAGCACCTAAGCTAAAACAAGAACACACAATCTATTCAGCTACTGCTTAAAAAAAATAAGAAGAAAGAAAGAAAGAAAGAAACTATTCAGCCAACTATCTGTACTCTGTAGTCTGTAGGATATAGCAAGCAATGGAATCTGCCTCTAGGATCACTATACATAAGCCCATTCCTTGACTCATTGGCTGCCACAAATAAAGGATACCACAAAGAAATGTGTTGTGAAATAAGTGTACAAGAGAAGCTGTAAGGCAAAGAAATTAATGTTTGAATTGATCTCATGTGGTAGTAGTAATAGAGATTGAAATAACAGACTCAGGTTTTAGAGAATCTGCTTATTAGTTTTATACTAGATAGATAAGGTAGATCCACCACAGAAACGATATACTTGTTATGAAAAATGATGAAATGATTAAAAAAGTAACAAAAACAATCTACACATTTTAGAAAAGGTATATATATAATAAATAGGGTGCGAAGAGAGGTTTTATGCAGGGGCGAAGCTATGTTCGGCCAAGGGGGGCAATAGTCCCCCCAAACTCCAATAGTTTAGGTTAAACTATGGCTAATTTTATATTTAGCCCCCTAAATTTTATAATTTAATTTATGTATTATTATGAAATTAAATTTAGCCCCTCTCTTCTTACTTCTCTAGCTTCACCCCTGGTTTTATGTAAATTTTTGGAAAAGAAATAAGTAAAAATGGTATATATTCAGCAATTAAGGCCACATACAACGTGGTTCTTACAATTAGTGTGAGATTCAAATGTAGTGGTAATAAAGAAATTTTCCATTGATGTAGGATTACATACATCAAGAATCATCTCTAGTCCATACCATTTTAGTTTTGGAGGTACTTGCATATATAGCATATCATGGCACCGCTTTTTGGTAATAACAAGTTCTTATGGGAGAACTGCAGAAATGTTTGGAGTAATATATGCAGTGCAAGTTTAGCAGAAGAAGGAGAAACACTAATACATAAATTAAGATTAGAGAAACCATAAAACCATAAGTAAAGTGATTTAAGTATCTTGGTCATATTATTTAGGATAATATAGACAAATCGATGAAAACTATAGTATTTATAAGTAGGATCAAGGATGGTCATAAAAATGAGAGAATGCTTCATCAAGCTTTACATGTGACAAAATTTAACTTTGAAGTTTAAAGATAATTTCAAAATGATAATTTCAAAATAACGATATTTGAATAGGACGGAGCGTGGTACATGAAAAGGGGACAATGGCCCCCTAATTTTATTTTTTTACTTTTCTATTATATATGTTTTTCATGTTAGTCTCCCTAAAAAATTTCTCTAACTCTGCCTCGAATTTGAATGATCGTGCGATTATATGTGTATAGATAGAATAAAGAATAAAAAAGAAAGATAGAAAAAAAAAGCTTAAAATAACAGAAAAATACTTGTGTACATATTCAAAGAGTAAAGAGATAAAGAGAATGAGTAAAAATTATATATTTTGTGGATCCCTCTTCTTTTTTATTTTTTATTTTATTTTTCTTTTAATGGGTGTTATAAAGTATATGTCATTAAAAAAAAATAATTTTATTTGCATACTAAAATTAACTACTAAAATTAGGCATCATATATAATACATATTGAAATATAAAATATATATATAATTTATTTTATTTTTAATGTGTATTTTATATTTTAATACATATAATAATGACTAATTTTAAGATACACTTAGCATAATCCTAAAAAATATATCTAAACACTAACCAAAATAATATTCATTATTAAAAAGACAATGGAATATTGGTTTAAGTTATTTGGACATTTAAAAACTAATAATAACTAGGGATTGGATAAAAAAGGTGGCTGTATGGATCGATAGTAGTTAAAGGTAAATACTCATGTAGATAGTGAGAAACTAAGTCTTATTCTTTTCTTATTTAAATAAAATATATTTTTTCATCAAAATGTGTGTCGTACACTTTTACATTATGCACCATAGTTAAAATGTTGGAAGTGCATTTTCTTTTTCAACTAAGCATTTGTATTCTTCACCAAAAAAAAAAACTAAGCATTTGTATTAAGTTGCCATTGTTTCATGGACTTTAATTTCTTAGGCACAAATAAAGCTACCACGTGGTGATCGCCTGATATTTCAGTGATATAGCGCACCATGTAACTTGATGATTATGGAGTCTTTTCATATAATCCATCATAACTCTTGAAAGGAAGGGTTTCCCCCACCATTATTTGCTTGCTTGCCCTCAACAATGGAGACATTTTTCTTTTGTCTTTGGCCGGAATAGAGACGTACACTCTTAAATAAACTTATACTAGTTCAAATTTTCGTTCACTTCTTGAATCAAAGTATTATTATTTATTAGACAACTGGAACCGTACAATGTTTTAGTTATGGAATAATATATGTTTTTTCTTTTCTTTCCTTTAGTAAAATCAATTAACATCTAGAAAAGGACAAGAAGTTATCATTCTTTATATAACTAACATATTAATTTTAATTTAATAAACTAAAAATTCTTATAATTTTATAAGGGGAATGATATAGATTATTAAAGTTGTTACTTGTTAGTAATTTAGAAACTGGGATCTTTATAACCTGCTATAATTGAAAATGCAAATATATTATTGAATGGAAATCACTCAGATATTATTGAATGGAAACTACTCAAATAAACTAAAAGAGTAGTATCTAGGGTGTCAAATTTAATTTTAACTAGTTAGAGTGTAGATGGCGAAATTGAGTTAATTCATCGTTAACTCATATTTCAATAAATTCGGTTGAAATTGTATAAATTGGCATAAACTCGCGAGTCAATGAGTTTAAAATTTAATATAATTTTGTTTAAAACAATTGTGTTATAAAAAAGAAATTTTTTTTTTTACAGAGTTAGAATTATAAAATTATTTACTTACGCACATTTATTCGTCTTTTTGTCCAATTTATATTTTGTATGTTCTATATTAATTATGTACTAATTACATAATTAATAATTATCATTTAAATATATTAAAATAATTATATCATCATAATATATATTAATAATTTAGTTTATTATATACTTTTAAATAAAAAATTATTAATTTTAAATATCTAAATTTAAAATTATATATAATATATTTTTATTTTTATATAATAAATAAAAAAATTAACTTACGAATCGAATCTAAATCGCCTGCACTAGTTTACATAGAGCCGTGAGTCTAATAACCTTGATTATCTAGATTATGTAGGGTGTTAATCATATTTTCAATTGGAATACAAATGTCATAAGAAGAAGAACTGCATAAGCGGGGTCAGAGAAGAGAGAACAGAACAAGTCTATGGAAGGTTTACACACTGCAAACATTCAGAAGCACAATGATGATATTGTATGTAGTTTTCTAATGATGCCATCCTAATTATTCTCTGTACACTTCAAGAAAGGGAGGACTCAATAACCTTTTTTTTTTTTTTTTTGGCACACTCGCGGCGACAGTTTTTAACTGCCGCCAAACAATTTTTCGATAGTTACTCAACCGCTGCCTATAACAATATTGTTAAACAGTTTTGTGGTGATTGTTTACCATCGTCTGAACAATGATTGCAAAACACAATATAATGGTGGTGCATTTTGAGATAGTTTAAAAACCGCCAGTAAATGATATCGATTGTAAACAAACTAATTTTTATTAAATCGATTATAAATTAGCGGTTCGGACTTATGAACCGTGCTCTTCCATGGTGCAGCACACCATACTAGGAAACTCCCTCTTTTGGTAATTGATTTTAAAATTTCTTTAAAAGAGATTCAAACTTAGAACAAAGCAATAGTCCAAACTCCTTTAGCACGCCTTCCATTTCACGAAGCCAACTCAATATTATTCAATACATATTGTGCTACTAATTGAATATATACAAGTTTGTATAATATGCTGAGTTGTGAATTATTTTGAATGATATAAATTAAATTATTATTTTTATTAAGATGACTTATTAACAAATTGTAGTATATATTTTATCTGTTATTTATAAAAAATATTTTGTTAACCGAAAAAATTAGAGTTATCACTTTTTAATTAATTAAATTTAAATGACATGAAATATTATTTTTTATTTATTTTTTTATTATAATTTTTAACTAAATTGAATCTAAGTTAAAAATATTAAATAAACAAAAATATATTTTACGGCAATTTCAACTTCAACCGTTGCTATATTCCTATTATGTATCCGTTTCGCGTTAGTTCCTGCAGCAGTCACCACTAAACTCATCAATTTCATAGTAGTTTCTTTGAAACCGCAATTATATGTGATAAATTGCCAAGAAAACTTCTGATTTTGTTTATTTAGTGTCGGTTTATTCAATCCTCGGTATTAGCCGAATTTATTATAGTGCTAGGAGGTTAATTCTTTTCAACTAACAAAAGATATAGTAGAAACACAATGATTTTTTAGTTTTCTATAATTTCAAATTCTCAAACATAATAATTAGTTCAATTTGACATGGGTTATGGTGGGTACTTGTACTTTTGATGGAACCAGAAACTTGGGGGACAACAAGGAGAATATTCTAAATGGGACTATATCACTAAACATACATTAGTGATCCCAGATGAGAAAGATTAAAGCTGTGATGAGTGGAGCCCAACCACACCACTGCACTACTTTGGCTTAGCTTCTTATGCTGTATATCTCTTTCAAGCGGGTATCTTGCTCCTACTTGTCACCTTATTACTGCTGCTTCGTTCTCAAGTTGTGCACTTAAGACTTAAGAGACACCAATAATAATAATAATAATAATAATAATAATAATAATCCTATTAAACACATGTTGAGTACTTATTATATCTAACTATTCTATTCTAAGCACAAAAACAAAAGAATCATTAAAAAAAAAAACAAAAAAGTATATTATATGAGGTGATTAAAAGAAATATATATGTAATTTTTTTATAAAATATTTATATGATAGAGTTTAACAGTGTTGTTTGATTTATATAATTAATATATTATATGAGATGGTCAATTTATATATAATTTTTCTGTAAATATGATATGTGATAAAGTTTAATAATATGTTTGATTTATATAGTTAAATCTAATCACTTAGTGAAATAAGTATTTGTTGTTGTTATTTTAATTTTCAGGAGACATATTAAAGACTATTATTATCCCATTATATTGGGAGTTCTCTACTTCTATATAGATATAGTTCGTGCTATATATATTATCATTCCACGCACTTGTCAACTTGTTCGTGCTTGAGCCACTAGACAGATCAGAACCCATTATAAAGTTCCCCAATGTGGAAAGTCTTATCCGTAACAACAATACAACATTCCAGAAAAGTTGCATCGGCTATATATATTTTAAAGTAAAAAAAATGCAATTTTATTTGTCTTGAAATACCCTGCTAGCTTTAATTTTTTCTTCCAATGGCGCCTTAGCTTGTTGCATTATGGTAGGCATTATTACGTACATTTCTTCATTCCAAGCAGATATATATGAATTATTGGACGGACTTTATTATTCTTCTTCTTCTTGCATGGTGGGGGGAGGTTGGAGATAGAGAATGCAGCTAGCTAGTAAGGTACAAGCTATGAAGCTAAGCCCCAAATTAAATAAGCAAGTTGGTATCCAATCACACATGGAGTTTGTTCATCATAAAGATGATCAGCTGCTACAAACAAGCTAAGAGAAAGAATGCATGGGCAATGGCCGACAGCGGTTGAGGTTTGGGAGCATGACTTGAGTAATGGAGTCCTATCAAGTGACAAGTAGTAGCAGCAAAGTCCAACATTATTATGCACATGTCAATTAATCAGTTTCATTAGCAAGGTACTTAGCTTGCAATTCTCATTTAATTTCTGTGTGTGTAGGATTCAATACAAATTAGTAGTAAGATAATAATATTAATATACAGATAGAGATCAATAATAAATTTTAATACACATATATAATATATAGGAAGCGTTTTCGGTATACTCGGGAATCAGGTGTTTCTGTACTTTTAGCCGTTGATTTTAATTAATTTTAAATATAAAATATATATATAATTAAGATCGACGGCTAAAAACACAAAAACATCGGTGTTACCGACATACTTGAAACGTTTCCTATAATATATGCATTATATATACCATGACACCATTCCTATCTAGGAGACTAGTTAGTGGAACAAGTGGCTTGAAGCTGAAGGTAGCTAGGGGATGATCATCGTCAGAAAGAAAATTTTGATTAATTAAGGAGATTCAACGTAGATGCAGAATAAAATATATATAGTTCGTGCTCTTTTAAATAATTATTGTGAAAGAATATAATATTAGCTAAGATTTTAATTGTAATTTTTAAAAAATATTTAGAGAATTTATAATTTTTAAAAAAAAACTATTTATCTTTTGTTATAATTAATAATGCTACAAATATCACCCTACACTTTCATACATTTTATTTAAAATACAAAAAATATAAATATCAAAAAAATTACAAAACATATACATAAAATATACGATAGCATAGAAACAATTATGTATAACATAAAAATAATATACACAAAAAAATATAAATAATACAATAATACATATAAACTAATTCTTTTATCTTCTTCGACTCTACATTCCATCCTAAAAATAAAATATATACTAATATTTATGTCATCCAGAGGTAAGTTATACACAGCTGAAAAAGTGTTGTTGGACTGTGTCTCTTATCCCCTTATAAATACTGAAACTTGCTGCCTAATTTTTCCTTACTCAAATATCGATCGAAACCCTTTCCACATGTTCCAAAACTTTTGAATTATTTTAGAATTCTAACAAAAAAAAAAATTTACAAAAAATATATTGAATCACTCTAGCTCGTTCTTTCTGGTATATATAGTTAGTTCTGAAGTTTCGTTTAGCCAAGTAAATTTAAATATAAACGCACTAGCTAGTATCTACAAATTAATTAATTAATTAAGGAGGGAGGAAAATGTTGTCTAGAAAGGCTAATAAGGATTCTCATGGCCAAGACTCTTCTTATTTTGAAGGATGGCAAGAGTATGAGAAAAACCCCTATCATCCCATTCAAAATCCAACGGGAATCATTCAGATGGGACTTGCAGAGAATCAGGTTAGTTGTTGCTTTATTACAAGGATATTTATGTTTTTAGATTTGCTTAATCCCCCGGCCCCCACAAGTGCACATTTTCTTCACGTGGTTATTTTTAAAATGATAATAATAATTAAAATATTCTCGCATGGATTTTTATCAATAATTTTTTTTAACTAATTATATTTTCGAATTTTATTCTATTATTTCTTTCATCATCACATTTATATTAAACGATATAAATAATATGTAAATAACACGGAATTGTCACCTATTTTATTTGCAAACAAGAAACATGAAAAAATTATGTTTAGTTATTTACACACATATCGTCCTGAGATATAAAAAAAAGAACATGTTTACCGTAAATTAACAATTTAAAATTTTGGTGAGATATAATTTTAAGTACAAATTTTTAAATTCAAAATTATGATTAAAAATTCAGTTTAACAAAATAATAATAATTATAATATTTAAAATTCAAAAGAAATATAAACTAATCAAACTCAAATCCCAAAGTTTATATCAGCTGATTGGATATAAAGATCGGTAATAATATGAAGATAATAATTTAAAATTATTTTCTTTCTTTTTACTAAAAATATGTTGGGAGATGCTCGAATCTGAAACCTCTATTAGAGAAAGAGAATATATACCATTTGAACTACAAGTTATTAGTATAATTTAAAATTATCTTATGTAATTTAGTAACAATAATTTTATACATATAATACTTATAATTACAAACTTATTACATCTAATATTAACAATTATTTTAAAAGTAATTATGGAATGCAAGTATGCAACAACTTTAGGCTGCTTATAGCTAATTTTCTTATGGTTTCCATACTATTTTTGTGATACTGTATGAAGTATTAATATAACCGGCCTCTAGCTATATATGCATGTCTCACAACTAGTTGACAACTTTTGCAGCTTTCGTTTGACCTTCTTGAATATTGGCTCCGAAGAAATTCTAATACTATGGCGTTGTTGAAGAAAGATGGGGTTTCTGCATTTAGAGAACTTGCTTTGTTTCAGGATTACCATGGTTTGCCAGCTTTAAAAGATGTAAGACATTATTTCGGAGGCAAATATTAAAATAAGGGAGAAGCTTTTGTTGGTTATTTCAATATTATAAAAGTATATAAAATTATACATTTGCATATATATGGCGGTTATTTATCCAAAAGAAGTTAAAATTTTTAAATGAAAAGCTTAAACCACTACTTAAGTATTTATGACTCAAGGAGAAAAAAAAAACTTAACCATATATATAGAAAAAACCTATAGATGGTTATAAATTTTTTATTTTAAAAATAATTAATTATTATTGAATTAAATATATTCTTTTAGATATTATAAATATATAATTACGAATATTATTTACATAAAATTATCGATGTTAAATTAAATAAATTATTATTATTTATCATTATTCTCATAAATATAAATAAATAGTTTATATGACCAATATATATTTTGTCAATTTTAGTCGTAGAACTAGTTGATATTTTTTAATTAGTTGAAATTAAAAAAGCTCAAATAAAAAATAAAGAGTTATTCATATAAAAAAATAAGGATGATGACTAAATTTACTAATTAAAATAAAATATTGGTGATGATCTAGTTTTCCCCCTATAAATATAGTCCTTGCATATTGGTGACTTTGATGTAGGCTCTAGTAAAGTTTATGACAAGAATGAGAGGAAACAAAACCAAATATACATCGGACAAGCTTGTCCTCACAGCTGGTGCAACCGCCGCAAATGAGATTCTCATGTTTTGCCTCGCTGACCCTGGCCATGCCTTCATCCTCCCCACACCTTATTATCCTGGGTACGATGATATATATATATATATATATATATATATATATATATATATATATAA
>JASCZI010060421.1:196305-256498 GCA_036250425.1 Stylosanthes scabra
TTTGCAGGTCCTGTATATTCTACTTAATTACTTAATTAATTTGCTTCTAACTATTTTATGATCATTAATTAGGAACCTTAATTAATTAATTCCCATTTTTCATGCATGTTGCAGGCTACTTACTTCACAACATATGTATTATCATCCGGATGGGCAAGTCTTGCATGTGAAATTATGCAGATCTGTCCTCTTCTCTACAACCTGTTCCGGAAATACATTCTGAGGAGTAAGGATGATTCAAGCGAAGGCACTCTCACTTTTCCATATCATACCGAAGTTCCAAGGGTCTTACTCTTCGGATTCCTTGGCTTCACCTGCTCTATTCTTGCGCCCTTAATATTGCCCTTCTTACTCTTCTACTTTTCCCTTGCATACCTCGTTTACCGCAACCAGGTTATTTCCATCTCAACATACCCTTGTCTTCATTATTTGCTAGCTAGCCATAATTATTATGCATTTTCTACTAAACTTGTGTGTTCTCTTTCAAGATTCTGAATGTGTATGTTACAAAATATGATGGTGGGGGAAAGCTATGGCCCATTGCTCACAACTCAGTGATATTTTCGTTGATCGTTACTCAAATCATTGCCCTGGGTGTGTTTGGACTAAAACGATCAACTGTTTCATCTGGATTTATCATTCCCCTTGTGATCGGTACCGTTCTGTTTCACATATATTGTAGGCAGAGATTTCAGCCTGCATTCAGGACCCTTGCAACACAGGTAGCCTCCATTTCTTGAATCTTTCCCTCTCATGTCTCTCTATCTCTCACGCAACATATTGCAACATATTTTTGTATGTGTTTATATGTGTTAGGTTCTTATTGACATGGACCGTAGAGATCAGCATTTAGGAAAGATGGAAGAGATCTATGAACAAGTGCATTCATTCTATTGCCAGTTTCCAAGATCTAGCTCTACTTCTGACTTACGATCCTGTGAAAGCTATCGAGGGATGACCGCAGATCATGTTTCCTCCTCTTCAGAAGTTATGCGCGCAGGTTGCCTTAGCTTTCAAGTTATTGTTTTCAATATCAAGTATTAGTTATTAATACAACACTGTTAAGGAACCAACATTAAAAATAATTAGAAAGTAAATAATTATCAAAATTAACAAATTTATCAATTAAAAAATATTATCATCCAAACAGAATAAAAGTGATCACTTACACAATATATGAAATATTGTCCGTAATTTATCTACCATCAATATCAAGTGCATTGCCTCCCAAATACGTTGCTCTCAATACTTTTTCTTATTAATAACATTGACTAATATGTTTGCTTTTTTTTTTTTTTCTTCAGACAAGAGCGATATTAATCTCCAAAGACAGAGAGACCTGGCATGGCCACTTGGTGATCTAGTTTAATTAATTAGTACTTGGCAGCAGCAAGCGACAGAGTTCTTGGTTAGGCTTAGGCTTGTAGATATGACTTATATGAGATTAATGGCGGATGAAGAATGAAGGAAGATAGTCAAAGATTAAAATGACTACATGCCAGGAAGAAAAGAGTAGGAAACGGAAACTAGTTAAATGTGTGCTTATTATCCTTATTTCTTCTCTGCAATTTTACATGTACATCCGCCATATGAATTCATATGGCCCGAGATGTCTAAGATGAGTTTAAATAATTTCCTGCGTATTAATTATTATTAAATGAAAAATAAAAAATTCTATAAAACATATTAGTGCCTAGATAAGTACGTATTTTTATATAAATAAAATATAAAATAATTATATTTCATTTGGATATTTTTGTTACAAGTATTATTATATTATATAATATAATTTTTAGATAAGGCATTTAAAAAATGAGCTGAATCTATTTCTTTTTCTTTCCTATTTTCCTTTTTTAAGTAATATAAGAGAATTAATGTACCAATTGAGTTTTTTGGAAAAAATAATAGATTGTAAATTCTTTAGTAAAGAAAATAGTAAATAATTAATTAAAAAATTATTACGCTAGATTTATAGATCTCCAAAAAGGACAATGCTAGAAAAAATTTACCATCCATTCTTAGTCTTTCACCTCGTTCCTATATATGTCCACCGTTCTAATTCTTTTGGGAGTTACTTAATATTTTTCTGAAACTTATAAGTCTATGCAAGAGTTTTTAAATAAATTATTATTTTTTAAATAACTTATAAATCCTTCTCTCTTTTTTTTTGGTAATCAACTTATAAATCCTTCACAAAATTGAAAATTGTTAAAAGAAGTCTTTTGTTTTTCAACATTTTCTTTTAAGTTTTTTTCCTTTTTGACAACATTATTTTTGGTGACCAGTTAGCCACAAGAGTATTTGTTCCCTCTCAAGCCCATCATTTTGTCCCATTAGAAAGACCTAAGTTGTAACCGAAAAAAAAGAGACCTAAGTTAGTAAGTTAATACAATAATACCAAAAAATAAAAAAATAAAAATAAAATACCTAAGTTGAGTGTTATACATATAGTCATATAACAATTGTAAGATACAAATAAATATATTATCTTTGGTGACTCTTTGACTCACAAGGAGAGTGGGCCAAGGTCGGCTATCTTCTAGCTCTTGAAAACAATAATACCACCATGAATTAAAAATTGTGTGCAGTACTAATGAATCAATATAGAAAAGTAATTAGCGAATAAAATACGTTGTCAGAATGTCATCAGGTCTTAAGGCGGGATTGAATTTTGAGAATTTTTCAGGTTAGTGAGTGTCGTTATCATTGCATAAACAAATGAATTTAATTAATTAATTAAATGAGACGGATTAAATTGGCTTAGGATGAGAGAATCCATATAGAAGGGGACTTGGTAATATAAAAATGAAATGCGGTAAGAGAAATCGTCGTTTGGCTCTTGTCACTGTTAGGGCATGCCCCTTCCTATAGGGCCTTTGTCACGGATCTGTGCCAATTTGTTTTTGTTTTGGTGCTTCTTAATTAATTGGTAATTATTATATTCCTGTAAAGTAACAAGAGCTGATTCACAAGTCAAGTATATTTAAATCCAATTGTTTTATGTTGTAGAATTCTTCTCTCGTGTTTTTTCTGCCTTTGGGATATTCCCTTTTACTTTACAGACCGAAATTATTTGTATGTATGAAGTATGAACTTTATTTTCTTACATATATAGCTAATTGCGTGAAGAGTATTATATTAATTAATTAATACTAAGCATGTGTTTCAGAAATGTTAGTTGTTTATGGTCAGTGCCGTGCTTCGATTTTTGCAGCTATAACGTGTTTAACTAATTTGTAGTTAATAAGTTGCCAATTAAACAGGTTTTAGGTGCATATTAATATTAACGGATCGATTAGAATGACGCATTTCATGCATCTCTGCAATTTTATACAATATTGGTGAAAATGTTGTTGTTGTTTTACACAAACTTATCGCTGGTAAAATGGAAATATATTAATAAATTTGGTTTTCCCCCTCTGACATCAGCACTTACAATTATCTAAAATTTTAGCCGGTACTTTCTAAAACTAAAAACTAGATGATAAATTATCTTTGTGGAGAATACTAGGAGATGAGTATTTTTGGTGTAAAAAAAAAAAAAGAAATTTGACTAAATATTGATTCAGATGTAAGATAAATACAAGTAAAAAATATTAGTCACTTATAATTTTTCTATCATTAATCTTATATTATTGTCAAATAAATTTAATTGTTCATATATTTAACACATAAAATAATTTTATTATTACCTACTTTATTTAATTTAAACTATTTTTTATTTGAATTAATTTTAATTATTAATTAATTTATGATATCATTTGTTATAACAATATAAAGTTGAGAAAAATTTAGTGGACATTCTAAAAACTTATTTTTTGTCCAACTTTAACTATAGATTTAATTAGTTAAATGTGACTTTATTTCAAATATTATTAACGGAGTTGAACTTACAGCTAATAACATGACAAAAGCTTGAAACTATTTCAATTCTCCATACAAAACAAATAGATCAGATACCCCAATTTCAAATTATGTCAACCAATTCTAACAAATCATGACCATTGCTTACCGGACATTATCATAGTCAACAAAATTTCATCTTTAAAAAGAATAAAAGAAAATATATTACACACCTGTAATCAATTAGTAATAAAAAGGCCAAAATACTCAAAGTCAGCCAAGATATATGTGTGTTAATATAAGATAATCACTTCTTTGACCTTTTGAGCAAACAAGTGAATATGGTAGGTATTGTTATATGTGATGATGATCAGTGATTTAAAGTTAAATTATCTCTTTGTTTTATATTTTCTTCGTTTTTCACACTAGCTAAAGGCTAATAAATAATTAAATAGCTAGAATAATTAAGTGAAAGTCATTAGCAGTTTTATTAGGGTCTAGCTATATTTCCCTTGGTGCTATGAGGATTTAAGTCATGATCAAAACCAAACTTTGTTTTTTTGGTTAAATCTAAACCTACCTTTTGTTTGTTCTATTATATACATATGCTGAAATTTGAATAGTAGAACAAAGAGATCATTTATGGAATATATTGTCATAGATAGGAAATTCAAAAAAATATCATTATCAAATTAAATATAAGAGTAAGGGATTACTAATAATAGCTATAGCAACGTAAATAGAGCACATTGGATTCCAATATAATCCCATGCATTCTGCATTGCAATAACCAATCTCAAGTTTACACTTATAAGTTGTTGTTAAATTTATTACATTTTTAAATTAATAATTCTTTATTTTATATGCATATAAGAGTACCCACAGTTTTTATCGATAAGACTCCTGGGTTGTCATTGTTAAGCTACATGATTGCTGTGATCAGGTGTAAAAATGAAATTGATGATGTGGTAGATATTCAAAGTAAGAGGGAAACTATATAGGAGCCGCAATAATTAAGCAGCTATATATATTTAGCAAACTTATTACAAGTCCCGTTGATATAGAATAAATTACAACAATATTTATTAGCATATGCATTGCAAACCTACAAACTACCATTACTCTTCCAACGTTCAGCACATAAATGCATGACCATATACCATATATAGATATTTGGTTAAAAAAAACATATAGTCAAAAGGATAGAAAAAACCTCAAATGCAGTTTTTGGAGTTGTTTTCCAAATCATTTCATAATTTTATGAGCTAATAATTTAATATAAAAATAATTGCATGTGAATATTCAGAGTATATAATATAGCTAGGAATTTATTATTAAAATAAATTAAAATTATCCACAAAATATTAAGGTGATAACAAAATTATTTATGAAAAAAGAAATGAGTTTTTTATTTTTTATGAGGTTTGTTCGAAAAAATTATCCAAAACGTTACTAAAAACTATCCAAACATTAATGATTCGTTAACGATATTTGAGTAGTTTTGTTAAATAGAGCTCATCTTTAATGGATAAAAAACTTATTTTCTTTTTCATGTGGAATTTTGTCAAATGTTTAATTTTTTTGAGGCAGATTTGTTATTTTTTTTCTTTGTTATTTTATTTAAATTGCAGTTAAAAAACAGATCTAGGTAATTAAGCTAGGGAGTTGCTCTCACGGCTATATATGAAGATGTCCCATTTAGGCATTTACTGGCAATGGTAGTGATGATAAGTTCATTACGAAGCAAACTTTAACTTGTATCCACACAGCCATTATTATTCTTTAAAGTGGAATTATTAAAGAACTGAATTGCATGCATCACATTATCCACTGCTGATCCCTAATTATTAATTAGCTGCCTAATAAGTCTGTCAAGAATTTCGTCTTGTACTGTAATAATGCACACATGATAAATCATAGATGTTTGAAAATAGTAGTAACAAGAAGCAACCATAGTCAACTTTTCCCGGCAAATTCTTATATCCAACCACCAACTATATAAGAGGTAATCCATAATTAATCCACCACAAGTCTCAGATGTATGTTTTCAATTCAATTCAGCTCTTTCATTCCATATGCTGCGAATTAAAGTTCCACAAATAAACAACATATATATAAAGGACTCTCAAATTAATTAATGATTCTCCATAAACATTACAACTAACAACCAATAACTCATACACAATAAATAAGTTTACTATGTATAATAAGGGAATCAAATGCAAACTTCCCCTTTTGCTGCAAATGGCTATAGTACTTCAAGTTCAAAGCAATTATTGAAACCCAAAAGAAAAAAATGTACACATAGTTATGGATGGTGCTATTGCAGGAAATCTTCATCATGAAGAGGAGGATAATTATTAGAAGCAGCACCAGTTTCTATTATCTTCTCATCAGTAGTAGTAGTTACCCCCATTATTTCCTCACCGTAAAAGAATTCCAACCCATCTAACCTTTGTGGATAATTATTGTTAGCAGACACCATTTCCCCAACTATTGCTGCGTTGAAATTGTTGTTATTGTTATCATTTTGTGAGAATTGTTCAACAACGCTGCTGCTGTTGTTGCTAGCCGAATTATTATTCATGCAACTGGATGATGAACCAGCAATATGATGATGATGAAGAATTTGTTGTTCTTCTTCATAATAAGGAGGGAATTGATGATGAAAATTCATGATTACTCCATCGTCAAGTGGTGGCTGATAATCATGATCACTGCTACTGTTGTTGTTGTTGGAGAATTTTCCTCCAAGCTTGATAAGAAGTTTCCTGAGAGAGTCTTGGTCGTTGAAACTCGGTAATTGATTGTTTTCTTCTGCGTATGGCAACGGTGGTAATGGTGGTGGCGGCGGCGGTAATGGCAGCACAGGCATGTGCATGTGTGACCAATAATACGGTTGCTGTTGATGATGATGAGTAGCAGTAGTAGATGATGATGATGATGAATAATCCCGGCTACCATTACCATTGTTACTTGTTATTGCTTGCTTTCTAGAACGTGCTTGGTGGTGGTGGTGGTCTTTATTGGTGCGGTGTTTTCCCAGAAGCTTCTTCTTGAGCTTGGTGTTCCAATAATTCTTTATGTCGTTGTCTGTTCTTCCAGGCAACTGGGCTGCAATCACCGACCACCTGTATAAACACACAAAATTAGGGTTCATCTTCAATCTAATTAACTTACCCTAATTAATTAAACTCTATCTATCCAATAAATTGAGGGTAGTGACTAAAACTCCTTCGTTTTCTCTCACTTTGTCTTTTTTGGGAAAAACGGTGTTGTGATGATTATTGGAAAACGTGAATGTGTTTCAAAAAGCGTCCAATAAAAAAAGAAAAATCAAGTAACAGAATATAACTTAATTTCTGATCTCATATAGAGAGGATTAGTTAAAATTCACCGGTACCTACCTGCTTCCAATAGTAACGTAGAGGCTGCAAATGATGTTGTCTTCTTCTTCGGAGAAACCACCGTGCTTGAGATTAGGGCGAAGGTAGTTGAGCCACCGCAGACGGCAACTCTTGCCGCATCTCTTAAGCCCTGATATATGATGATGGACACACAAAGCAAGCTAATAATTAATCAAGTTGTTTATTGAATTGATGAGCAGAGAAAGAAAAGAAAAGACATGAAAAAAGAATTGAATGATTATTATTATTACCGATCTTTTGGGGCAAAGCAATCCAGTTACCACCAGTGCCATGTTGTTCGATGTAGGACTTGAGTTTGGAATCTTCTTCCGGAGACCATGGACCTTTCTTCACGTTTGCTTTGTCACAGCAAGGTGCCCTACCCATCTGATCTCAACTTCTTCAATTCCGATCCTTCTTCTTCAGATAGCAGCAGCAGAGACAGATCATTAAGTGTTTAATTATTATTAATTAATAGCTATATGAAACTGGGGGCGGATAAGCATCATTATTATTCCAACAAGTGAAGCTCCTATAATATATATGAAGAGGACTGAGGAGGGAGGGCTATACAATAAATAAATAAATACAAAGGTATATAATTTAATTTGTAAACAGAAAATTCCAGAAATGTAGTATTGCCAGAACAGGGGAATAAGGATTGTTCTTCTTGTCTTTCTCACACACGAATATCATCAATTATTCTTCCACATTTTTTTTTTCCAACTCTAGTACTCTACTTTCTGCACATACATTATATTATCTGCCACACTATATCTTAATAGCATCAGAGTATTACAATTATTTTATAATTATCTCATTATTATTATTATTATTATTATTATTATTATTATTATTATTATTTTATTACTAAACTAAATGATGTTGCACCTCGTGTTTTTAAAACATTATACTCCTTTTTTTTTCCCTAAAAAGTTTCTCAAAAAAATATAAAAGTAAAAACAAAAACTTGATTATAAATGTATTAAAATGGTGTGAAGGGATAAATATAAATAAATTAGAGTAATTACCTATATTTAGTTCCTGAGCTTCTTAAAATCGGACACTTTAATTTTTGAGTTTTAAAATATTTAAAATAATCTATAAGGCTACATACATTTCATTAGATAAAACAATTTTATCTATTTTCTATTCCTCAAATTTCAGAGACGGTTTCGTTAACGAAATATAACCTCAGACTTATTTTATATATTTTGAAACCTAAAATACTAAAATGTTGGATTTTATAAAATTGAAAAACTGATTTGGATAATAACTTAATAAATTGTTTAAGTTCTTATATACTTATATATATAAGGATGTCATTTTATATTTTAAGTTTTTTTCCCATGAATTCCATACGGATGATTATTATTTTCAAATAAGTAGCTTCCGAGAAAGAGAAAAGAAAAATGTATAGACTTTGAAAGGGACATCATTAGTAGATGGGTTTTATTGTGTAACGATATAATATACAAAAGATTAGTATGTACCAGAAATGATATACAATCATACATGTGAAAGGAGACCGGAAGAGACAATATAATAGAATAAAAAATAAGTATATGAAACTAATAATTTGTAATTAATTAATATTAGTCCTTATTTTTTTTATTGTAAAATTACATTTTTTTTAAGATTAAGATTATTTAAGATATTTTGACATGTAGGTTTGGAAAAGTATAGGTAATCAATAATTTTTTAATAAATAAATCAGTCAACAAAAATAGAACATCCGTAATTACTATCTATAGAACATCCACAATAAAAGTTAGAGAACATCCGAAACCTAAAATAATCATCAACCAATTTTATATTTTTTAAAAACAGAACATTCGAAACCTAATAAAGAAATAAAACATCCAATTTAAGATGTTGGCTGAATTTTTATTGATTATTTAGCATTATTGTATTAGTTTAGGATTGAGCGTTAAAGTTTAAACATTTAAAAATTAATTAATATTAATTAAAAAATTGACGTCTTATTATTGAACTCATAAAAAAATCACATTATTATACAAATGGCGTATATATTGTAATAAAAAATATTATTTATTCATCACAATCAGTTAATATGAATTTATATATAAATAGATGTGTTATTTAATTTATTTTTAATATATATTTTTTTATTATATATATTTAATATTTTATACTAATAGTTGATTTTGATGTATAACTAATATTAAAATAAAGTGGAATAAGAACTAATAGACGGAGAAGGAAAGGTAATTAACTTGGATGACTAATTTTTCCTAGCTAGGGTCAGTAATTCACTAACCTAAACTTCATCCTGGTAAAGAAATTAAAATAACGATATGCATTAAAATAGCTTGGATCGATGTTGAAATTTATTATGCTAACTGTCAAATCCATGTTATTGTTCTAAATTAAAAAGTTTCTAGAAGCTAGCAAATAAAAGAGAAGAGAGGGCACTAGTAGTAGTGGCATTGAAATAATGTTGAAAATTTGAAGCTATTAGGTTATTTTTCATTTTCTTCTTCCTTTTGGTTGGTGAACAAATGACCAACAACGCAACAAGAGAAGGCCGTGACGACCGAGAAGGAAGCCTACCTGGCTTGTGGCTTCCCTTTAATTTCTCATTTCAAACTTTCAAACCATATCATGTACAACATATATAAACAAATTTAAAATGGGGACATCAAAGAGAAGCAGCAAATATGAATTATCTGAAGAAAGAAATGAGATATCCAAGGTGAAACCTTATGAAAATATGCACCTTCTAACCCTACTACTTAATTAATTAAACACCAAAAGTCAAAACTCAAAAAGTCCTATGTAGGTTTGCAAGAAAGGAGAAAAGGTAATAAAATATTCAATATGTTGTTTATCAACGTGCTCAGCAATCAATGATAAGGAATATTTTTAGGAATTCAATAATTAAGTTATCATAAAAAATTAAAAAATATTTAAAATTAAAAAATATTATCATCCAAACACAAGAAAAATAATCATTCATAATTCATATACTATCATCATTAAGTGCATTAATTTTTAAATATATTAATTTTCAAGACTTTCTCTATTTATATTTATTAGACTTCCTAGCTGATTTTTTTTTATATAAGTTCCTAGCTAAAATTATTGTCAATATAAATTAAAATCGTCGTTCATTTGGAGTTTTCTCTTAACAATATACATGTCATTTTATTATTAAATGAACTGTTAAATTGATATGAATTAAAAATGATATATTAATATCTATGTAATAATAATAATATAAAAATAAGTAGAAAATGAAAAATTAAGACAGCTAACTAGTGGGTAGGAGGCAAAGCATATATATATATACATATATATATATATATATATTAGTTAGTTGACCTTAATAAGCCCCTAACTACTAACTATCTAGGTTACGTTCATTCCTCTCTCTATATATCATATTAGTGCTTCACAGACTAGAACTAGATGCTAGCGCAGCCATGTATTATAAGTGGTTGTTACCCCGGATGGATTTCTCTTCTTAGAGATCTTTATTATTAACATCCTAATCCATGATCATGTATGTGAAGTCAAAAAAGATGAGTAACTAGTTAAAAGGGAAGGAAATTGAGAGAGAGAAAAAAAATGGAAAGAAGTTTGAAAAGACATGGCTAACAATAATCCCGAAAATATGGTTTAGCGGAGATTAGAAGCAAGGTGTGTTGTGATATAATAATGAAATTGGAGAGTAAGGACAAATAATTCTGCTGCTAAAGTAGGGCAGGATTCATATTATGTGTTGTAATTTCCAAGCTTGATTTGACCTACGTCTTTGAAAATTAATATTTACATTAAATTCCTCGGTAGTAAGTAGTATACAGCTGAAGCCAACTCCTCTCCAGGCTTTATTATCCTTTTTTTTTTTTCAACTTAATTATCACTATTATTCTAAAGATTATTGTTTCTAAACCAAAATGCACATCTATCCACGATATATATCTTGTTATAAGCTAGTTCGTTCTCTACGATCTCATTGGGTTCGCCCATGGTACGGTGGTCCAACAGTAGATTATCATATAGTAGGACTATGGAAGGTTACTTGACTTTGACACAGGTCCGTACAGCTCTGTATTAAGAATGAAAATCAAGGTAACCAACCATGTTTGAATGGGACGCAACTTGCGTTGAAAGAGTTTTTTAAACACTAATAAATACATGTACCGACACACCAAAAAGAAAACCCCTAGTTTATTTGTGTGTATGAAAAATAAGTCAATTACTATATTAAAAGTATTTTTATTAGTGTTTTATAAACTTTTATTATTATTATACTGTAAATTTTTATTATTATATTGACTGCTCATTTTAAATGGAGAAATATGCAAATCATTTAACGTATAAATATATAAGTACGTATATAGAAATTTATTGGATAATTGATTTTTAATATTCATAATATTTTTTATTTGAATAATAATAATAATAATAATAATAATAATCAAGAATTGGAATATCAATTAGAATTAAAAGGCATACTAAAATTTAAGGGAATGGATAGAATAGAACATATATGATTTTTTTTTCATGTTTGGGCTTTAATAAGACACTAGCTATCACTTTTGGGTTCGGTTATCTAAACTTGCTTTGTTGCTTTAATACCTAATAGGCTAATACAACCAATATCTGACCAAAAACAAATTGAAAACTTTTTAGGGCCCGAATCTCGATCCTAATATACTAGCAAGAAAAAAAAAAAATTCTGAAGCTTATGTAATTGCGGATATACTTTTCCATTTTTGATGAAGTATAATCTCCAAATTTGTTTTACAACATATAATGTTACTGTGTGTGTGCGCATGACAATGTACATAATACACACTTGTTGATTATGAAAATTTGTTTAATGACAAATTGGTTTATTAAAGCATGAAGAATTCAGTCAATTTCAATGATCCATCCCTTGTTATCTTGAATAGCACCCGTTTGAATTCCTAAAAGGGTATTGTACAGCTCTTGACATATAGTTCCAGCACCCGTTTTATATTCCATCCTGCATACACATTCAAAACAATCTTTCAAAATAAACAGAGAATAGAGTAGTATGCTATTACATTACTACTAGTGTTATTTTTGTGTTACCTTGTATTTTGGTATGTGATGGATCCCACAGGAGCAACACCAACAGCAGTTCCAGTGCAGAAAACTTCATCAGCCTCCTTTAATTCTTCTACAGCTACAGCACGCTCTTGTACCTCATAGCCATGATCACGTGCAAGTTCTATCACGCTTTTTCTCGTGATTCCAGCAAGAATGGTTCCATTCGTAGCAGGTGTTGATATGTATTTTCCCTAATATCATTCAATACACTAACTAATAAGCATGTTGCATGCTTAATTTATTGATCATAGGTAGATTTGTACATTAATTAATTAATCAAATACCTTGGCAATAAAAATGTTACAAGAAGAAACCTCCTCTAGATTCTTCTTGGTGGCTGAATCCAGGTACAAAACATCCGAATATCCATTCTTCTTGGCTCTAAGTTGGGCCATCAATACCTACATACATACATTTCCATATAATTCAACCGAATAATATAAAAAATATGTGATGCTACTAAATTAAATGAAAATCCATGGGAATGAATTGAATAGGTACATACAGGGGCATAATTAGAAATGGTTTTAACGCTGCCGGTGCCGCGGCGAGAAGCACGGTCAAAATTCTCCTCCACATACAAGTTGAGGGGTGCAGAGCCCTCTTTGAAATAGTTGCGAACAGGGGAAGCATATATGAGGAAAGTGTATTCAGGTGCTGGAGCCAAACCCAAAACCGCACCACTCCCTATAAGCAGAGGCCTAAGGTACAACGATCCTTTCCCCGGAGGAGGAACCTGCTCATTAATCATCATTAAATTTCAAACTATGTAATCAAATTTCAGATGTAGTGCAAATTAAAACACTAATCTTCACTACTCACTACGTACGTACCCAGCGCTTATTAGCCAAAGCAGTTTGTTTCAAAGCGTTGACGAATTGGTCAACGGAAGGTGATTCCATGCACATTCTCTCTGCACCTCTCTTCATCCGAAGCGCATTCTGTTCTGGACGGAACAGAAGCAGCTGCCCGTTCTGTTTTCTGTATGCTTTCGTGCCTTCGAATAATCCCTGAACATATGCAATGTTTTGGTCAACCAAGTCCAATCAAATTATTTATTCCTATGCTAAATAGGAGATTATTTCGATATCAAATAAAAATTTATGATAATACCTGGCCATAATTTAGAACAGCAGCGGATGGGCTAAGGTGAATGTTGCCATAAGGATTGAGCTGTCCATGTCCAAAATGGTGACCCACGCCGCATTTGTTTACATACATATAATCAGTTGGCATTAGACCAAACCCAATGTTATCCCAGTCCACATCAGCATACTCATCATTTTCCCTTCATCATTCAAAATCCACACCCACCACCACTTCATTATTTCACACAAATTTCCTTATATAGTAAGTAGTAGTATTCATATTCTATTCACTTACCTGTAAGGTGTTGATTCCGGAATTTCAAGAGAAGACGTCTGAGATGCATACCCATTGTAACCTCCGATCTGATACATACAGTATAATTTTGTATTTATTTACATACCCAAATCCATCAATAAACATACGTTGCATGAGGTATGTGTTGCACGAGTTCCTCATTTTTGGGCAAAGAAATTTAAAAGGAAGAAGTATAATTACTGATATATCTTAAATTACACATGATAATTTTGAATTGTGCTATTTAACATTATTTTTGATAAATTATTGTGTTTATTAAGATTAAAAAATCTAATATAATTTAAATTTTTGAAAAATGTTTTACAAAACATAATTTTTATTATTTGTCTTTAAAAAATAATTTTTAATTTAATTTACCAAATATAAATATTACAGTTTTAAAAGAGTTATCTTAAAATCAGTTTTGATGAATTACTTTGGAAAGGTTATCAAATCTGTCCTAATATATTTATTTGAGAAAAATATTATAAAAGAGATATTTAAACTATTTAAATAGAAATATATTATTTTTCAATGACATATATTTACGTATCTTATCTTATCTGATAAATAGATCACATTATAAAGAACTCCAGTAGTCAAGAAATAATAATATTTTAAATGAAAAAAGATATATATAAAAAAAGTTATCTTATAAACTGACACGATCACGATGAGTCACGAAACGGACAAGAGGAAGTGAGGAACCGAGAAAGCAAAGATAATCTTGCAATTTGCATGTCGAATAATAACGGAAAAGCAAATAGTAGGAGAGATTAAGAGATTGATGAACTGTTATCAAAAGAATTATATACAACATCAACATTACACACACATGCAGCAGCAGCATCACAATAGAAATAGAATGATTAATAGATGGGAAATCAAAAGAGAAAAAACAGAGGAGGGGGTGGGTAGAATAAACAGAAATACAGAATAATAGAAGAATGATAGATAAATAATAACCTTGGATGAAGGACTAGAGCAAGGAGAAATAAGGGGTGGAATAAGCAAGGATTTGCTGATGAAACTACTGTGGAAGCGGAGAGCTGCTCTTCGAATCATGGTGGCAGTTGAGATTAGTTAAGCAGGGCCAATAATAAATGTTGGCAGGGACCAGGGAAGGTAATTACTAATTAGGGAGAAGTGGGAAGTGAAGGAACTATAGTGAAAAAAGGATAAGAGCTGATCAATGTATTCGTGTATGGCAATTCTACCACGGAACCATGCGTTGTTCCAATATTTATACGACTCCACCAAACTTTACTTCTGGATTTTTGTTTTGTTTTTTTCCAACAATGCATATGGAAACTCTATGTGTAATTTAATTAATTAATACATATTGGAGAAATTATGGGGAAAATGGATAGGAAGGAGTTGGCAGCAGTACACATCCAAAATGAAAATGGCAGCATGACTATTATGCCTATAATATATATCCACGTCAATCCATATCCGCTTTGCTCCTTAGTCTAGCTACCTACACCTACTCATGAATATAATGCCACTCAGCAACTTATTGTTATTTATTAGCGTCGAATTTTCGTATTTCTTTAACTGCATGCTTAGCTAATTTACAGTTACAACTATAACTCGCTGATTTTTGAGACACATGCTAGACTCTTTAGGCCTTAGCATTCGCCCATTTTTTAAATCTACATCAAAATTAGCCACCGTTTATTTAGAAAAATTATTAGTTACTTCTGGAGCACCTCATCCTTCTTGCTCTCTCCACTTAAATTATGTCATGTGTACTGTATTTAATTAATTTGAAAATTAATAATAATAAAAGTAGGTATTAATCATATGCTTCTCTCTCATTTCTCTTTCAACTTTTAATTATGCTCTCCTATATATTATTTTCATTTTTTTTAATTTCTTATTTAACTTTTAATTATATTCTCTTATTCACAAAAATAAATTAATTTAATTTTAAATTCTTAGCAATACAATTCATTATATTTTTCTTTATGTTTTATTGAAAATGTAATAAAGTGTTAAATTTTATATTTCAATAATTTAGTTTTTTTTTAACTATTTTTAAATTATTTATTTATCCAAAAAATAATATTTGGGGTTTTATTGAGTAAGGGTGATCATAACATTAGTGAGCACATAAAAGAAAATTCTAACAATAATCCACCCTAAATAGTTTTAGGATAATAGATAAGAAAAATTATCTTATTCTTTTTATGACTTCAATCATATGTATAACATACTCGGCAACACTCAAAATACTATTTTTTATTAATGAATAAATAATTTAAAAATATTAAAATATAAAAACTACGAAAATACTACAATCAAAAGAAGATGTGTTGATAAAAAATTTTAGGTAAGACTTAGAACATAATTAGAAGATAAAAAGAAGATGAAAGAAGGTGCAGAAAAAAAAAAGAGTCGAAGAAAAAAATACTTTAACTATTGTAATTTTATTGTTATTAATTTTAAGGGCGCCACTTCAATGTACAGGTCTAAAACAATTTCAGCTAAAAAGAAAATGTTTTTGCGAATGAGAATTTAACACAAATGTTAATTTTTTAAAAAAAAATGGTCAAACCAAGAAATCCATTATTGGTTAAAATTTAATCGATTTTTTTTTAATCCACTCATACTCTTTCACTGCTGAGATATATTCTTCTTCCCAACGACGCCATTGCTATAAAAAATAACTGACTAATAACACAAAATTCCCTGCAACTTTCTATCAATAAGATAGTAAAAGAAAAAATAATGACTTCAAAATAAGTATTTTATTTTAACACTTTTAAAAAATGACCGATAAGTATAAATTCTTAAGTTTTAACTTCACAAGTGATTTATCGTTATTATTAAAAGTTGAAAAGAAATGAGAGAGAAGTATAGGAAAGAGAAAATAAGAATTGGAAAAAAATATTATATTTAATACATATAATTAATATTCTACTTTTATTATTATTAATTTTAAATTTTAAATTAATTAAATACAGTACGCATGGCATGATTTAAGTGGAGAAAGTAAGAAGGATAAATTGCTCCGAGAGCAACTAACAATTTCTCTTTATTCGGTGAACAACCAATTACCTTCAGGATTTTTTTTTAAAATAAATAAATATAATACAATATTTACACATATACACACGCTTCCAGATTTTTACGAATTTAGGCTGTTGTTACTTAACACGGGCTTAGTAGCTGCGTGATAAGATTTCAACATAACACGTCACTGTGTGACCCGTGTTGAGGTTGGCTTTTTTTGGAATGAACATAACACGGGGTTGGACCTCCCAATATGCATAACATAAGGCCGACTAGCCCGTGTTGGCATAATGGGCCATCGAAGCCCGTGTTAAGAATTTGGGGTAGCAAAGCCCGTATTTGGTCCGAACCTGAATGAGCAAGTTTATTACATGTACCAGAAATATCACAAAATCTTATGAGTGTATCAAAATTTGCTTCTGATAATCGAGTTTATTTTGAGTTTTGGTCTGATTTTTGCCTTATACGTGATCAGGGTACCAAGGAAATGCTTCTCAAGGGCAGAACTAGTGGAGGACTCTACTACTTTGACAATCTGACAGTCCCAAAATTTGGAAGCCCTGCACACACTACAATATCAAATTCTTCTCCTTTACCTACTAGTGTATCCTCTAATTCCATTAAGAATGTAGTACTAAACACATCTGCAAAATGTAGTACAAATTCTGTTATAAATAGTTCAATCAATAAAGAGGATTCTTTTACAATTTTAGGTCCATTATCATCATCAACTAGCATTTTAGATACAAATAGTGCATCTTCATTGTCTGATTGCATTCCTAAATTAAAATTAGACAATAACAGTGATTCTATGACACCATATACTTATGTTGCTAAAACAGATTTCTTAAACTCTCATGAGCTTTGGCATAAAAGGTTAGGACATAGTAACCTCAAGGCTGTATCTCATGTCATGAGAATATGTAACATCAATAGAAATTCAACTGAACCTACACATAGAGTTTGTGAATTCTGCAGCATTGCTAAAATGCATCAGTTACCCTTCCCTAGTTCTCTAACCATATATACTGAACCATTAGAATTAGTGTACACTGATATATGGGGTCCTGCCCCTTTCACTTCAGTAAATGGTTATCGATACTATATTAGTTTCATGGATGCATGTACCAAATATTTATGTATATATTTGCTTAATCAAAAATCCCAGGCTCTTATTGCTTTTCAAGGATATAAACTCTTTATTGAAAACCAAACAAGAAAAAGGATAAAAGCTTTACAAATAGACAACGGAAAGGAATTTACCTCTTGGTTTTAAAAATTATTTACATAATAATGGCATCTTGCATAGACTCTCCTGCCCTTACACACATCAACAGTAGGGGAGTATTGAGCGTAAGCATCGACATATAACTGAAACTGGATTATCATTGCTTGCTACTGCTTCAATTCCTTTAAAGTTTTGGGATGCTTCCTTTACTACTGCTGTTTACATAATAAATAGAACTCCTACACCTGTCTTGAAAATGCAGTCACCTTTTGAAGTTATTTATGGAAGAAAACCGGATTATACAATGTTGAGAGTTTTTGGCTGTGCTTGCTTTCCCTATCTTAAACCATATAACAGATTTAAGTTTGATTACAAAAGCTAAGTATGTGTTTTCTTAGGATATGATTCAAACCATAGTGGTTATAAATGTCTAAACAAAGAAGGAAAAGTTTATTATGCTAAGAGTGTAATCTTTGATGAAACCAAATTCCCTTATAGCTCTCTTTTTTCTGATTCAATTATTAAGAGTACTTCAAGTGCAGGATCAGCTATTGCACCCAGCAGGGATATCATCATTCCTTTGACTGAACAACAACTATCCACTCCTTATACAACAGAGACTATTCCCACACCTTAGACTACCCAATCTGCAACAAAAACTCAATCTGAGACCACTGCTACATCAGAACAATCACCAACTACCACACCTGCAGCAACTCAGATTCCAATCAGTGGTATAGAAGTTGTTCTGCCAATACAAGAACCACCAGCAGCAACAAATACTCACTCAATGATCACTCGTTCAAAAGCTGGTAACATCAAACCACTCTCCTTTCTTATTAATTCTAATTCAAACAATCACACTGATCCCGAATCCATTCCTAAGAATGAAATCCAAGCCCAAAAATTTCCTCATTGGAAAGAGGCAATGGATAAAGAGTATAGGGCTTTAGTTAAAAATCAAACTTGGAGTATAATGGATCCTCCACCTAAGCTACAATTATTCACTGCAAATGGGTTTATGCAGTAAAAAGGAACCCCAAGGGAGATATCCTCCGTTATAAGGCCAGAATAGTGGCAAAAGGGTTCCAACAAAAGGAGGGTATTGATTACGAGGAGGTTTATAGTCCAGTTGTTAGGCCTACAACCATAAGATTAGTGATTACAATAGCCTTAACTCAAGGATGGCTGCTACCGCAGTTTGACTTTGACAATGCTTTTCTCAATGGAAAGCTTAATGATTTGGTATACATGGCTCAGCCACCAGGGTATGAAACAGCAAATAAGAGGCAAGTTTGTAGGCTTCACAAGGCTATTTATGGCCTGAAGCAAGCCCTTAGGGCATGGTATAATACATTAGCTGCTACCTTACTGCAATATGGCTTTAAAAATACAATTCATGATATTGCTTTGTTTATAAGGAAAACTGCTACTAATATTACCTATCTTTTAGTCTATGTAGATGACATTATTATAACAGGATCTGATGGTACTGTGGTTCAAAATATTATAGACAAGTTAAATTCTGTTTTCTCACTTAAAGATCTAGGTAAACTAAGTTATTTTTTAGGACTAGAGATTGATTATTGTAGTACACAGAAATTGATTCTCAAACAAGAAAAGTATGCTAGGGACTTATTACAAAGAGTAAATATACATGATGCTAAACCTATGCCTACTCCAATGATAGCCAATTTGAAATTGCACTCTACAGATTTGGAAAACTTTGATGACCCAAGAAAGTATCATAGTGTAGTAGGTGATCTTCAATACTTGTGTATCACTAGACCTGATCTTGCTTTTGCAGTAAACAAATGCTCCCAGTTTATGCAGAAACCGACGGTGGAGCATTGGAAGGCTGTCAAACGAATTCTTCGTTATTTACAAGGTACAGTAAATCATGGCATGTGTTTTTCTAGCTGTTCTAATTATAGAATTTTGGCCTTTGCAGATGCAGATTGGGCATCAGATCTTGATGATAGGAGGAGCACTTCTGGATTCTGCATCTTCATAGGATCAAATCTGATATCATGGAAATGCTCCAAGCAAACCAAGGTCAGCCGTTCTAGCACTGAAGCTGAATACAGAGCAATTGCAACGGCTCAAACTGAAATAATATCCATCCAACTGCTACTTGATGAGCTTAAAGTCCCACAACCAATCACACCTACAATCTATTGTGACAACATGAGTAGCTGCCACTTGACTGCCAACCCAATTATGCATGGACGAAGCAAACATCTAGAGACGGATCTCCATTTTATTAGAGACCTAGTTCAGCAAAAGAAATTGTTTGTAACACATATTAGTGCCACAGATCAGCTAGCTGATATCATGACAAAGCCACTGTCACAAAGGCTTTTTGAGAGGTTCAAAAGCAAGCTTAGGCTGTGCTTCTCCCCTGCCTAACCTTGAGGGAGAGTGTTAGAGTATCGATCATTGCAGAACAATCTTTCCCCTGTCTTTAAGGCTGTGCTCTCATTGCAAAAATGAAGTTTGCTGACACAGGGGCCTCTTATCATGTAACTGCTGAGCAATCTAATCTCTTGCAACATTCGGATGCAAATCATGGACCTGAACAATTGTTTGTTGGTAATGGAAAGGGAGTATCGATCCTTAATACTGGTTCTTCATTTCTGTTTGATAAATCTAAAAATGTGTGTTACAAGTTAACAAGTTTATTACATGTACCAGAAATATCACAAAATCTTATGAGTGTATCAAAATTTGCTTCTGATAATCGAGTTTATTTTGAGTTTTGGCCTGATTTTTGCCTTATACGTGATCAGGGTACCAAGGAAATGCTTCTCAAGGGCAGAACTAGCGGAGGACTCTACTACTTTGACAATCTGACAGTCCCAAAATCTGGAAGCCCTGCACACACTACAGTATCAAATTCTTCTCCTTTACCTACTAGTGTATCCTCTGATTAGTGGATTGGAAGTGTGGGTCAAAACGATGGTAACAGGTGTGAACTGTGTGTCCAACCTTTCCACACAATTGGCATTGAGGGCGGTTCCCTTGATTTCATCCACCCCTTCCAAATTGGCCGCCACCACCTCTGTTGTTTCTACCGCCAGTTCCTCTGCCATATGATTGAGTTTGGTCCGAACCTGAATGAGCAAGATTGGCCACAGATAGGGTTTGATGTTTCTTGTTGATGCGATTCTCATAGGCATTCAAAAAGCTCTCAGCTTCTAGTATGGTGAAGGTTGTGAGACGAGAGAGCACTGAGGTGACGTATCCATCATATTCGTCCGGAAGTCTGTCCATGATCGCTTGAATGTGGTCAGCCACAGTGAAATTGTGGCCCAAAGAATGCAAAGAATCCACAAGATTCCTAATCGAGAGAAGATAATCACTGACCGATCCAGTTTTCTTGGTGGCGCGGAGTTGGGTTTTAAGGCTCTGAATTCTTGTATTCGAAGATGATGTGAATATTTCTTGAATCGTTTCCCAAGCCTCCGCAAATGAAGAACAGTGAACAACCTTGTTTTTGTAGCTCAGGGTCATCGAGGCATCTAGCCAAGTCATGAGTGCACAATCATTTTGCACCCAATCAGCGTGTTGTTGTGATTCACGAAGAACTTTCTTGCCTGGTGATGGGGTTTTCTTGACAGGTTCAGCTCCTGCACCATCAGATTTGGAGACGGCTTCCGATTTTGCCTCCGATTCCAGAATTTCTTCGAATTGTGGCGGGGCTTTGTCAAATTGAAGGTGATCTTGAAGCTTGAGGGTACGAACAATGAGCAAAACGCTCTTCTGCCATGTGTAGAAGTTGTTCTCATCGAGCTTATCGGTGAGAGGGACGAGTCCGTTTTTGAGATTGCTTTGAGAAGTGACAAGCAGCGCCATGGTGAGATGAAGAACAGAATCGTTTTCAAGCTCTTGATACCATGTTGAGAAAGCTGCAGACCAAGACTGCTTAACAATGGAGATACAGTGAACAGTGAAAGAAGCTTGAAGACAAGAAAGAAAGAGATTGAAAGAGAAGAAAGAGATTGAAAGAGAAAGTAAAGTTATGTATTGAATGAATGAATTATTTGTACAGAATACAAGTATTGTACCAATATATAGTCAACTAGAAATACAAGATACATTCTTGTATTGTACATATATAAGTGTATGGAGTAGAATACTCTATACTCTAACAATAAATAATGCATGCTTTGTTATAATTATATGTTTAATAATTTAGACATTTTTTATGTATTATTTATAATAAAAATTTTCTTTTCGTGGAACTTATCTTCGTCATGTCTTTTTTTAATTAGGCTATAAAATTTTGTTGAGAACTTGATGTGATTTAAATGATGTATTACATATAATTATTAATTTTTAATTTTCTTAAAAAATTGACCACCACTCTCATGCATGTATACTTTATTATGTGTCTAATTTATACATTTTAAATAATGTATAAATTATTAGTGGACCTAACTACTTGGTCCTTGTAATAATTAAAAAGTAAATAATTAATTTAAATTGATCTCCAAAAAAATTTTATTAAATATTTTGATTTTTAACTAATTTTTATTTATTTAAAACTTACAAAAATTATTTTTATTGGATAGATTTTTTTAGTGTCTTTCTTATTGGATAGATTGATCTCACATATTGAATAAATAAGTTTTGAATAAATTTTATTATAAAACTGTTAAATTAAATCTTTAAAAAATATCACTATAAGACAATTAATCTTGGCCCTCTTCAAAATAAGAAAGGATCAATCTAGTAATTTTCAATGACTTAGCTTGAATAAAAGTTTATCAGTGATTAAATGTCTTATTTAATTTTTTTCTTGGAAACAATTTGAGTATTCCCTCTCGTTAAAAACACGTTAAAATTATCCTACAAAGTATGATATCCAAAATTATTAATATAATTAGCCTAACTTGATCGTTATCAAGTTCCAAGGAATAATGACTGGGTCCATGACAATGCACTAACACATTACATTAATGAATGAAAGAAAGACGTATGGAGCACCTGTCCTCTATATATCTCTTGACTCTGAACGTGACAATGTGACATTTCCCGTCGTTAGCTATATGACCTTTCTTTGACAACAACTACCAATCAATGCACTTCTAGGCTCTAGCTTCTTCTAAATGCACCCACTTGTCTAAAGTTTTTTGGTGCTACCAAATTATTATTATTATTATTATTATTATTATTATTATTATGCATTCATCCTTTGATACCTCACAAAAACAAAATAGAAAATAATTATAACTGCAAATAATAATCGGTTTTTACAATAAATAAATTTTAATTATAATTTAAAATTTTGAAATTTGACTATTTATCTAACTGTTTTTGTTTGGTAGTATATAACTCTAGATTTAGTGGATAAATAATTAACTATATATTACGGTGTAATGTACTCATTATTTCATTAATTTTTTTAATTAAGTATTAGGAGTTTAATACTTTATTCTTACAAATGCACAACATATTTTCTTTTCTTACTTGTAAAAACCTCTAAACACTTTTAGGATGAATGATTTATTTTTTATTTTTCCATTGGGTGTCATAAAGGGCCGAAGCCTTAAGGCCTAAACAAGACAAAGAGACAATCCCACCCACCACGGCGAATTGTGGGGTGAGTGAATTAACACTACAGTTGGGCCGTCAGTTCCACAAAGGAATCCAAAGCATTTCAAGTAGTTTAAAAAGTTAATGCTTACCCAAGAAAATTAACAAAGTTAATAGCTAATTGGGCCTTTGATAGGAAGGTTGCCATAAGAAGTTAAGAACAACCTTGAACTTGTTCCCCAATGCCTAACCAAAAAGAGAAAAAGTACTTGTTTTCCAAAATTGAAATAGTAGTCATTTCTGTCCCAAAAAAAAAGTCATTGAAGACCCAGAAAAAAAGTTAAAATATTAGTTGAGGCTATTATGAATTTATTATTAGCCATGTCTGAAAAAAAATGCAATTATTGTTAGTCTTTCTTTTTTTCAAGTGCTAAGTTAACACATTTTATAAATATAAAATTAATATCCGTATAAAAATAGCATCACATTTTTTGTACATATATAAATTTAGTGTTTAGTGCGGATAACATTATTCATATCATATCATATGATAAATACTAAGTAATGCATAAAAATTAAATCCCCTTATCCCCTCCATAAGAATGTCGATAATTTAATGATTTTCCGAATATTTTGAAGGAAGCATGAAACCCTATCTCACATCAATCATCATGTATGTTTGTAATCATCAATACTAAAATATATATAGGAGCTTGCATTGCTACCACCGTGTCAATTGCAACGTTAATAATTCAAGGCCACCCATCTCACAAGACATAAGTAATTAAGCACCTTAATTAGATCTTTAATTTGCGGATACTCCACGGTTGTTTTCTGGAATCATCACCGTCCCTCTATTAATCTCACCTACCTGCTTCACAACAGAAAACTCTTAGATATTTACAATCCATCAGGTACATACGATGGCTCTATACACAAATTATATATGCTGTATATATAATTCATGTTCTTTCACAGGGATCTGCAACAAACCCTAATTTAATGCAAGTTTCATAGTATCATATGTATGTGTCATGTGATTAGTGAACTCAAACACATATTATCGTTACTAATTTGAACTTTTTCAGTGTGAATGGAAATTGAATTAATGACACGTTGGCTACTTGGCTTTGTAACTAGCTAGTGTGAATGAGACAAGAATGAGTCCAAATAGTAAAGAACAAGATGCTGTTGGTATTAGCTATATATAGGATGATTATACTTATTCATAATAATAATAAGACACAAATAATAAAGGGTATGTACTAGCTAAATTCAAATGATTGCGTAGAAATACACAGTCAAAATAAAGCAAAGGGTGCAGTGTATACTAAATGCAGACAAAAGTGGTGGTGACTTTAATTTGTTGATGACATGGACGGTTGGTAAAGAGAGTGGTGGAGATCGGATGTGGAAAAAAGCCAAACAGTACTACTTGCAATTCTTCGCCGCACTAATAAGGAGCATTTAATCATCCCAAGAAATTAAGTGACAAAACATAAGATAACAAGATATAAAATTCAATCCAAAATTTTAAAATATCAAATTTTAAACATTAACAACAATGCACACAGACCGTTACCTACAATCACATGTGACATAATATTGAAAATTAGCATAGTGTATCTCAAAACTTTTGTGGTATATATATATATATATGTGTCTGGAACAGTAGTGATTATACTCTGTTAAATAGTAATTTGTTGTTTGTTGAATGTCTAAGAGAAAGAAACGTTATCTCCAACTCCAAGGGCAACCTCCTCTTCTTTCTCTTTCTGCCTCACCCATCATTGCTAACCGAATCAAATCAAATACCAAATTATTGGTTATTGGTACTTGGTACACTTCTACTATACATGTTCCACCTATGGCGTGACTCTTTCCTTGACACCTATGAACCTACACTTATTAAATAAACTAATAATCAATGTCTACACAATCAATTTTCACATAAAGCAAACAAATATTTCTTCCTGATGATAAAGTATTATAATTTGGCTAATGAAATAATGACATTTAGCTTAAATTTGGTCGGTTTATAAATAACACTTTACATGTTACTTTTTTTCTTAATTTATAATAATATTTCATCCTAAAATACCAAAATATTGTAGAAATCACATGATCCACTTTAATTTTTTTCTTTCACCATGTTGCACTGATTAAGATGTTATGATCTGTAGACATATTCCTAAGTATATCATCATTTTAATTTGTATTCGACAAATAGAAAAAAGATTACATATTACTTGTGCCTTAACTTTGAAAATTTGAAAATATATTTTAAAAGTATATAAATAATTGCTAACTATTTTTAAATAAAAGTCTTACCTCATCGGGGAAGTGTGTGTAAAATTAATTAATTAGGTACTATGGTTGATTGTTGCTCGTCACATCAATTTCCATTTCTCAATAATCATGATGCGTGGAGCTAATATTGATTCGTCGGTTATTCATATCCTTCGCGTCCTAACAAGCATCATTCTTTTAATTTTCACGCATATAATTCAATTTCTCTTGAAAGTCTAAAACACAAATTAATTAAGATGGATAAAATTTTTTATTTGCTTATATGCCGACAGAAAATAATGATGTTTATTTACACTACTTGTTCAGCTGTGAAACGCATCAAATGATTACACTTGTATTCTCATGTGCATAAACATACATCTCGATCTCCTTTGTTAGTTCCTCTTATTGAGGGGTGTTTTTGAGTTCTTCTAGTTAATTGGAACAGGAAAAAGTTTAGTAGTCATACATTTTTATTCATAGTAATTATAATTTTTTATTTTAACTTTAATTTTTATTTATAAATTAATATTAAATTAAATATATAATATTATATGCTATAAATATATAATCATGAATGTTATTTACATGAAATTATAAATGTTATTTATATTAAAATAATAATTTTATACAAAATATATATACTACTTTTTATTCACCTGTCACCCTCTTATTATATCGCATGTTTTGATCGTACTTGTGACATTGAGATTCTATAGCCAAAGCGTTAATTAATTATTATAAGTGAAATAATTCTGGCCCTCAAAATGCTGTGTGAGTGTGAGAGTGTCTCTTACAAAACCTGTAGTAAGGAAAAAAACCACTAATTAGTTGACTTTAAATATCTTACTCATAACTCACAAGCAACTTGTTCTTGCTATGAAATGGATACATGCATGATGAGTCCATGAATTTGTTGGTACATAAAAATTAAAGACTTTGACATTTGTTTCCCAAGATAAAGCAAAACAGTTCAAAGCACCCAGCATTAATAATATTGATGGTTGTACTCCTATTCCTTTCGGATTAGATATTCTGTCATTTTTAATTATGTATATAAACAATTGCGTTAGTTATAAAAATACTTTTTAAAAGTTCTTAGTTAATTGCCTATTTATTATACTAAAATTCATTTATTTTATTTAAAATTATCTATAAAGTATACAATAAAAAACATAATAAATTAAATATTTCATTGGATAGGAAAAAATAAATCTTTATATAAGTTTTTCAACAATAATAACATATTAATTGAAAATTCTTAAAATAGCATGTAAGATTGGTTATTTATACATAAGAAACTTTATTATTATTAGCACATAAAAAAAAAATTCATGATTTAAAACTATAAAAGAATTTTTTTTAAAAATGGAATTGATCATGATGACATTTATGACTTACAACTATCTGATGGAACGAACGAAATTATGAGTGCAAAATACTGAAATAAATGAATAAGATGTTTAACTGAAAACTTGAAAAACATGTCTAAATCTCACTATTGGATATTGATATATATTGCTTTCGTTTTTCAGTCTTGTTTCCTTGATGGGTGCGGGGCTGCCTTTCAACTCAAACCACCAATTTGTTTTCCTTTCGGCAATCATTTTTTATAAATAAAAAATGCTTAGTCAATTAACTTTTAAAGTTAAAAAAGAATATTAAAAATTTAGAAAATTATTAAATTGTTTTGGCTAGACCAGTATTAGTTAATAAAACTATAAAAAAAATATTTTTTAATTTGTCAACACTCAATATTAGTTAATGTTTTTATTGTGAGTACTTTTTTAATCCTTAGTTTTTAGAAAATTTATGTATTAGAATTTATAATTTAAAATTTATAAAAAAAATAATTTAAATATAGTTAATATTAAGTTAAAAAATTAATTTTTTGGTTAAACTTAGATTGCTGGTTGTTACACTTAGCTTGTTATTATTTGTTGGTTTAACGGTGACACTATATAGCTAGAAATTGAGAATGAAATTATGTATGACTTTTAGTCTAATCTAACCAAAATTTCCTTTTTCTTCTCATGTATTGTTTCATATTTTTCTTCTTCTTCTTTTTTCATGTAAAATATATATCAGTAGTTTTTGTTGGATTTAAGTTAGTTTGATTAAATTTGATGGTAAAAAATACTTATCCTCCTCAGGAGTGACCTGAAATCTATTCCAACATGAACAAATAAATAAAATAAATTCTTCCATCATTTCTTGAATATAAAGAGATAAATAATGTGACCCCACAAACCCTCCAATAATCGATCATAAATTAATAATAAATTCTGCCACAACTCTAATTTGCATCACACTCTTATTGCAATAATCTAAAAACTCCTCAGACCTCATCACCTGGCTCCAATTCATTTCCCAATTCTCAAAATATCATGTCTAATAATAACCAAGATCTTGGACTTGGTCTTGGTCTTGGCCTTGTTCATGGTGAAAACTGCAGCAACAAGAAGAAGAAGGAAGAGGAGGGTCATCCATGCAGCAATAATAATAAGGCATCATACCCATCTCTTACTTTAGGACCACAAGAAGCTTCTAGATCTTCTGAAACCACAACAGTTTCTTCATTTTCCAACTCATCGTGTAGCATCAAGAGGGAGAGAGATCAAGAATTATTGGTGCCAAAGTTATTAGACGAAGAAAACAAGATGAATAACAATAATCCATGGAAGCTTATTGATGTTGATGTAGATGATGAGAGTAACAATAATGGTAACCCCAGAAAGAAACTTAGACTCACCAAACAACAATCCGCACTCTTAGAGGAAAGCTTCAAACACCATTCCACTCTCAATCCGGTATTTATGATTTAATTGTTTTAATTTATTTAATTATTATATATCTTGCAGAAATCTTCAATTGATAGTAGATAGATCAGATTCTTCAGATATATTTATTATTCCAATCCTTTTTTCATCATCATCATCAGAAGCAAAAGCAAGAGTTGTCAAGGAAACTCAACCTCAGAGCCAGGCAAGTGGAGGTGTGGTTTCAGAACAGGAGAGCAAGGTATAATTCATCCATTTTTCTGTTTTCATTTTTAATTTTATTTTTATGCAAAAAAAGGTACTATTATTCGTTATAATCATTCATATGTATGTATGTACTATGTGCGCACGCAGGACAAAATTGAAGCAAACGGAAGTGGAGTGTTCGGTATTGAAGAAGTGTTGTGAGAGGCTAAGAGAAGAGAACAAGAGGCTGCAAAAGGAGCTGCAACATCTAAAATCCATGACCCAAACTGGACCCACCACCTTGTACCTTCATCAGCACCAGGTTCCGCCATGCCCTTCTTGTGAAACCAATAATAATAACAACTCAAACCTCCATCATCCTCGCTTCTTTAAAACTACCTACCCATTCACCCAATCATCCGCAGCTTGCTAGTTTATTTGCTATGCTACCTCAATCTCTACGTCATAATTACATACACTAGGACCACTTACAATCTTATTTACTTCAACCCCTAATTTTTCCCATATTGCAAGGATATCATATATACAAACTAAATACATATTTGTATTATGTGCATGCAGTATGTGTTTCATCTTTAATATATAACCACAAGAGGTAGTCTACATTTATTTACATCTCAATCATCAAACTTGTAAATTATAGTTCAGCTATTATTTGAACTTCCCACTTTTCGATTCATCATTCAATGGGGAAAAGAAAAAGTATGGTCTAGTCAATTTTATATTTTTTAGTAACAGAATCTCTAAAATTTAAAAAAACTAAAACATTCAATTTAAATTATTAATTGATGTTGGCTGAATTTTTATTTATAATATGATATGATTGTTAAGAAAAATCTCACAAAGTTTTTGTCATCCCTAACGAGAATAAAACTTAAGTATATATACTTGATTGTGAGGATACTATTATTAGGGGAAGATATACAAACTAGTAATGTTTTGTGTTATTTCTCTTATTATTTGAATGTGGTTGTCACTTGTCAAGGTAATAAGGGCCTTGGATCGGAGTTGTCGCAGCGTGGTGCAGGTGGGTCATGAGTCACATAAGAATGAATTTGTCTTGCCTTCAAAATTTTTATCATATAGTCTTTTCTAGATGCACTACATATGTTAATCATTTCATTTACGCAATCAATATGGATAACCTAATCGATTAAGCTCCAGCCAACTCTGTGTGTGTGTATGTGAAACAAACAACCACACAAATGGCCTCTGTTTCTTCCACAATAATTTACAAACAACTTTGTAATCTGTTTTGTTTATTGATTGTTGCCAATTTTATTATGAAGTAGTCATAATATAAAGCGCATGACATATATTATATTAATGGAAGTGGATTACTCTTACTCATCACATATTATGTTAAAATACAGAGATTATTATTATATTAAATAATTTATTTAATCAAATATATTAACTACATAAACATTTTTAGTTAATATATTTAAGTAAGTTATCACTAGGGCCGATGATGGGTAGGGTAGGGTATAGTTTCAACCCTAACCCTATACGCGGTTGATATTTTATTTATAATTCAACTATATCCTATTCGCGGGTTGAAAATCTCCAAATCCTATTCCTACCCGCACTCAACCCGCGAGTATCCAACCCTACTCGCGGGTTGCGACTGGTGAGACAGCGACGTGAAGGTGATAGGAGGGTCTAAGGTTTCGACAGTTGCTTCAATGCTTAGGACTTAGAAGAGAACGAGAGAGTATGATGTATGTTCTTGATATTCTGTGAGTGTTTGAGAGTGAGAGAGATTAGAATTATCAAATTAGAGTGTGGAATGAGATGTTTAATTTAAAAATTAGGATTTGTAAAATTTCATATTTATACATGTAAGTAAATGGAAAAAGCTTTTACATATTCAAGGCATGAAAACTACAAATTGAAATAATAGCTATATGGGTTAAGATTTTTTTATACAACTAAGAGGTCATGTATTCTATCGTCAACACTCGATCCAAGCGAATTGGATAGGATTGAATACCCGTGAATAAGGTTAGTATTGCCATCCCTGATTATCATCGTTAATGTTTTCAAACCAGTAGTATTTGTATCAATATTATTCAACTTTAATTTCATCGAATAGGCCACGCAAAAATATATTAATTATAATGTATAATATTATCTTTTTCAAATCAAAAAGTAAAACGAAAGGAAATAATGTGGTTGCCTGATGATTAATGAGTGATTCAGCAAAAGCGACTAACGAATACAAAAAGACAATTTTTTTCAATAATAATAATAACAATAGCAATTATTATCAAGATGACTACTGGTGAGTACACTGTATGTGTTTTTTTGCACGCGTGCTGAGCTTATCTTGGAAGATCATTCATGATTGATTTCATCAAAAACGTTTATTATTCATGATGATTAAAAATAATATATAGTATGATATGATGAGTAGTGTTGATCAAGTTCTAATCATATATTCTTAGCTTGTCATTATCGAAACTATGATGGGCACCAATTGTCTCCATGTGTCGGCGGCGTCGACCCAATCAGAATCATCAGCGATTGAAAAAAAAACATGGGAGTGATAGTGATGATTAATCAACTAGTTAACTTGCTATTTAATTGTTCTTTCTATTGGATATTGGATATGCTCCAAATTAATAAACAACTTGATAATTTTGTAGGACTACTATGTATGTAAATGTTTCATGACAACAACGATTACGTAGCCTTAGCTTTCCACGTTTGAGAATACGCACCTCTAAAAACCATTCATCTTAATATATAAGCCAAGGTTTTACGCATACATAAAATTTTAATTGATATTTACGATCGATAATATAAGTTTCGGTAATTACCACAAGAAAATATATATATATATATATCTCAGTTACATAAAAATTAGGCCAATGTAATATAATTAGCTTTTGCTAATTGCTGCACTTTTGAATACAAAAATGGTAATTAGGCCAATGTATTGAAGTGGGTGGTGGGTGTGCATCATGCATGTGTTGTGTTGTGCGACACATGTCATTCGTGATAATTTCATTTTTCCTGAGCTTATTATTAAATGAATGCTACTATGGCAATTTTAAATAACATATGACTTTGGGTTTTTATAAATTTATCACTAATTTTGTCAAAGTTCAACAGTAATACAAATTATGCAGCTAATAATAATAATAATTATGTTTTATTAGATCTGTTGCATGTTAACTTCGTTAAAAAATGTTGTTACTTTCCCTCCCATTTTTAATTATATTTTTTAGAATAATGTTATGGAACCAACGTTAGAGGACCAATAGAAAACTAATGTGTGTAATTAAAAAAATAGCGGGTGGTAAAATGAAAAAAAAAAAAAAGAAAATATCTTTCTAATATTGGTTATCAAGACTTTCTCTTTTTTTTTAATAGAGTTAACTTTAGTAAAGGTTTGATTAATTTTGTCAAATGAATTTCATATTTTTTGGATATTAGAATAGTTTTAATTAATTATAGTTTGTTTTGTTAAGGTATAAAAAAAAGTATTAATTAATACTAATTACTCAAAAATTGGTTCCCTGTAAATTTTCTAAAAAACAATATAGTTTACTAATTATTATCCAAAGAGCAAGAATATGATAAATGTCATCCGACGAAAGGAATCGAAACTAACAGCAATTTTTTTTTGGGTTGATTAAACTAAAAGCAACTAAACACTAGTTTTGGAGCGTGTGGGTCGGCTCTTTAGCCACTTGTTTTTGGGTTGGATTACAACTTAAATTTGACTTTGTAGTTTAAAAAAATAAAAGGAGAAAGAAAGTAGAGGCTGGTCTTTTAAGTTCAAGTAACTGGCTGACTACCTGTTAGGAAAACCCATCTGTTTGTTTTTGACACATCTAGACATCTAGTAACAGAAATCCCAAAAAAAAAAAAAAAAAAGACATCTAGTAAGGCTAATTCTATGCAGATTTATATATGGAACTGTTAGAGAGAGAATACAAAAAGAATTAATAGAAGTAAAGAAAAAAAAAGAAGGAAACTTGAAACTTATGACCGGTTATTATCAAATTCTAATGGCTACTATGCAAACATTTCCAATACTCATCATAGTTTTACTTTCCTAGCTAGTATTTCTGTTTAAATAGTAATTTCTTAAGGCGATCCTGAAGAAAGGTTTAGAACTAACGAAACATTGAATCACCATATATATATATAGGTTCTAATTTCATAGTGAAATAAATAATGCGTTCATTATATACACTTCTTCAGCATGGTACACATTACACAACGCAAATTGCATATTCTGCAATATTCATTCATACAGCAGCACACATCAATTTCATGAAATAACGAAAGGATCAACAAAAGAAAGTCACAACGCCACGGTAGAAGCAGACATCTTAACGTACACTTAAACAAAATTACTAGCGCTCCTTGCTACTTGATAAATAAATAAATAAATAAACAAATAAGAGACAAGAAAAAAAGAAGAAGAAAGAGTATATAATAAGGCAAATAAAGATTCCAATTCAGGTACTCTTTGTGAACTGCCTGATATTATTATGGTGGTAAGCGGTAATGTTGTCCATCAGGCATAATATAATGGCCATGTGAATCCATGTAGAGAGATGATGAGTTTTGATGATGATTATTATGATGTGGATGTGGATGATGGATGCCATCCATGACCATGAATTGCATGTCTTCGGATGGCTTCCAGTGTCTCTTCCTCTGATTTATGAACCAGTTGTTTATTTGCTTCTGATCAAGTCCTGTTGATTCAGCCAATGCTACCTTCTCTGATTCAGAAGGATAAGGCCATTTGTAATGTAACTCCCACCAGGTGAGTAGCTTCTGCCTAGCATCTTTGGGGAGTTTTCCTTTCTTCTTCTTCTTGGACAGTTCTTGCTTCAGGCTGCTTAAGTATCCACTGTACTTTCTAAGCAAGTGGTTCTTCAGTTCACGGTCTTCTGCTCGAGGATCAATCTCCCCCACTACTCCTGATTCTTCGTCGCCGCCGCTGTTTTCTTGTTCATCCTCTTCTGATGAACCAACTCCTTCACATTTATCCTCTGCTCATCATCATCAAACCAATCAGCTACCACTTATTGGAACATTTGAAAATAAAGTCGTACATATATATAGAGGAGATTCTAGCAATCAAAATCACATAACAAGTTATTAACAGCAACTATATGCATGTACGTGCACAACACTGGACACTAGCCTCACCATTTTTAACCAATTTTGTTGTTTGCATGGGTATCCACCGGTCCAAAACTTAATAATTAATCTCTCGAATATTGAGACAAAATAAAAATTCTTAGGAAAAAGGGTATTTGTAACCCTGACTTTTTTAAAATGATACAAATGAACTTTCAACCTTTAAGAAATACTAGAATGCCTATCACCTTTGAAAAAATGAGATCATCATGCTTCTCTGTTGCTCTGACTCACCAAATGATAATAGAAAATGCTTGTGTGGCTGAAATAGTTCACGTTTTGACTCAACGGTACCCAGCGTGGACACATCCTTGCTTCTATGTTCAAAACGTCGTTGTTTCTTCTCAAATTGTTAAGCTCATTTGCAATAACCAAAATGAAGTTGTTTCTCCTCTCACTCATTCCCCACAAAACACTCATCTTGACAGTGTTATTACACACTCACCTTTAATTACACGATAGGACAGAGTGTGTAATAACACTACCAAGATGCGGGGTTTTGTGAGAAATAAATGAAGGAAAAAACAACTTTGTTTTGGTTATTACATATGAGCTTCACAATTTCAAAATAAACAATGTAGTTTTGGACATAGGAAACGAGAATATATTCATTTTGGACACCGTTGAGTCAAAATGGAACCTATCACACAAGCATTTTCCATTGGCATTTGTCGGATGTCCTTTACCCAGATCCTTATAAGCAAACAAATTCCATTCTAATCTTACCGAGAGAACCAAACCCGGAAAAATTATTAAGGGACACAAACTCTTGGATTTGTGCCAATTTGTGTTGGTCCATTTTTAACCAAATTGACTAGGCTTTCAGAGCCGGGCAGTCATATAATTAATGCTCTTTGTTAAATAGAAGGAAAAATGTATAGGAAATGTTTCGAGTATATCCGGAACACCGGTGTTCCTATATTCGAGTATACAATGAAGATTAACAGCTAAAAATATAGGAATACCGGTGTTCCGGGTATACTCGAAACGCTTCCAAATGTATATGTATGTAGTATAATTTATTCAAAGAGTTAGGTATCTCACGAATTTCAGCTGTTAATGAGCTTAAAAACATTAAGTTCTCCACGATAACATATTGTCCAAAACTACAGTTACATGTCTATTTACAGATTATCGACAAAAAAAAAATTAATTTTTGGATAAAATTTTACTATTTCTTTAGTTAATATTTATGGTAAATAAAAAATCATTGGTGATAGGTTGTATGAAAATTCAAAAGACAAATTAGTGTTCCATGCACCATATAAAATGATACCGTTTTTATGCTCATGCAGTAGCAACAAAATATGTCACTATATATAACCACTAGAAACAACTTCGTTTCATTTTACATCATCTATAGATAGAAAGAAAGGAAGTGAATTAGGAATCACGATAATCCGATTTTCGTGTATTTTTAGCCGTTGATTTTAATTATATATATATGGATAATTATATGTGTACACACTTACACATGCGTACACACCAAAAATTTTACGCGCTATACCAAGTAATTTCATGTTCTTCTACTAGCGCCTTTCTCCTCAAAGCTTCTTCTCTCCTTTTCCTTCTCCGTCTCCTACCCTAGCAGTCACGCTGTCCATCCCCACATCATCTTTGTCTCCGTTGGCCTTGTCTTCAAACATGCCGTTCTCGCCATTTTCGTCACCGTCAGTCCGTCATGGTCACTGCCTTTCTCCTCCCTTTTCTTATTCCGTAAGTGATGGTGGTGGTGGTGGTGGGGTGGTGTGTTGTTGTTGTGGTGGTGGTATTCTTTTTCTGTAACTGTTATTGTTGCTCATCTTCGTTTATTTTGATTTATGTGCTAAATTAAAGCACGTTATTTCTGTGGTATATGTGACTGTTTTTGTGCTATCGTACATTCTTTATTTTGATGTTGTATTCATGTGTTAAGGCACATTATTTCTGTTCTATATGTGAATACTTCTGTGCTACACGTGAGATGCATTGCTTTTTCTTTTCCTTTTTTTAGCATTGAAAAAGTGAACCACAGAAAAGATGGATTGTAGCACAGAAAAAATATAAATTCTGCTTCTTCTTTATTTTAATTTCTTGCTTATTTCCTTCTTCTCTAAACACAGAAAAAATGAATCCCAACGCAGAAAAGATGAACTTTAGCATAGAAAAAAATACAGATTCTACTTCTTTTTCTTTATTTTAATTTCTTGCTTACTCTCTTTTTTCTCTAAGCACAGAAAAATTGAACCACAACACAGAAAAGATGAAATATAGCACAGAAAAAGAAAAAATTATTCTTCTTCTTTATTTTAATTTCTTGCTTATTCTCTTCTTCTTCTCTAAACACAGAAAAAGTGAACCATAGCACAGAAAAAATGGATTGTAGCACAAAAAACACAAACTCTGCTTTTTCTTCTTTATTTTAATTTATTTATTTATTTTTTTCTTCTCTAAGCACAGAAAAAATGAACCACTGCACAGAAAAAAATGAACTTCAGCACAAGAAAAACACAAATTTCAAATTTTATATGTGTTGAGGTTCGTATTGCTCTTTCTCTTCTTCTTCTCTAAGCAAAGAAGTGAATTCCAGCATTGAAAATTAAAAAAAAATGCAGCAGTAGTGAAGGAGGAAGAATGCAACAACGAAAAACAACAACAAAGGATAAAAAAGATTGAAAAAATAGAGGTTGATGAAGAAGACGAAGAAGATAAATGTGGGTGGAGTGTGTTTGGATGATTTTTTAAGAGTGGGTTTTTGTTTTGAAGGAAGAACGGTTACTTGAGGGAGTGTTTGAATAGCGCGTGTTTAAGGGAGTGGTAAAGCGGGTGTTTCTCACCTTCTTTGAGTGAGAATGGTTTTAGTTTTGTATAAATGATGTGTACCGAATTTTCAGTAAGACTGACTCATCTCCAAAAGGATATAACGTGTCTACCATTTAATTAGACTGAAACTAACTTAACTGTCAGATTTAGGTTGTATACAAATATTTATATAATAAATTGAAAAATGAAAAATATATTTGACTGTTCAAAATATAGTAAAAAAACCTAGTATAAAACTAAGAATACAATCTTGTCCTGAAAAGTACTGTTGAACGGTAAGTAAGAGGTGTAAGTAGTGGGCCTCGTGAGGCGAAATAAACACAGAAAATGAGAGAGGGTCAGAGGGGTCATTTTTTTATTCAGGCTCTTGTATGAGTATTACACTACGTTTCTGAAAAAACTTAACAAAACCTACTGTGTTCTTGGGGAATTGGGTGACTTGAACAGCATCCAATGTATTAGTACCACTGGCAGTTCCCAACCCAATCAAGACAACAAATCCAATGAGATTAAAATACTATTTCCCTTTGCTTTACTGCAAAGACCCACCGTACCAGAGCCCATATCTCTCTGTTATCACTAATAATGATGTGGGGGTTGTGCGCATGTGCGATATATAAATACTGCACATATAATATACTAATCACTAATGAAATTATGCTAATATAATATTCTCAACCAAATGCTCAAAACTCAAAAGCATTCTTCTAAACTTATAATAATTAACTAATTAGGGTGTATTAGGAAGACAATATTAGAAGAACCATTTTGTCATTACTCCAAGTTTAGTAAAAATACAAAAGGGCTCTTATAAGGTGATTAATATAATTTCGTTTTATATTTGTCTTAAATTACAAAGTCCAAGATAATTAGGTACGTATGTATGTAGCTAGCTAGGGTAGTTAGTAAGTTAGGGTTCTGTGGTCGATGAATGATGAATATAATTAGGTTCATTCCGTAGGGAGAAGAGAATATACGAACCAGAGAAGATGCGAAGGGGTCCGTTATTGGAAAGCATGTTAAGCTGAGACTCAATCCTGCGCATGAACTCCATGGCCTCTTGTATAGGCCTTGAAACTTCCTCCCTGTACTTCACTAGCATGTCATAGTATGCTTCCTGTATGTTAAGTTTATTATTAATAATAATAATAATAATAATTAATTCATACAAATTAAACTATTTCAAATAATCCCCAATTTAATTTGTTCATATAAATCCCCCACCCTACCATGAATTGGTCAAGTTCAGGGTCCTTGCCGCAGGTGGAACCAACCAAAGACCGCTGCCGTGACTCGAATTCCTGCCGAGCCGCGCTTAATCGCGCCACCACTTCCGGCGGAGCTCCTACCTAAGCACCAACAAAATTGAAGAGAAATTAAGTTGTGTATATGTGTATGTGGAGCATATAAAGTAATGGATCGGAATGAAGAACCTTTTGGCAGTCTATGTAAGCTTGTAAGAGATTAGAGTAGTGAGGATGGGCGATGATTTTGGCTTTGATGGCTTCAACATCATCATCGTTGGAGTTTTGATGAAGATTGCTTGGACTCATGAGAGGATAGTTGAAAATCTGATGATGAGTAGTGTGAAGGTGCTGCTGCGAGGAGGAGTTGTTGTTGGGTTCGGTTTTGACGGAAGGTAATACTTGATGATGGGATTGAAAGCAGTGATCGGATCCAGAAGGAGCAGCATCTGCAGTAGATTGATGATGATGATGAAGAAGATGAAAGGTGTTAATTGGAAGATGATGAGGTAGGGTTGAAGAAGCAGGAAGCGAAGAGTACAAGAAAGTTGCCCTTGAACTTGAACTTGGCCTTTGATTATTATTGTTGCTATTATTAGTGTATTCCTCCATTTGGAAACAAACCACTTCTTTCTCTCTCTCTCTCTCTAACTGATTAGCTAATTAATAGTCACGCACCAAGCCTTGAGGGGAATTGAAGGAAGGTGGCTTATAGAAACCCTAATAAGTAAGGAAAGGTGAGGTGATTGATTGGTAATGATTATGGTTATGGTGTGGAGTATCAGTATGGACCACAAGCTTAGGGTAAGTGAGATATGATGATGTTGATATATATATATAATAGTTAATTAAAGAGGTGTGAATTATTGGAGCAGGAGATGGAGGATTAGTCTCTCACTGTAGTGGTACGGATGAGAGTTGTAGAAGAAGAAGAAGAAGAAAGAGAGTGGTGGCGCTGTTGGAATCGTGGTGTGTGGGTGTGGTGGTAGGAATGTAGGATAAATGTTAGTGTAGCGTATAACACAACCCCACCCCTTCACTGTTTTCCTTTCCCTTCTTGTCTTTACTTTCTCTATCTCTTCACCTCTTATTAACACATTCTTCCACACATCCATTAACTTTTATTTATTAGATTAACGATAAATAGTTCTACCGTATACATCGATTTTTTAATTAAATTTAATTAAGTTTTTTATTTTATATTAATAAATAAAAGACCATTTTAGTATTAAATAAAATTTTATTTTAATACTATTTTTTGTATCATTTGATATTGAAATTATTTTTTATTTTAGTATAAAAATAAATAAATTAGTTAAAATTAATTGATTAAAATAAATATACATATAACATTATTGTTATATTAAATTATAAATTTATGAAACTCTTCTAATGATAATTTTTAAAAGTATTATAAAATAATATTTTATTAAAAAAATATGTCATAGTAATTATGAGTTAAGATAGCTAAATCTTAAATTCTTACTTTTAATTTTATTGTATTTACGTAAAGAGAAATTAGATGTATGTGTAGCTTTTTATTATTTTAATTGTTGTCTAGCTACTTTATTATAAGTGATCAATTCAATTCTTTTTTTTTTTAATTTATGTTGATCTTTAAAGCGAATAATATATAATATATATCCAAATTAACTTGATCTGCGTGAAAGTATATATAGCATTTCATAATTTCATTATTTTTCAACTCTTATTGTTAACAGTTGAAATACTTTAATTTTAGCAGAGATATTGTTACATCATGACCTGAAATACATATTGTTCACTCAATTTATATTTAATTGATTAAGACAATGCAATTTTAACAGTTTTATTAAATGATTATCAGAATAGAATTTACAAGCATTTTTAATATATAGTTAATATAATAGTTATATATCTAAAAAATCATCATCATTTTTAATTTGATAGATCTATCTAGTTGGCCTTGGGAAGGGGTTGAATTAAGAATACCAAATTAGTTTTTTACACATTTAAATAGGCTAATAATTAAAAATTCAGGCGGTTTAGCATAGTACTTTGAAAATAATCTTATATATGTAGTTGCATGGGGTAAAATGAGGTAGAAGCAATTATGCAGTGTTTAAGAAAATGGTTAAGATGACAACCTCAAGTAATTCCATGCAACAGGATAATGTAAAAAAAATTATTTGTGTAAATCTATGAATGAATTACAAAACCTCTGCAGTAATTATCACAAAACCGGAAAATAACGGCATTGAAACCGCCACCAATTATATGTTGCTATATGTCCGTCAATTCCCTTAATTAAGATTTTAAGTGCAATACAATTTACATCTGGTCTCTAACACAAACATCATAGACATGATAGTATTTTCATTAGAATTAATCTACTTTATGCGCTACATTTTTAACACGAAAAAATATAAATATTAACATAAAAGAAATAAAATATTTAGGTTAGTGTTTGTATTTTTTCATATAAAAATGAGATATACAAAAATATAAAATGATACATATAGCATTATTATTTTCATTATACAAATAAAGCCAGTTACAAACTCTAATTAATACCTAAACAAAAAAAAAACTTAAGACCTAATAATAGTATTTTCAAAAGAGTTCTTCAAATAAACCATAATAAGAGGGAAAAGGAGAGAGAGGTGTAAACCCAATACACCCATGCATTTTACAGCTCTCTTTTCTTTGATTAGTGTGAGGTGTAAAATTGAGACAAAAGAACAGTTCTTATCCTGCTTGATTTTGTCAAGTATCCTTTTCAAAATGCTAGCTACCTTATTATATCATAAATAATTCTGCACATTTTTTTGACAATTGTACCTTCTCAAATATGCACATATACAACAATCTTGGGACTCAATTATCACGCTATTAATTAGTGACCCTAGCTAATAGAAATTTTTTGTTTTTAAAATAGGACAACAATAGAATTAGCACTTTATACTACTATATTTACCAACACAAACACTTAATAAAACATATCATGAATGCTTCTACCCCAAACATCTTAAATCCATCAGTAAGTACTTAGCCTAATAATTAGTACCTTATTCATGTATTCATGTTTGTTATCAAAATTTATAGTAGTTATTTCACTCTTTCTTTAACTATATTGTTAGAATTATTGGATTTGAATGGCTCAGTCTACATAGTTGGAATTCTTTCAACGGTAAGCAGCGCGACAAGTATTTTCATCTGACAAGAGATGAAAGGTGTGTCATATAGTGTCCTGCAAAATTATCAGCAATCGGTCCATAAATTTCAATTTACAAAACTTTAATTTCATATGTATGAACTAATTTTATAAAATTTAAATGATGATGAACGTAAATAATTTGTTTTCATATTAGAAAAGAGGGACAATCATTTTAAATTGATATAATAATTATCTCACTAGTCTGACTAAACAAATGTCTAGAGTTCGAATCTCGTCTTGTGCATATAGTAATATCTATTGACCAATAAATTTTTAAATAAAGCTCAAATTCGTAATGAATTAGTCTTTAATTTGTCAAGATTTGAAATATCATAAAAAAAAATAACACCTCAAAATAGAAAAAAAAATATTGCTCAGAAATATCATTTATATTTGTACAAACAAATAAATACTTATTAAATTTACAACTTTGAATTTTGATTGAATGTGCTGAATTGATTTATATATCATTTGAAAGGGTATGGCGAGGCCGGGTCCATAAGCTTTGTCGAGTTTATAAATTATATGAAAGTTTTTCTGTATATTTCAAAAGGTGAGATATACCGTATTTCATATTTTTTAGCTGTTGATATTGATTGATTTTAATTATAAAATTCATATATGATAAAGATTAACGGTTAAAAAGTAAAAAAAATACGGTATACCTCATTTTTCGAGGTATACCGAAACACCTTCCTAAATTATAATAAGGATTGGGTAGGGTGTGATCTCCTTTACTAGTGGAGTTAATATTTTTTATAAACATTTATTTTATCGCAATTATCTTTTCTATAACAGCTATCACATTCATAAACATAATAAGTTTTTCCTTTTCATTGTATCTCCTAATTTTTTTTTTTGTCTCTAAAAGCATTAATTAATAAGATGGGATAAATAGTATGAATTATCTTTAAAAAAAGTATATGTAACTAATAAAAGATAATTAATAATCAATCAATTTTATATTTTTTAAAAAATATAATATTTTAAATTTAAAAATTAAAATATTTAATTTAAGTTATTAGTTGATGTTGACTATATTTTTATTGATTACTTAATATTACTCTTATATACACATCTATGTAATATATGTTTTTTTTATTTGCGTCATATTTTTATAAATTTTTATTTTATTTTACGGAATGCTATAGTTTTTTTAGTTTAGCAAAGATCTACTAAGGCATTTCAGTTATAACATATCATGAAACTTTTTTTTCTTTCACGAGCTTAAATGGGTAGAAAAAGATAACATGAAGGTTATATATTTAGCAAAATTAATATGTATTTTAAGAATAGAATAATTATATTTTGTAATGATAGCATGTTTCCAATATGTGCAGAGAGTGACAGTCACAAGATTAAAGAAGAAGAAGGCAAGCACCCCCCGAGAGTCCCGCGCTATACTCTTGAGCGTGGGGTCCATAATAATCTGTTTAGTTTTTTTAAATTTTGAAATAATTAATTTCTAGTTTCTATTGTTCACTTCCTTTCCTCTCAGTTATTCTTTTGTTGAATTTTTCTGAGACAGATTGGACGTTTCCAACTTTCCGACACTAAAAGAGTAGTCCACAACACTGTCCATGGCAGTCAGCGACTGAGTTCTCTCCTTTTTTTCATCTCCTCCATAACTACTCCACCAACTTCAATTCATCATTTGTCATTCAACTTCACTATTCTTCTTCGAACATACATCACTTCTATTACCTACTACATACTACTATGGTTCCTGGTTTTCATCATTTCTTGGGTTGGGTAGAATCACGGGAATGACTTGACTTTGGTTAAATCAATTTTAATTTCGTGTTTTATGAATACTTTACCCTCATACTGATTCGGTTGTTGAGTTAATTAGCTAATACAGCACAGGCAATGCATAATGAGCTATTATTGGGCCTTTAACTTTTGCCAATCACTTCACCATATTTTTATTATTTTATATTTATATCATATTAATGAATAATGAGCTGTTACTGTCATGTCACTTGCAAAGTTACATACATTTGAAATGACAAAAAGAAAAGGCAAGAAATTTATTGAGAAATCGAAGCTTAGAGACCAGAATAATGTGTCCATGCATGAATGCAAGTACCAAAGAAAAAGAAATTGATGAATGTAAAATGTTAGTGGTTGGTCATAATTAGTTTGAGACATGAATTGCTATAAATTTGAGAATAGTAAAATTAATGAGTTTACTCTTTTTATCTGTTTTTCTACTCATAGTATAGTCTCATGGTATTGCCGCATTTATTTTTTATTTATTTAGTTATTATTATTAACTTTTTGTTAGGAGGATTTCGAATTTGAAACAATATAAAAAGAGAGAAGTCTAATAAAATAATTTATACCAATCGAACTTAATTCTAATTGGCTTGCCTTCGTTTAGTTTGTTTGCAAAATTAGGTATGGTTTATTTTAAAATCATTATAGTAATTAGAATATGTATACTTCTAATAGGATATTATATTTTTGTTTTTCTTTCTAAAAATGGGTAGAAAGTTAGTTATCCTAGAATAGAGTAATATATAGAGAATTGAGGGGGAAATATTTGGGGCTGATTGGTTTGGCCATTTTTATTTTCATTTTCAATGAAAATAAAAGTATCGCAATAAAATATGATTGGTTTGGTATTTTTAAATTATTTTCAATGAAAACATTTTCACAAAGATAATACAAAGGTGAAAACGTTATTTTCTTATTTTCAGTGTTTTTAGTTATTCCAATTGAAAACGTTTTTAACCCAAAACACGCTATTTTCAGTTTTTTTGTTTAATATTCGATCCTCTCTTTATACACTTTTTTTCCTCACCCTAGCATCGGCTTTTATATACGCTCTTTTCTTTCTCAGTGCTAACTGCATAACATTTCTTTTCTATCATTAGTTTCAATATCATTCAAGGTTAAAATATTTTCAAAGTTTTTTTATCTGAATTTATAATGTGATTGGATAGCATTGTTTTAATTAAATTGCATGTCTTTATTTTTTTTAACTTTGTTTCTTTAATCTTATACTATTTGTTCTCTTTTGTACTCTCATAGTCAATGATAAGTAATTTGATAGCCATTATAGGAAAAATATGGCATGGAATATGTAAATGATAATCTCTATTTATTTATCACTGTCAACCCTATTTATATAGTGTTAAATTTTGTATAAAAAAACATATAAGCCTCTAAATCGAAGAATATTAGTATATAATTAAATGCTGTTGTTGTGCATTTATAAAATAATTTCCAAATAAATGAAAATAATAATTAGGAATCCAAAATAATATTTTTTTAGATATGTCATATGTATTATTATTTTTAATTGTGCACTTATAAGATAATATCCAAAATAAATATCATGATTAGATATATTTCATGATATATTTGCTTTTAGGTATGCCATATATATTATTATTATTATTATGGAATGAGTATAATGAGTCAATTAATTGATATGTATCATGGTTAGACATAATATTTTAGTTGGTATAATGAGTATGTTAACTTAGTAGCTTTTTTTATTATGAATGCTTAGTTCAAGATAGCAATTTATTTTATGTTTGATATTTTATAAATTAATTGTTAAGCTAATTCAAAATCAAAATAATTAAAATAGGGTAGATAAGAAAAATATGATTATATATTTTAAAATTAATATTAAAAATACATTTTGAAAATAAACAAACCAAACATATTTTTACTATTTTCATTATTTGAAAATGAATTTTATTTTCACAAACCAATCGCATTTTCAATAATGTGAAAATCTAAAAATAAAAATTATTTTTAGAAAATAAAAATAAAAAATATTTTCACAAACCAATCAGCCCCTTTATATTACTGCCTTTTTCACACTTTTATTATTTTGTCTATAACTTTTTAGTTAAAAGTTAAAATATCACCATTTCCAACCAATATTGCCATTTCATAGTTAAAAAGTATGTTTTTATATATATTTTTACCTCATTCAAAAAGTTTGACGATATATTTGTAATAATTAATTAAAATATTTACATATATAATTGCGCATCCTTTACCAAACACATTTATAGTATAGTTTTATTAATTAAAGTTAACTTTTATTAATCACTACATATCATCAAACCTCTTCCCTTTCAATTGTGAGGTCAACATCTTTATCGTGATTAAATAGTACTTTTGCATAAATTTATATACAACCGTTTTTGAAAATTTTATTTGTATAATGATAGGATTAGTAATATTGGGCTCATAATCCAATTATATTAGACAATTATACTATAAATAATAATAGTTTGTAATAGTTTTAGGTAAGTTTGGAAATGAAATGACTCTAGTTTCTCTTTTTGACCCTAATTCTAGGAATTTTCTCTCAATTCTCTCATTGATTTCATAATTCTTTCTTCTAATTGATACTAATTCGTATCTAATGGTGCTTTCATTGAATTCTCTTCCTACTTTTGATGGAAAAGAAAGTGGTTATTGGTGGGTAATATGTGTTTGTAAATTCTGGAATTCTAACAAAATTCCTGAATCAAAATGGTTTTCTATGGTCTATGATACATTGAAGGGTGAAGCTTATTAGTGGTATTGTTCATGGCGGTTGAACAATTTTTCCGCAAAATGGATTCAATTTGAAATTGCATTTCTCCATAAATTTCAACCAGATTTCAGTGTAGTTCTGCCAGAATTGGATTCATCATCAGTTTCAGATCCAAATCCAGCAGCAAAGTCAACAACGGTTATCGCTTTTAATTTGAATCCCGAAGGAGAAGAAGAAGAATCAGAAGCATATTCAACAGAAAAATTAAATCAAGCCACAATTTCAGATCCGAAATCCACATTACAATTTCAGAAACCAACACAAAAATTCAAGTACAAATTTGATAGAGGAACATGAAGTAACTGATCAGCTCGAAGACGGCGACAGCGTGCAAGAATCGGCGATGATCACTGACAGCGGCTGTGTCCAAAGTAGCGCCGATGACAAATTTCGAATTCAAGCAAACACAAATTGATCACAAAACGTCCAAATCTGAGGCATCAATAGCGACAGAGATCTCAGCATTGCCATTGGAAATTGAAGAAAAAATAGACGAAAAAAGGGGAACGTAGATGCAGACTCAAATTCAACCAATGCAACAATCACAGTCAGTCAGGAACAAAATATTAGATCAGATTTTCAGAGCACACCAAAAATTACATGCCAGAGGCAAGATGAAAAAAATGATGCTCAATTGTATGAACCGGGCAGTGGTGACGGCAATGTAACCCGTGGCTTCGAACATGAGAGCGCCGGCAACTGGTCTGAACTAGCAGGGGTAGTTGTGCTGCAGCGACCACCACCAGAGCAGCCAGATTTGGAACCGCTTGTGGAGATAACGGATGCAGGACGACTCAGATCTTTGGATAATGACGACGGCCAAGATGTGGGAAGCAGGGGCGCTGAGTACGCCGAGTACGGCGTTATCAAGGAGGAGAAGTGACGGAGTACGGTCACGACCCTCGTTAATGGAGCAGCAACGGTGGAGGGCGGTTCAACGTCCATGATGGAGGAAGGCAGAGCAGCGTTGATAGTGAGCTCCTACAGTGGACATAGAGGCCGTCGAGCTCTTCCATTCATCGGGAAGCCGCCGTTTCTCCTTGCGGCGGTTCTCCCTTGGGCCCGGGACGAGTCGCCGTGCATAGCAAGGAAGGAAGAAGGGGTGTGGTTAGGCGTGAATCTGGGAGGGATGAGCGAGAGCCGATGTGCTTCGTGGATGACCGGCGGCTTGTGCGACGGTACGCCATGGAAGGTGATGACGGGCTTGAGGCATGGGGTAACGGCTGGAGCAAGGCTGTCTGGCGATACAGAGAAGAAGGTGAGGGAGGTTGGATCTCTCTTCTGCCTCAGGAGCGTGAATGCAGAGAATGAGGGGAAGGTGTTGACCCCTCTTCAAGAATTGGGCTTGGGCTTTTCTGGGCATCAATTACAATCTACAGATCCTGTATCTCGGTCAAAAGTTGGGCTACACTATACAGGAAAATATTTTGAACAATTGGTGGGCTTTAATTTTTTTAAACAATGGGATATTGGTGGATACTTTAATTTTTTAGCAGTAGTATTTTTTTTTCTTCTTTTTGGTAGTAGTATAGTAATTTTTTTTAATGAATGTTTAATTTGTATTTTGGATTTTTTTCCCCTCAACCTTGAGGGCAAAGTTGTTTTGAAAGGTAGGGTAATGATAGGATTAGTAATATTGGGCCCATAACCCAATTATATTAGACAATTATACTATAAATAGTAATAGTTTGTAATAGTTTTAGGTAAGCTTGGAAATAAAATGACTCTAATTTCTCTCTTTGGCCCTAATTCTAAAGATTTTATCTCAATTTTCTCACTGATTTCATAATTCTTTCTCCTAATTGATACTAATTCATATCATATAATAAAAAAATTAATCACTAAAATAAATCACCATATATTTATATATCAAAATCACTATATATTTATATATGAGTACATGTGTCACAAAAAAATATATGAATACATATGAAATATGTAAGTGATATTATTATTTTTAATGTGTATTTTATATTTTATATTTTAATGTATATTATACATTAATATATTAATATATAGTTGATTTTGATAATTAATTTTATATACAAATTAAATAGCATAATCTTTCTACTATTTTGCTATCAAAAATTTTTAGACCAAAATTTAGACACCAATATCTCAATCATTAATCTTACTTTGATGATTAAAATTTGGCATCTAACTTTTGACAAATATAATTATTGTTTCCATAAACATATATATCCCCGGAACAAGAGGTTTTGAGTCAATATTATTCTCCTCTTAAAGAGGGAGAGATAAACAATTGCATAAAAAAGTGGTCATCATGCCCAGGTTGACACTACTGCTATCTTCACTTTCCTTTTTCCTTTTTAGTGAATGAATTTGCTGGTGCCTTCTTGAATAATAGAACTAGCTAAGTCAATCAATTATGCCAGATCTCAGAAGACATGTTTCAAATAGGAAAGTTAGGGCATTTTTAACATTAAATTAATATTAATATATATAATCATGTAACAATAATACTAGATAATCAATATAAAATCATCCACAACTTAAATTAAATATTTTTTTTTAGATTTTGAATATTTTATATTTTGTTTCTAAAAATATAAAGTTGACTAATTATTAATTGCTTTACGTTTCATATGTTCTATGGCTTTCATTGTAAATATTTTATATAATCAGTGATTATAAATGTTCTATTTTTTTATTGACTGATTTATTGATTAGAAAAATATTAATTACCTATAATTTTTCATTACTTAATATCAAATTAGTATAAATAACTTATTTCTATATTAACTGTGTGAATACTCATATATATATATATATATATATATAATGTTTGATAACTCTTTTTGTATATACAAGTTAAGCATATTATTAATTAGAGATGGTATCGCATGAAAGTTATCTCATGTTATTTGCTTTTTAATATTTGATATTCTTTTCAACACTAAACAAATAGAATTAATTTTGACGTACACCTTTTTTTGTGTACACTTCCGACCAAGTTCTAAACGAACAGATTTTTACTACTAGAACGAACAGATTTTTTAAAGCAAACGAACAGGTTTTTAACTTGCTCATGTCAACTATAAAATATGTTCGTGGTATATATAAAAATCTGTTCGTTTGAAACTTGGTTGAAGGTGTACACCAAAAAAAGATGTACATGTAATATTACCTAAACAAATAATTAAAGGACAAACACTTTTCAAAAGCATGGTATGTGATAATGTGAAATGTACAAAGGCGGGTAATTATGAAGACAGGTTGTTAGGGGTGATGATTATTTTGATTGTTACTATAAGAATTGTACTACTTAATTATATATGATAGAGTTACAGATTTAGTAAAGAAAAAAAAACAAAAAACAAAGTCACATATTCACAATCCATGGAGGAGTAGGACCCATAAGTGTGTGCCATTCAAATCATACCAAATAATTTTTAGGAGCATATATATAGAGCGGCCACCTATTCCAGATTTTACTCATAATACCTGGCAACTAACTTTGTTGCTAAGGAACTATAACCAGATTTTATTAACTATTTTTTGTTAAGCTATAACCAATCAAACTTTAATATAGCAAGAATCCGAGGGTACAACAATAATTTAGCTTTTTGATTGACTAAGTAATTATTATTAACTACTACTACCATCCCATGTTGAAGGTTCCTCAATAATAATGTAACATCAAATTTTCAACAAAAAAAAATGCTAGCTCCATATATCCCTTTTCTAATGTTAAATATCTAATTGTAATTATTGCCGAAACAATTGAAACAAAGAATGAAGAGAGGCAATATAAACCTAGCTAGAAAACGAAGAATTTATTGCTTACTTTGTTAGGTAAATTATTCTGATTGGCTGTCAGACACAAAATGAATAGAAACGAGGATTGAGGGGCCTAAGAAATTTCATTAGTCAACTAAGGTTTCATTAGTCTACTAGATTAACCATCAAAAATGGAAAGTTGAGCATTTAATCACGTAATTTGATAGTCACCAAAAAAAAATCACGTAATTTGATGTGAGTACAGTAAGTAGCACTACTATGTTTTGACTAAATGGGATAAAAGACAGAGGTGTATGTTCATTTAAAGAAATTAAGGGACCCAGATAATTGATTTGAGAGAAAGAGACGGAAAGAAGAAAAAAAAATCTCGTGAATTATTCATGTCGCCATTTTTAAAATATAGTTTTGAAAGCAAAATTTTGAGCTAAAAATTAATTTGACGCGGCAGTCGAAATTTGAATCGAAAGTCAAAATATCCATAAAATATAGAGTTATTTAAATTTTACTCTAAAATTTGAAATCATATATCAAAATGCCCACAAAATAAGTTAAAAGGTTGTATACTTGTATTTATGTTTTGTTTTTTACTTTCTTGGTCAATAAGAGTAAGTATGATGTGAGTTAAGTATTTGAATTTAGTCTAAATATCATACGATATTGTTTTAGATTATTTACGTGTCAATATCATAAAATGACATCGTTTAAAGTGTGTTACCGTATTACTTAATAACAGTACATATCAACGTTCTATTAATAACAATATGATCGAAGCCATCTTGACTTACTATTTCAAATTTCAAAATAAAATTTAAATAACTCTAAATTTGAAAAGCTATTTTGATTTATCATTCAGATTTTAAAGGCCAAATTAAGTCTGAACTCATAAAATTTTGTTATAAGCAATAAAAAGAAGATTATATTAACAACATACTAGTGCGAAATTACTATCTATTTGTAATAATTGCTTACAAATAGTGAGATGACATCACAAGTCTTGTAATTTCACAAATCACAAGCAATGAAGAATATGTTGGTGTGGAAGAGTTATAATATTGTGAGCTAGTAATTACTATACGAAAGATTGAAATTGAAAGTAGCAAAGAGGAGGAATTTGTATTGAATGATTAGAAGTGTTGTTAAGAGAGCAGAGATATTATTAGGTGCAATGCGCGCACAATAGAGACAGAGATAGAGACATGTATTGTACATGGTGGATGAGGTGACGAATAATAATTAGGAGATTGGCAGATGAGATGGTGGGAGGTACCTGTCATTAGTCAAGTTGACGCCACTCACCACTCACATTTAGTATGTCTCCCTGCCCCATTCTCCCCATCTGGATTTGATAGCTTCTTATTAATATACACACTTTTTTAGGCCTACATCATATCATACTTTAAGAAACATTTTCAATATGCCCGGAACACCAATGTTATTGTATTTTTAGTCGTTGATTTTAATTATATATATATTTTATAATTAACATCAATTAAGACCAACGGCTAAAAGTACAAGAACATCGGTGTTCCGGATATACTTGAAACGCTTCCCATGCTTTATGTAATATTTATAATAAACATTTTTATATAAATATTTTTGTTAACGACATTACATTCCTTATGATTTTTAAAGTTTTCATATTCTATGTTTTATTTTTGGGGACATGTCATATTCTAGTATATATCATACATTTTTTGGGGGGTAAGACAGGAGGGGAATAAAGCTTGCTTCGTTTTTTTTTTGGTATATAGGGGAATAAAGCCTGCTAAGTTGCTAGCCGTTCTGCCCTCCTTCATGGGCTTTGCTGGATCTTGTTAGCCCAATTAAACCTACCCAAGTAACGCATACCCGTAACTGTTTCCACTTTCCACCCAAGAAATAAATGCAGAAGAGAATTTGGGTTCTTGAATCACACTGTTACTGAAATTAAAGTGTTATCTATGACTATGATGTTACAAAATCTCTAATCTCTCGGTATATAATCTTCTTCTTCTGTTCAAAGAAATTTTTCATCAAAATAATGAGTCACCATTGATATCAACACATCTGAAATCGCTAAATGTTCGAAAATTGCTCTATTCAATCACCATAATAAATGAAGTTTTCTGAAAAAACCTGCTAGTGGAGGAAGACCTCCTAAGGATAAGAGACATAGGGCTAAAGAGAAAGCCAAAAAAGAATTTTTCGTGGAGCTTGGGATAAGTTGGAGAAAGGGAATAGAAAAATATTCCTATATAATCTTGAGGAACAAAAGGATTTAATCATAAATACCGACAAATTCAAATAATAGACATACATTCATGCATTTATTAATGTGTTTTTACACCTAATAAATCCATACATTAAGCACAGAAATAATGAAATCTTACACGGAAATTTTAAGCACAGAAATAATAAAGTTTAACACAAAAATTATGTGTACATATAGCATTACCCTAATAATAAAAAAAAATAAGTCATTGATAGGAAAAAAAAAAAAATTGACTTCTGACTTTCTGAGACCTTGTTGCAGTTATAAAAGAAAAATTAAAATTTAAATACATTGCATATATTTTTCAAGAATGGTAGAGCACGACGATCAGATAACAAAACACCATCAACTCTGCATGTTCACACCATATACGTATAAAGAATAAAAAAATATATAAAAAAAAAATAAAGAAAAGACAATCATCACACAAATAAAAGCAGTAGAGTACTAATCAATTGATATCTCTACCTCCAAAGGAGAGTCACCCTTATCAACAACAAATGTCTTTGAAACAATCTTAGATAACGTTACAACTTCAACATTATATGTTCCACTGAATCCTCTAAAGCTGAACAGTCCTTCATCATCAACACAACCATGGCTATGAGACAACCACTCTTGTTTAAGACAAAGCAACCTTTTTCCAGCTTCATTAATATCACCTTCTGCATTCACCAAGTGTGCATTCTCCCTACTCATAAACAATTCCCAAAACCCCCACAACATTATGCCATCCACTGAAGGGTGTGCCATGGCTTCCCTCATCATAACTTCCAAATCATCACCTCTAACATACTCATTGCTTGAAGAAACATCAAGCTCAGTGAACCATATTGGTAAACCAAGTGTCCCTAATTTATCAAGTGCAGAAGCAACAATAGGCCCTACAGGACTATCTATGTGTCCTTGAATTCCAATCCCACCAACAGGTGCACCTTGATGCTGCAAATCAATAATCTGTTGAATGTACTTCTCTGGTGATGATCTTGTGTCATTTCCATCTTCAATGTGATAATCATTCACAAAGAGAGTAGCATTTGGATCTAACTGGTGTGCTGTCTTGAACATGTTTGCTCTTATGTCCTTACCAAGCCTATCCTGATAAAATGAACCATGCAGCATTTCATTGTTAACATCATAGTGCCTGAACTTGCCCTTGTAACGGCTCAAGAGGCTACTTAACCGATTCTGGACCGCTTTCGACAAATCGTCCTTGTTCAGTGACTTGATCCACTGCTGAACTGTGCCTTCCACTTCCCAGAAGATGCAGTGGCCGCGGGTTTCTATGTTGTTCTTGATGCATAAGTCTAACATCTCATCAGCATCTTTGTAGTTGATATTCCCTTGTTGTGGCTCTGTCCAATACCACTTCAACTCATTCCCAAACACAGCCCAGTTAAAATGCTTCAAGAAGAAGTCAACAAAGTCTTCATTGTCAATGTTTGTTCTGTTGATGCATGATCCAATTGGAAAATCGTTCTCTATTTGCCTCACTTTAACCAAAGTTCCTAGGCCACTTACTAACTGCTCCTGCCCGGAGAATTTCAAGATCACATCGCGCTTTCGAACCTGTAGAGCAATGCAAATAAAAATGGATAGGGCATTACATCTTAATGAGTGTGCAATTCAATGGAATGTTACCTTGTCTGTCTGCCTCCTTAAATATCTAAACCTTGCTTGTCTATCAACAGGGAAAATTTCAAGTCCAGCAATCATCAAATCAACACCAGAAGCAGGACCTTGAATATAAACCATAACCTTTGAAGGTTGCTTCTCAATTCTAAATGATCCACCAATCTCATGCCATCTGTCATCAGAAACCTCAACTTGTCCTCCATTGACCCACTGATTATCAACACTAAGGGCAACATTCACATTCTGAGGACCAACTGATCCTGTTGATCCAATCCTCACCCAAGCAGACACTTGGTATGTTAAGAACAGCTTCAATTTCTCAGTGATCATCTGAGCAGGACCCATCCATGTCTGTGTTCGGTTAGTCACAAGGACATAGCGGCCGCTCAACGGTTCGTGAGGTCCAAGAGAATCTCTAGCCATTGGTGGAAGCACACGTGGTGAACCGGTTCCAACACTCAGAGTACAATTACCAAGAGGAAACCATCCATTGGTGCCATTAGCCAGATTACTGTTCTCAATTATATTAATCCCAAAAGGAGCATCCTGCAAACACAAGGCCACTCTTTAAGTTCTTGAAACATACAAAATTGTCCATAATGCTAATATAAATTCACTGAAAATAGTTTGAACCTCAAAATCTGGTGGTGTTGATGGAGGTGTCTTGGGAGCATGTTTTATAACAATAGTATTGACAAGAATGTCAATGCCTGATGGGGGACCTTCTAAATAAACAACCACTTTTGATGGGGAACCATTTAGAAGAAACTTTCCCTGCAATTGGACCCAATCTTGATTTGTTGCCTGCACACTTTGGTAAAACATGATCTTTGTTCAGCAATTAAAATAGTTTTGACTTTTGAGGTAGCTTTAAGCTCAAGTAATCTTGTTTTTTTGGAAAGAACACAATCATAAAGTGGTACTAACTTGGCAATTCCTATATACTGCTCTTTGAAATCCGGATTCTGGACCCATAAAGTTGCGCGGACGTCAGAAGAAGTAGCATTGCCTCCAAATATCCTAACCAAAGCAGAGAGTTCATAGGCGAGCTTGCGCTGCACCCGTCCGGTAATCTCCTGCTGAATTCCATTCCAGGTTTGGGTGCGTTCTGTTGCAGCTGCAAAGAACTTTCCAACCTTTGGAAGGACTTTTCCATTTCCCAGTGAGTCATGTATTGCGATCTTGCAGCCTCTTCCAGACCAGTTATTCAGGCCATCTTCAAATTGTGGGTTTATTATGATGTTATCATCATCTTCAGTAGAAAAACATCCTGTGTTTTTTGCCTTTATTATAAAACAAAGGACAGTTCATCACAAGTTAGTGAGTTTAAAAGAAGATTATATATGTGCAATGATGTAACAGTATTGAAAAATGGATAATTACATGATCCTCAATATCACTTGAACTAGAGCAGGTAATCTCTACTGATTGTATAAGAAGGTCAACTCCAGGAGGAGGTCCTTCCAAATAAAATGTAACTCGATCCGGCATAGTTGACAATGAAAAGGTCCCTTTCAGATTTTCCCAGCTACCATTTGTACAAGAAGTTCTGTAGAAAATAATAGTCAAATTTTGTAAGCATTTTGGTAAAAAAAATGTATCTTATACAACAAGGAAGAGAATACAGTGAGACTATAAAAATTATGTACCTCCCAAGGAACAAGTAGCTTGTATCGGAGCCATGATACTCTAGTTTCAGTGTAGCTAGGACATCAGCAGATCCCTCAGAAAGTGCAGCTACACCAACATAGGCCGAAACAGCATAAGTGGAAGCGGCGGAGATTTTTCCAGTGATATCTTGCTCAAGACCTTGCCAGCATTCCTTTCTGTTTGTGATAACAGCATATTTGGCACCTGGTGCCATTGCCACTCCTCCTTGTGAGCCTGATTCAGCTGAAACTACATAGCCGTTGCAGCTATTCGGATGCCAAAAGCTTAGCCCTTCAGAGAAGTCATAGTTTTGTAAGATATTGGTAGGCTTGCTCATATTTGGAACAGAGTTTTTTCCCTCCATGATCTGCCAAAGAAAACAATATCAGAATATATTTAGGAACATGCATACTTTTGAGAGGTGTTATGTGAAACAATAATCATATCTTATGTTTAGAATCTCAATCTCTAGAGCAACTATTTCCTTGATCATCAAAATTTTAATTCCTACACTTGAATGTTTGGTATTTTGGACCTTTAGATGAGTAAAACATCACCAGCATTAAAATAATGTCTCATGTACCATATGCTACTTCTTAATTCTATTATAATATAATGTGTCATCTACCATATGCTACCATCTTAAATTCTTAATTGCTGAAATGGTCCCTATTAACTTGCAAGCAGCTACCACAATTATTACAACTTAAGTGTTAGCAATTAAATTTAAGTAATAAGAAAAAAGAAGTTCAAGAAAACAAGTACCTGTAAGCCAATTCAACAATTACAATCAGCAAATCTGTGGGAATAATTTGAGGCTGTGCTGTTCTTGTGAAGCAGTAGGCCTACAGTCTCTCAATATATATACTCATTGGCTCACCAAATTTGAGAGTGAAAGCTACGGAAAATTGTGGGGCCAACAAACCATACCAATAGAAAAATTGGCTGTTCATAAACGTGGGGATTCCAATTCCAAATCAATAAGCCAAAAGTCTAAAAATATGTGAAAGCTGTTGGCGGGTTCTTCCCATTTGGATTTTGTTTATTAACTAAACCACATGATCATCAGAATTTCAAAACTGATTATTATTATTATGATGACCTTTTCAAATAATAATACCAACAAAGGAAAAACAGGCGTAGGAATTGATGAGTTTGTGAATTTTGTTTTGCTTTGAATTCCCATTTGCTTTGTCTTGCAGATAAGCTATGCTTGAATTGGAGTGGAAGGCTAATAATAAGACTCGTAGGGTTGAGGAAGAATATAATGGTTTTGTTCCTTAATAGCATTACCTTTTATTCAATGTATGTGTATGAGACTTGGATTACAAGGTTTTTCATAGTTAGGTGGATATTGCTTTTTCATCCATATATATTATGAGCAAACTTAAACCTTATTTAACTTCCAAGAAGGTATATAGAAATGGCGGCCTATAGAAATAACTAAATAAGAGAGTGAACAAGTTGGGATGAAAGGGAAGTGAAACTTGCGGTTATCAACTACTATAATTATGGGTAATGATGATTAAATTGGATCAACTTATAGCTGAAATTGAAATTCCATTCATGCCACATACAACACGCGATTATATACTTATTAAGAGGGTGAAACAAAGAGGAAAGGGATCAAGAGTGGCATGATTAAGGAGAGGACAACAACAAAAATGAATGTTGCTATTCTAGTTAAGGAACATAATAAAATAAATAAATAGAAAAATAAAAGGATATGAGGGAGGCAGAGTGCAGAAAATAGGAGTGGGTGTTAATTATTGTTACCACTGTACTTGTATTTGTCTGTCTCTGATGTAAAACAAAAGCTCCGGTGGGTTTAAAGCTATGATCGTAGGGAAAATGAAAAATACGAGATTCCAATTTCCATGGTTTAATTGTTTTTATTATGAGTGAGAGATACCACGCAAATTCTGTTGATTCTTTCCGTTACAGACACTCAAAACTCAAAACTGAACCTCAACTCAATTCCTTGGATTTCCTTCTCTCTTTCCCTTTCTTTCTGTCCGTTTACTTTAGGCCTTAAATAAATCCATTGGGCCCAATTAAGCCCAATATTCTTCTGCGGAGTCGTAATTTATTGGGCCGTCGTGTGTTATTATTACTTGGGCCTAAACATAGGTCATTGTGTTTTAAAAAAAAAAACCTTCTAACTTGAGTTTCCAGTTTCCAAGAGGGCAAGAGGCTCCCTCCGGGCGATCCTTGAAAACAGCAGACTGCCATTCCAAGTTCCAACAATCAAGTTTCCTCGGATTCGCAGCGAACAGAAATCAATAGCAAGTTTTGGATTTGGATTTTGGGCAGAAGTTGCGGTGATTGAAATGAATGTTTTTCTCATGAGTTATTTTCTTCAAGGTGATTGAAATTATACCTGTACAAGTACTATAATAGTTAAATATTGAATTATTGATAGTACGAATTACGTTGAATGTGTCATTCTTATTGGCATTGGGAGTACTCTGCTTTTATTACTAACCTCTTTTGAGAAAATATCTGGGAATACCCAATGTCCAGTATAATATATTTTTAAGAAGTTCACTGTGCAGACATAATGAGAGTGAGAGCGGGTTGAAATTAGAATTACTCAGCTTTGGACTAACGTGGTGAAATATGATATCATTGACATTGAGTTGAGGCAAAGAAATGTAGAATCGGAAAGATGTCGTTCTCGGACTCAAAGCCTAAAGGGAAATTTCCTCCAACAAAGACAATAACCGGATTGGGGCCACCGCCCACTTATAAATGTAACCATCCTGTTTTACTTCTTAAACCAAACACCACCGCAAATAATAATCTTTATTATTATTTTTATTTTTATTTTAGGCAATTGCACCTAAGTTTATGGATTAGAATTGGGCTACCACGTGAGTCTCTGCTATGGTGCCACAGTTCAGAGACATGGGGGCCCTCCAGCTTTTCTTTTCTTTTTTTTAAAAAACAAGAATTCTGAAAGTAGTTAAGCTTACTCCGTCAGTTAGAAATTTTGAGTTTGAACTTTTCGGTCAGCACTCGAGAGTCAAGATAAGGCCGACTACTTGAACAATTATTTTATAATGCTCCAGTCCCACTGGTTGCCAGAGTCCAGAAACAAAGAAATATGAAAAAAAAAGAAGTCAAGAAAACAATTCACCCATCAAAACGGAAAATGACACTGTTTTTATCAATAACCTTTTGTTCTCTCGGTCTTATAGAAAATTCTATAAAAACAGAATATTGTTTATGAAGTGAATAGTGCTCTTTTGTTTGTGAAGATTCACCGAAAGTTCGTCCATCGTAAAAACAGAATATTGCCCTATTGCACCTAAAGTTTTGGCACTCTTTTTAGGGTACTTGTTGGGTTTTTTGTATTTCCTTCTTACGTGGAAAAAGGTCCAAATGTTGGTATCCAAGCCCATGGAGATGTTGAAGTGCTGATGGGTGAGTTAGGGTTGTCGAGAGAGGTCTTATTTGACACACAAACACAAGCATTGAAAGAGGAAGAGAAGAGAAAAAGCTGTCCACGTTTTTGTGCAGAGCAGCAAACTTTGAGTGCCCGTATCTTACTCGTTCACCGTTGGATCGTTGTAAAATTTTAACTGCACATTCACCTCATCTTGTTCTTCATTCTGAACGGTGGAGATCTTGATTGGAGGTCTGTGGTTGGAGAAAATATGCACGGACAGAGGCTCTGCAGTTGTGGTATTTTCATCTTCTTTGTTCTTGTTTATGAGCTTTGGAGCTTGGGTTGTTTGGCTTGTTGTATGCACCACCTTTGGTGCAGTAATTTGTGACTCTCTTGTATCCTATTTTCATCATAGTGAAGCTATTTCCTGGTTTTGGTGACCCGTGGTTTTTACTTCTCACATTTAGGAGGTTTTCCACGTTAAAATCTTGGTGTGCTAGCTTATCTCTATTTTCTGGTTATTGTTGATTTTTCCGCTGCTATTTGGTGTTATTATTGATGCTGGTTTCACTTGGTTTGAGTGGTTATTGTTACTCCTCTAATTCTTGCAAGTAGGGAATTGTGTATTTTAATTCCTATCATTTGGCATCAGAGCTCAGTTTGGGTATTTGGTTGTAACTTGCTTGAAAGATGGAAGCAAATAATAATACTAGTAAGATGATAAGTTTGAATGGCACCAATTATCACTTATAGAAGGGGAAGATGAAAGATTTGTTGTTTGTCAAAAATCTACATTTACCCGTATTTGCTACACAAAAATCAGAGGCAAAAACAGATGAAGAATGGGTGAACACCAACAAGTTTGTGGCTTCATTAGGCAATGGATGGATGATAATGTTTATAACCACATTGCTAATGAGACTCATGCTAGGGCGTTGTGGCATCAACTTGAATCCTTGTATGCATCCAAGTCGGGCAATAATAAATTGTACTTGTTGAATATGTTGATGAATATTAGATACAAGGATGGGTCACTACTATTGGATCACTTGAATGAATTTCAAGGGGTTCTTGATCAGTTGTCAAGCATGGGAATCAAGTTTGAAGATGAAGTTCAAGGGTTGTGGTTGCTTAATACTCTATCGGATTCTTGGGAGACGTTTCGTATCTCCATTACCAATTCTGCTCCGAATGGTAAAGTGACAATGCAACTTGTCAAAGGTGGCATTTTGAATGAAGAGGTGAGAAGGAAGACTCAGAGTTCTTCGTCTCAATCTGAGATGTTGGTCACTGAAACCAGGGGGAGAAGTCAGAATAGAGGTCAGAAGGATAGAGGTAAAAGCAGAAGCAAATCCAATTCAAGATACAAGAATGTTGAGTGTCATCATTGTCACAAAAAGGGTCACATCAAGAAATATTGCTTTCTTTGAAAAAAGGAGAACAAAGGTAAGCAAGAAAAGAAGGATGATGGTGATGATCGTGTATCTTCTGTTTCAGATGATCTTCTCATTGTTGATTATGAGTACAAGGCCAATCTTGTTTCTGGTGATGAGTTCAGCTGGGTAATTGATAGTGGCGCCTCAATACATGTTACATCGAAGAAGGAGTTCTTCACATCTTATATTCCGGGTGACTTTGGAGTGCTTAAGATGGGTAATGATGGCTTGGCCAAGGTGATTGGTATAGGAGATGTGTGTCTTGAGACTAATATGGGAATGAAGTTGCTACTT
>JASCZI010060421.1:258806-289800 GCA_036250425.1 Stylosanthes scabra
TAGTTCCATATGCATCAGCCGTGGGTAGTTTAATGTATGCTATGGTGTGCACAAGACCGGATATAGCTCATGTTGTTGGTTGTGTTAGCCAGTTTGTTTCAAATCCTGGCAGAGAGCATTGGAATGCGGTAAAATGGATTTTGAAATATCTTCGTGGTACTTCTGGCATGAAGTTATGTTTTGGGAGTGAGAAGCCTACTCTAATTGGTTACACTGACTCAGACATGGTAGGAGATATTGATTCAAGAAGGTCTATTTCAGGCTTCTTGATCAACTTTGCAGGTGGAGCAGTGTCATGGCAATCTAGATTGCAAAAATGTGTTGCTTTGTCTACTATAGAGGCCGAGTTCATTGCCATTACCGAAGCGTGCAAGAAGATGCTTTGGATGAAGAAATTCTTGAAGGAACTCGGGTTTAATCAAGAGAGGTATGTCTTGTTTTGTGATAGTCAAAGCGTTATACATCTTGGTAAAAACTCAACTTTTCATTCTCGGTCCAAACATATTGATGTGAGGTATCATTGGATACGTGATGTTTTGGATGATGTGTTGCTAGAACTTGAAAAGGTTCACACATATGAGAATGGTTCTCATATGATGACTAAGGCATTACCAAGGTGGAAGTTTGAAGCTTGTTGCTTGATCGCCGGATTGACGGTTACCTCCACATAGTCATGAGTGGGAGATTTGTTGGGTTTTTTGGGCTCCCTTCCTATGTGGAGAAAGGCCCAAATGTTGGTATCCAAGCCCATGGAGATGTTGAAGTGCTGATGGGTGAGTTAGGGTTGTCGAGAGAGGTCTTATTTGACACACAAACACAAGCATTGAGAGCGGTAGAGAAGAGAGAAAGCTGTCCACGTTTTTGTGCAGAGCAGAAACTTTGAGTTCCCGTATCTCACTCGTTCATCGTTGGATCGTTGTGAAATTTTAACTGAACATTCACCTCATCTTGTTCTTCATTCTGAACGGTGGAGATCTTGATTGGAGGTCTGTGGTTGGAGAAAACGTGCACAGACAGAGGCTCTGCAGTTGTGGTATTTTCATCTTCTTTGTTCTTGTTTATGAGCTTTGGAGCTTGGGTTGTTTGGCTTGTTGTATGCACATTTGGTGCAGTAATTTGTGACTCTCTTATACCTTATTTTCATCATTAGTGAAGCTATTTCCTGGTTTTGGTGACCCGTGGTTTTTACTTCTCACATTGAGGAGGTTTTCCACGTTAAAATCTTAGTGTGCTAGCTTATCTCTATTTTCTGATTATTGTTGATTTTTCCGCTGCTATTTGGTGTTATTATTGCTGCTGGTTTTACTAGGTTTGAGTGGTTATTATTGCTCCTCTAATTCTTGTAAGTAGGGAATTGTGTATTTTAATTCGTACTAAATTTGCAATATATTATCATTATCTTATGAAATTTTTTTACCTTTTTTTTTTCAAGAGACAAATTCTATACAGCATGAGACAAAGTTGTACGTTTTTATAGGGGAAAAAAACTGAGTGACAAAAACTAAACTCACATGAAGAACGATTTCTTTTTGGGGGGACGTTTGGTAAATAGTGCAAAAAATATGAACTTTTAGAAATTAATTTATTTTTTTGTTTATTTAATTGTTTATCTTTGGTGTTATTTCTACATTTCTACGTGGATATACATTATTTTTTAATTCATATATAAACTCTGAAAAGGGAAAAAAAATTAACATAATCAAAGAGATACATAGTAGAAAAAATGAAAATCGGATGCTACGAACGAGGTCATGATTCTATCAAAAAAATAATAATAAAGAACGAAGTCATGATAAGGATAAAAGCAGAAAAAAAAATTCAGTAAAATCAGGCTTTAAAAGCGCAAAAATTAGTTTCTATGGGCAGCATAACCATACCAACTACCAAACATTATCCTGAGTAAAATTAAATTAAGGTGCTTGCTATGATAGATAGACTAATTAATACGTATCGATATTTTAAATATTAAAAACCAATAACAATGTGCCGTGTAATTTATATCTAAACATATCAGGATTATTATTTTTATTTATTTTTAAAAAATTATTATATTTTGTGTATATTAAAATAATATTTATTAATAGTTGTTAAAAGACAAATATAACCTTTTTATTATTATTTTCAAAAAAAATCAAATAATCATTCTTTATTATTATTATGAGAAAATTTCCATAACCAGAATTAAAATCAGATAATATAATCTATCTAATAAATAATTAAAAAAATCAAAATCAAATAATGTTCTCAAATTGTTCTTCTTTATCAGCCTCGAGCCCTACGCCGCCCTACGCCACCGTTGCTGTCAAACCCTTCGTTTTGTTCTCTTTCTGGCGCTGCTATCATCTTCTTCTCCACTTAGTGGCGCCGCTATCGATTTATTCTCCTCCTCCACCCAATGCCGCGTTCGTCTTCTCATTCCCTCGGCGTGGATGAGGTCCCAATAAAACATCTTGGGTATGCTATCACCATTAAAACCTTAAGAAACCAAAGAGAAAAGGGAATTTTACTTCACGTTCTATAAAAATTTCTTTAGGTTAAAAATTTATCTTTTGGATTTTTCGAAGAGGTTCCAGTAAAACATCCTCCACCTGAAGAAGAGGACCAAAAACTTTAATTTCATCTAAGTTCACTGAAACCAATTATTGTTATTGTTATCATACAGAAGTTGGACTTTCACAAATAGATATATGTAAACCAGAAAATCCCTTTGTCCTGTTAGCAAAGTATTCAAAATCACTATATGTCAAGTTATGAGTAGTATCTCCTAAAGATATCAAGCCACCAAATTGCATAATAAACACCATTTGCTAGGTTTATGAAACTAGATGAATCTGCATTCTACAATCAAACTTGTCAGCCACAACATTTGATTTTGTTAGTTTCCCTTTTTGGTTTCTTGAGCTTGCAAATTGGTTTTCATGGTGGTTGCTTGCGTCACATGACTAGCACTTAGCAATAATGATATTCCAATAATTTATGATATGACAAGAGCTTAGTACAGTGTAGCATAATGTTTTATTTGAACCTCTTCGGCGTCGACAGAAGGAGGAGGTAGCAGTGACGCTAAGAGGATCAGAAGTTGATAACAGCGCCGGAGATAGAAGAAAAGAAAGTCTTAGGCGGCGGCTATGGTGGCACTGCGGTGGTGGAGCGATGTAGATGGGAGAGCAAATGAGGGAAGGAGCGAGATGAATAATTTGGGAACATTTTTTTATTTTAGTTTTGTTGTAAGGGTAATTTTGTCATAATAATAAAGAATGATTATTTGGTTTTAAAAAGTAATAAAGGTTAAATTTGTCTTAAGAGTTTTAACAACTATTAATAGAGGGTATTTTAGTATATACAAAATATAATAATTTTTTAAAAATAAATAAAAATAATAATGCAGATGTGGATAAATCTAAATTATATGGCACGTTGTTATTGGTTTATAATTTTTAAAGTATCATATGTATAGTAGCAAGCACCTTAAATTAAGGAAAAAGTACTAATGTTGCCATAAAGGTTTAGGTGAAAAATCAGTTTTACTATAATCGGTTTTTTTTTTTATCAGAGATGCCACAAACGTTTATTTTTTTTTCCAAAAAAACATATTGACCAATTTACTCCTGTTGCAGTTTTACCATAATCAGTTACAAACTAACTAACATTCAAGACTAATGCTAACTAATTCTGATTTATGGTGATTTTGATCATATATACACTATGCTAAGCTAATCATATATACACTAACACCACTGATTTGACATGTATTGGCATATCAATTGCAATTACAGATCCCTTCTCCAGACCCAGTGCTTCAAGAGCTTATGCAACCAACCTACAAGTTCACAGAAACAAAAGATTTTCATATTACCCCACTTATAAAATAATGAAGCTAAAGACTCTAAAACAAGTATCAATTAGAGGAAAATCAGTTAGAGAAAAATGACTGAAATTCAGCAGTATATACATATATGAATTAAACTTAAAACTTAATAAAATCACAATGAAATTCTAGTACCAACCAAGCTCCAAAAAGAATATGCATACAGTTCGAAATCCTAGTACCAACTAAGCTCCAAACGCAGCGAAAAGAATAATAGCAGATCAAATATAAAGAATAGAGAGACAAAAAAACAATGAGAACACAATGCTGGGAACAGATCAACAACTTCACTTGCCCTGCATTGTCCTTCATATCCAAGCAGCTATTGAGTTTTAACTTTTTGACCCATAATTCATAATATACCCACGCTGATTCAGTGAAAGGTTTGACATACATGGATATGCTATTGCTAAAACTCAACAAGTATTAAGTATGCAATGAATGTTCTACTTATACATACCATTATTCCTCATATACCAATAATGAAAATTAACAATAGCGAATTTATCAATTTAGCAATAAACTGAACAATAATTGAGCGCATTTACAGGTTAATTTTAATTTTTTTTTTTTTAAAAAAAACAGTGGAAGATGGCAACAAATTAGCTAGCCTAGTAGAAAATCAAGTTGAGCAACGATGGCGCATAAATTTACCAGAATTAGTAATCTCCATCATTTAGAGGGAAACGTCGTGTGAAGAGAGATCTTTCATTGCTCAGGACGGCACCAGAGAGAAGTTCCATTACTGGCAATCACCATTAACCAACCCTTCCGGTGTAGATCCGTGTCGAAGGTGTTGCATCAGGGAGGAGCCGCCAGTTTCTTTGCAGTTATCAAGGACTGAAGAGGAGGAAATAGATGTCGTCAACAGCGTCGGAGACCTCTAGCGGAGGCAAGAACCAACCACGCGAGGCATGAAGCAGTCACGCCACTACGGGAATGGGTCATCCTTCCTTCTCTGCCCGTCGCTCTTCCTCTCTCCTCTTCTTTTCTCTAACGACGGAGGCGCTTTGCCCATGACGGCGACATGAGAAGCTTCAGTGGCGGTATCAGATCGGGGTGGCGACGCGAACTCCATCTTCCGAACACGATTCGTTCATCGATCTGCCTTTCTCTCCCGTCTGATTTGTCGGCGAATGATCTGATAGTGGGAGTGGTGGTGATGGTGGTGGCCGCGGAAGTAACCTGAAGTAACCTCCGATTAGTGGTGGCGGTGGCGGTGACAGAGTGGGTGAGGGGGGCCTGGTGAGGTCTGAGAAGGAAATGGTGGAGTCTCAGAGGATGTGAGAGTTGTGAGGGAGCAATGAGCACTCGCCGAAATAGAAAAAGTAGAAAGGGTAATTTTGTCTGCATATTTAATTTTTGGTCATATTAATGTGATTTCAAAATTTTTTTGGCATCTTTGATAAGAAAAAATACAATTATGATAAAATCGATTTTTCACCTGAAATTTTATGACAACATTAATACTTTTCCTTTAAATTAAATATAAGTTAAGAAAAATAAAATCGAAAGGGATCTTGTTAAAATTTCACGCCTACCACGTGGCTAAGACAAAACCAAGAACTAACACCTCGCAAAACCAGAAGCCATGTGGACACATCATACCCAAGATATTTATCTGCTTGCTTCCAATTCATAAAGCAGAAATCCAAACCCACAATCTGACTCAACCTTAGTTAGTTGTTAATTAATTAATTAAAACCCCACACAGTCGCACACCATATAACTCTCTCCCTCTTCACTCTTCACCACTTTATATACATTCACACTTTCACAATTCACACTCCCCGCAAACAAAAATACACTCACTACAAACAAAACCATGCTCCATAACCTTCGAATCCCTCGCTCCCATGGAGAACAAGGACCACCATTCTCTCCATTCTCCACCGATGCAGAAGATTATTCTGACACGCACTACCACCTCCACCTCTTCTCCACCGATCACTTTCGAATGTACGACTTCAAGGTTCGTAACTGTCCACGTGCCAGGTCGCACGACTGGACGGAGTGCCCCTACGCTCACCCTGCCGAGAAGGCTCGCCGGAGGGACCCTCGAAAGTTCCAATACTCCGGCACGGCGTGCCCGGAGTTTAGAAAAGGGCATTGCCGGAAAGGTGACTCATGCGAGTTCGCTCACGGCGTGTTCGAGTGCTGGCTCCACCCTCAAAGATACCGGACTCAGCTCTGCAAGGACGGCACAGGCTGCCGCCGCCGCGTCTGCTTCTTTGCACACGCGCCGGATCAGCTGCGCGTGCTGGCTCCCAACTCGGCCGAGTCGCAACTCAGCGACTCGCCGAGTCTTCGTGGAAATAAAAACAACAATGTTTCTTCGCCCACCTCGGTTCTTAACTACTCCAGTTATGTATCGGAATCGCCGCCATCTTCGCCTGTTGATCCTGGACACGGCGTCGTTCCGTTTAGTAGTACGGTGCGGAAGTTGGTGAGCTCAATGCGGAACGTGCAGCTTGAGGAAATGCGTTTTGGGCCTGAAATGGGCCGTGTATTTGGGTCTCGAAGTTTGGGCCTGGGCCCAATCAGTGGGTGGGAGGAGGAGGAGGAGCCTGCAATGGAGAGGGTGGAATCTGGGAGAGATATACGGGCGAGAATGTATGCGAAGCTGAGTAGGGAGAACTCATCGATTGGAAGAAGCGAGGGTCCTTTACCTGATATTGGATGGGTCTCTGAACTCCTCAAGTGAAAAGTCAAAGACAAAGTGTTCTGTTTTGTTGATTTTTTTTGTGGCTTGAAGAACTGGATCGGTGGCCATTGACTGCATTTGACTATGTATGTATAGCTAAGTTGTAGGTACCTAATGCAATTTATTTGAAACTTAATAAGATTCTCTCAGTACATACTTGAGATCCATGAGACTCCATAACTTCACTCATGATGTTGTTGTCGTCTCTTTCTTTTGTTCATGTACCCCCTCTTAGATAGGGGCATTGTTCTTTTGTTCAATTTTAATAGTATTTGTGGCTTCCGATGAATATGTAGCTTTAAATTTGAATATTTCCACCTTGTATTTTTGGACTTTGAAGTGAAAATTCGAATAGATTGTAAGCTAAATTGATTTCTACGTAAAATGAAAAAATGTTAGTCCCTGACCACCTGCCGACTTTCTTTGTTTCTGTATCAAGTAGTAATGATAAATCGCTATTATGTGTTTGGTTGAAAAAATATAGATCATTGTCCTCATATTATGATACTTCATATAAACTCCTCCCTTTTTTTTGTATTGTTATACCCATTCATTTGATTTTGGATGTTTTTAGGTGGTCCATATCACTCATTTATATATAAAGTCCTTTCTAGTATACATTCAAGGGTTGCAATGTTTGGAGTCTGTTATGCTGAATGCATGCATCTGTCAAAGTTTCTGGCCTCAAACTTTATTTATGAAGTGGATAAGAATTTATTTTTCACATCTAGAGACTAGAGTGGACATGACATTTGTTATGAATTTTATGTGCATCACAATTTTAACATACAGGAAATAGATAATTTAAACAGAAATTGATTTTAATGGGAAATGAAAATTGGCCTGGTTTAATGTACATGTATGGTTGAATTTGGTCATATGCCTATATTAATTTTTTTAGCCCTAATGTTAGATTTTATTTGATATCGATAATGATATATACATATTTATTTTGGTCAATTAATCTCAATCAAATTATTTATTTTAATTTTAAGTAAAAAATTATTTTAATATTAAATAATAAAAAATATTAAAATAAATTTTTATTTAACATCGAAACAATATTTTAAGGAGTATAGAATAATATTTATATTTAATATAAAAATAAATAATTTATTTATATTAATTAGATATATAAAATAGGTATATATTTAATTTTTTTTATTTTTCCTTTTGGGGAACCTTATGTCCTTGTCTAAAATGTATGACAACATTGGTAGCCAAATAATTATGATAGTGATTATGAAAATTGAAAAGTAATAATATAATAATTGGGAAATTTTATCTCAAAGTGCAGTTTATTATAAGAAAGGTAGGGTTTATCTGAAACGAAATGAGAAGGGGACGTGGATGGTGAAGCTGACTGGGCTGGTCTTATCCTCTATGCAATGGATGAATCTTAAAATTCATCCACTTGGTGTGCCACTTGTATTTCTTAATTGACTGCTTCTTTAATATATTCAATTCAATATGCATTGTTGTTATGGAAATCATAATGTGGTCAAGGATGCCCAAAATATCTATTTCTTTTTGTGGGGGACCCTTTAAGTTGAAACAAAGCAAAAAAAAAAAAATGTGGGTGATCAAACTTCAAAGGGGACAAGGAGTTTTAAAAAAACAGTAGGCGACAAATTAGATGGTGGTTTGTTTCTGAATTCCGTCATAACTCATAACCTAACAAGTAATAAGGCTTTAATTACTAGACTTATAGGAAAAGTTACTCTAATTAACAGAATCTGCCTAGTGCCTAGTGCCGTGCTGCATGGAAATATCAAATATATTCCTCACCGAGTCACGGTTACAATCCAAACATAAAACAATTTCTTGTCGAGCAATACATGCATATCAAAATCAGTCATTAAATTAGTCATTACTATATAATATGCATTTTAAATATACACAAGTTAAACTACACATATATTTCACATTTCAATATATTGTGTATACTAGTGACTAATTTAATAACTGATTTTGATATACAAATATAATTATTTATTCTTGTGTTATATTTTTTCTTCTATTACAGTTTACAGAAATCTCAATCAACGTTCCAACTCTGGTGATGAACACTGCCCCAGTTTTTAGTTTTTACCGTATCAATTTTTTAACCAATTACACAAAATATGTATACGTATATGAATATAATCACTTACTTCAATCCCGCATTTCTTTTGCTGCTAAGATTATTTTCTCTCTTTTAGTTTTTTTTTTTTATATAATTCTTCTATTGTCTGCTGCGTTCATATATATATACACATCTTCTTCCTTCTTCTTTTCTCCTTGCTTTTTTTCTTTATTTTTTAGAAGGAGAAATAAGAAAAACAAAGGTAAAGTATTGTTTATATCCATAATATTTATGAAAAATCTCAAAAATAAGCCTAACAAAAGAAATAAGAGAGGAATAGAAACAAAAGAAGAAGCAGAATTTCAGCATTAATAAAAAACACAAGAGAAATGTGAAGTTGAATAAAGCTTTGTAAAAACAAAAATTTTGTAAATTTTCTCCCCCAGTGACTAGTGAGTAGATAATTTTGGGGCAAATGGTGAAATGGGCAATCTTCGAATTTTGGGTCATTGGAACGGGTCATTTTTTTGGTCCAGTAGCAGGCCTTTAAGTTACCTACCACTTCTGTTTTTGATAAACCGGTATGTTTTCCTTTGGTCACGATTAAACTAGAATATTTTTATTGTCCAAAAAAAACTAGAATGTTTTTGGATCTGGGGTTTGTTTTTGGACGTGGGGTCCGGGAGTAAATAATATTTTGGAGATAAACCAGTATTTCTTGTCCAAAAAAAAAACCAGTATTTCATATGAGTAATAAAATGTGACATATTGGGTCAAGCCCAAAACAATTTTTCATTTTATTCGAACATGACCAAAAATATATCTTACGAAAATGTATATAGTGAATACAAAAAAAATGTATATAGTAGTCTATATTTTATTAGTACTAACCGATAATGTCAGCCTTGTTCAGTTAATCAGTTGTTAGCGAAAATTTAGTTGCTATTTTTTTATTTATAAGAAATTAGTTAGTTTGAGGTCGAAATTCTTAAGACCTAATTGTAATTTTAGTGCTCAAATTAAACGAAACAATAAATTAATATTTAAAATTTTGACTATACTGTAGTGCCCAACTATAACTATAAGTTCTTCTTTGGCAATTTTGCATCACCGTAATTCTATTGGTGTTTCATTGGTATTACAAAATTACATTTACTTTTCCATGTTAGCCATTATAAGCAGCCAAAGAAGGTCCACCACATGTGTGTGTTGTGGCACATAATCTAACATTAAACGGATAATAAAAATAAATAGCAGACGCAGTCATCTTTTTTTGTGAGCAAGTGCGGATTTGGATTTCATCGAATCTGCTTTATTTGCTGCTTTGTACGGATACCCTCTTAAAGGGAACCTCTGATAATGACACGCAACAATCACTGCGTTACACCTCGCTCTTACAAAATTCTTCAATCCAAATTCTCTCTTAAAATATGTTAGCATTGCCGTAAAATTCGTAATTGTATTAACCAAGGTTGTCAAAATCGGACCAATCATTGAACCGTTTAAGTTATTGATTAGAGATTTTGTAGGTTTAATCGGTTCAATCGAAAATTCAACCGTTTAATAATAAAATAATATAAATTAAATATAAAGATACAAAATATAATTATATTATTATATAGATTTTTAATTATTTTCTAATTTTAAAATACTATATCAATTAAAGTGTAATAATCTCACTCAAGTATAATATACAAAGTTAATATTAAGTATTTTTATATTAAAATAACTATTATTTTTATTTTTTAATAATTTATTAATTAATTTATACATATTATATTATTATACACATGTATTATTGAAAAATAATATTAGTAAACATTACAATCATAAAAAAATAAAAAATAAGTGTTTGTATTTTAATTTATAAATATTTAATTAAATTTTTTAATACTAATAATGATGTATATATATATATATATAAATAAGTGAGTGTGATTAAAATGAAAAATATAACATAAGTAAATAAATATAATCATGTTCAAATGGAAATTCTAATATATAAAGTAATTTACAATGATGGTACTAAAAGCTAGTATAGCTTGATGGCATACAAGCCTCTAAATCTCCTTAGAGGTTAAGGGTACTGGTTCGATTCAACCGGCCGGTTCAACAGTTTTCAGGTGATGTCTATACTGACAATTCCAGTATATAAACCAATCCGCTTTCATGACCGAGCGACAGTTGAACCAGTTTGACCGTCCGGTCCGAATCGGTTTTCAAAATCATGGTATTAACTCAATCCAATCCAATTTTACAATGGACTATTATTCGTATCTATTGATATCATTATAAATCATAAAATTTTGAATCCAATTAACGATGACCCAGATTGGTTTCAGATGTCATTCCACTCACAACAATTTTCAGGCATACAAGCATGAGGGAATAGCAATCCCTGTTCAAAGTAATTAATTTTACTCTTTGATCTAATGTCACAAATAGGAAGATGGATCTTTTAAAACTTCCTTTTTAGTTTTCTTTTTAAAATTGACATTCTAATTTGCCATCAAAACAATTCAATATAAGAAGAGTTTCGGGCAATTTGAAAATATTAGTAGTTTAATAATTTTAATTTTTATTTCAATTATATAATTTATATATATTGTTAAAAATAATTAAAAATTCTAAAATATTTTAACGTCCTTAAAAAAATTATTAAGAAGAAATAACAGAAGTACTCATAAATTATTATATAATAAAAAAATACACATAAATTTTTTAATGACTCAAATTACATATGAAATTTATATTTATATAAAACAAAAATGCATATGAATTTTTTTAAAATTATATTTTTATTCATTGTGCAATAATTCAGGTTTTTTTCTCAAATAAAATAATTAAAATCTTTAATTCCTAAAAATAACAAAACCACTTTATTTACTGAAATCAATTTTTTTTTTTTTTGAGTTTAGACCCAGATCGGTGTGGGCTTATCCGATCTGTGTGCAGATCAGCACAACCTTATCTGATCTGCGTATATATGGACCAGATTAGTTAAACTCTAACTGATCTGCATGCATGGACCCCATTTAATTTTTATAGTATAGTATATTTAGATTTTGGTACTATTATAAAAAAAAAGATTATTTAGATTATTAGGTTAGGTCTATTTAATTTATTAATTTAAATTTAGTATTAGGGTAGTTTTTTTTATGACATTAATTTAGTTTTTAGTATTTAATTTTATAATTTAGAATGTTTTGATTTTGGTACCGTTAAAAAAAATATATTAACATGGTTACATTATTTTAAAAGATGAATTTTTGTTCTCTTACTTTAATTGAAATTTAGTATTAGGGTTTAGTTAATTTATTAAATTAAATTTAGTATTATGTTGTTTTAATATTTAATTGTATAGTTTAGAATGATATTAGGGTAGTTACATTTTTTTAAAAAATGAATTTTTGATCTCTTACTTTAAATTAATTTAGTATTAGGGTTTATTTAATTTATTAATTAAAATTTAGTATTTTATTAATTTAATATTTAATTGTGTAGTTTATAATTTATTTAACTTATTAATTGTATAATTTAAAAATAATATTTAGATTAATTGTATAATTAATTTAATACTTAAATGTGTGGGTAAAAAATAAATAGAAATGAGCAAAAGTGAATATTTATAGTAGGGTCCATATATGCATATCGGTAAGGCTGTGCTGATCTGCACTCAGATCGAATTGGTTCACACCGATTTGGATCTAAACAAAAAAAATTGCTTTCGGTAATTAAAGTGTGTTTTATTATTTTTAGGAATTATAAATTTTAATTATTTTATTTTAGAAAAAAAACCAATAATTCATTATACATTCATTCATATTGTTATCATCATATATTTAATAGCAATATCTTGGTACATGATACAAAAAAAAAAAAAAACCGGATTATAGATACTACATTAGATTCAGGCAATTAAAGGCAGAGATTTTCTCCAATGTTGTTGGGACTGTTATTATGACTTATGAGAAAGGTAGATCTGGATGCTTCCTGATCAACTGATGTGTAATTGTTGGATGATTTTCCGTTGTAGACTTAATAAAGGCATGCTAAAAATTGTTGGAGAAAAAGAAGAAGAATAGACTGTATCTCACATGAATATTATTTTTTTTATTAGTATTAATATCTAATCTAATCATTCTAATAAATAATTGTTGGTACACTAAACATTTTTTACATTTGCATAAAAAATTGGTACATAACTTTATAAATCGGTATTGCACTTTAAACTTTTGTTTATAAAATTAAAAAATTGACTAGTAAATGCTTTTAAAATATTTGCTAAAGTTATAAATATAGGGAAATATAAAAAATTATATTAAAAAATGGATATTTTTAATATAATCATATTAAATTATAAGTTATATTATTTGTATATTAAATTTAAACATTAATATGTAATATATATTAAAATATAAAATATATATTTAAAATGATAAATTATATATATTTATATATAGATATATGGTACTGATTTCAATGTACATGTAAATTTTTTTGTAAAATTATAAACTTCAAAATTTTTCATAAGATTGATATTAGTAAAATGCCTTCAAGACAAGCTCTATAAACGGAAAAAGGTTACATAACTATAGAGCTAAATACTACTAAACTTAATTATCCAGAATCAAAAGGGGAAGAAAAAGAAAGAGATTACAAGATTAAAAAAATATGGAGTGGGAAAAAATTAAAAAGAAAAGTTTGCAAAGAAAGAGGTTGATCTTGTTCTAGTTGTGTAGTTTTATTATCCGAAGTGGGGCCCACATAGTAGGCACTTTTTCTCTTTCCCTTTTGTATGATGATCCTATTCTCTCTCTCTTTCTCTGAGAAATCCCTAACACCAACACAATTTCTAATCTCATAATATCATATCTTCTGACTTCTATGTCTATCTCTTTCTCTTCTTTTTTTTTTTTTTAAATTAATTTAATTTTTTTCTGATGGAATTTGTTCCCACTCCTGTGTGTCTGTCCCCCCCACCTAGCATCACCACTTTTTCCTCCGAATTTCTCGTTTCTTTCTCTTAATTTCCGCCATTGGTTTTTCCCTCACCTTCCTCTGACTCGCTCTTCTCATTTTCTCGCTCTCTCAAGCCCACTATTCATTCCACTTCCTCTCTTCGCTTTCTTAGCAGCTTTCAACGATTCTTCAGCTAACTCTTCTTCTTCTTCTTATTCTTCCATTTGACATATTCAAAGGAGAGTCTTTCCTTCTCTTCGGATTTCCAGTTCTTCAATTTAAGTCACAAACAAGATCGAGTGCGTATTCATAGGTGATAATACTAGTACCCAGTTGGGATTTTGAATCCTAGTTGAAACTGGGTCGGATCCATTCTTTTCTGCAGATCAACAATTTGCTACCTTGGAGCTTCAGGATTAACTGTTTGATTGTGTTTTATCCGAGTAGGGATTGGGTTTTTGTTTTTTGGATTGAAGCATCATCATCATCATGATGCATTTGGTGCTTGTTTCCAATTTAGGATAGAGATATAGAAAGTTAAATCCTTTGGTTGAATAGTTGAATTGGGAAGAAGAGTAAGGTAAAGGATGAAGAGAGGGAAGGATGATGAGAAGGTTATGGGGCCAATGTTCCCAAGATTGCATGTGAATGATACAGAGAAAGGAGGGCCTAGAGCACCACCAAGGAATAAGATGGCCCTTTATGAGCAGTTTAGTATTCCCTCTCAAAGGTTCAACTCTGGTGTTATTCCACTCAATCCAAATACTTCTACTACTAACACACCTCCACCTCCAACATCCTCAAGCCAGGTAATTGTTTTGATTCTCTTACTATGCCTTTGATCCTAGTCCTATTTGGTTTATTTGTTACCTTATTTATCTGTAAATTGACAATCATGTGAGGGAGCATAACTGCATAAGATTATATGTCTTGTTAGTTGTTACTTAAATTGTTACATGGTGACTGTTGAATTTTTATCAACTAACTAACTGTTTGTGTTGTTCTAGTTTTTGGGTGTGTTAGCATGTGTAAATTAAGAAGTAATTTATTGTTCATTTGTTTAAATTATTGGATACAATATTTTTGCAGGGGACTGGTCCTGAGAGAAACTATGCGTTCCCTCATCAATTACCGCCACACACTCCGACTCATCGAGCTGAAAAATATAGTGTTTCTCGCCAATCCGATGTGCCGAATGGGAATGGTTCATTGGTACAACTTAAGCAGAGAAAGAAGGTGGATGAAGATGACTTTAGAGTTCCTGTTTACGTTCATTCGAGAATTGGTCTATCTAGCAATAAAAGCCGTGAAAGCATTGATGGGGAAAAACTAGTCCCTACAGGCGCTAGGTATTTTGGTTCCTCAGTAGCAGGGCAAAATGATTCTGGAAGGAATACAAAACACCTTGGCTCCTTGCTTGTCCATATGAGAAAAGATGGGAGAAGTGAGAATGAAGGTGTTCCACAAGTGAGCACGAGTAAGGAGCAATCGGTAGTATTCGTCAGAAAGATACCATTAACAGGAGAAAATATTGACATTTTAGCCAGGCAATCCAAGGATAGTCCTCTGTCAAAACTTAGCAGATTACAACAGGGTGATGCTTGCATACAACGCGATTGCAGAGCTGGATCAGAATCCAATGGCATTAGACATGGTGATGGTGATGTTGAGTCTAGGAAGGAGACAGAAGGAAATGTCGCTACAACGAACCAAACCAGTCCAGCAGAGGCTATCAATGACACTGAATGTCATGATACTGGGACTGCTGGTGCAACACAGAGGATAAACTTAAACAAAAGTGACAATATTTCCAAGATTTCTGTGGTAGAAAATTTGTCAGCTTCAGATATATCTCCTGATGATGTGGTTGGGATAATAGGTCAGAAACATTTCTGGAAAGCTAGAAGAGCAATTGCCAAGTGAGTATTGTTTGTTGCTTGCAAGTACTATGACCTCCTTTGGTAGTCCAAAATACATTTCTTGGCTTGGTTCTTTCTTACTTGTTTACACTTGGGATTACCATATTTTTGGTGTTAAACAGAAAAAAAAAAGTGTCCTAGTTTTGATTTTAATGCACATCCTTAAAAAAAAAATTTGTCTTCCATGTGCATTTTTACTTTTATTATTTCAATTCCTGTGAGAAAGCTTTTTTTTATGACCAATGATTAGGTATGTAATCTTTGAGAGCAATTGTTATAGACCGGAAGATATTCTGCTTTCTGGAATACCTATTGTGATTGGAGATCCTTTGATCTTTGTAGTAAGTAGTCTATGTATACTCATGTACTTCAGACATGATCATGCCTAGTTACAAAAGCCTAATTCTTCATTATATTTTGATTCGCAAATCTTATTTCGATGAGTATTGTGCTATTTTATTGATGCAACTCCTGTTCTTCTCTACAGTCAACAGAGAGTGTTCGCAGTCCAAGTTTTTGAGTTGCACAGATTGATAAAGGTAAACAATCCCTAACCCATAGTGGTTCATGGTAGTCCAAAATGGGAAGCATGTTATCTTTTATCACACCTGCTGGAGTCCATTCACATAGAATTACAGATTAAATCTTTTTTTTTTTTTTTAACAGGTCCAAAAGCTGATTGCAGGATCACCAGATATTTTGATTGAAGATGCTGCTTTTCTTGGAAAATCTCCACCAAAAGGCTCTACTCCCAAAAAACTGGCGATCGAGTATGTTGTAAAACCTAGGCAACAGAATCTTAAACGCAAGGATGATTCTGAGAAGCTGCATCATAAAATGGAATGTTCAGCTGAGAATGCGGTTGGGAAAACATCTCTTTCATCTGTGAAAAATGGTAGTCACCCTTCAAATTACACCCCTTTTGCTGGGAACCCATACCAGACGAATTCGGCTGCTGATAGCGGAACGGGTCCGTGGGGTTTCCATCAGTCTCCTGGGCACCAATGGTTGATTCCCGTTATGTCTCCGTCTGAAGGGCTGGTCTATAAGCCTTATCCCGGGCCTGGATTCGCGGGAACTATGTGCGGCGGGGGATGCGGGCCATTTGCACCAGCTCCTATGGGTGGTACTTTCATGAATCCTGCATATGGAGTCCCAACTTCTAATCAAGGAGCTGGGATTCCACCAGACACTCCCCCAGGCAGTCATGCTTTCTTTCCTCCATACGGTTTGCCAGTTATGACTACAGCCATGTCGGAGTCAGCTGTTGAACAGGCGAACCAGTTCTCTGCTCGAGGTTCTCAAGGGCAAAATGGCCATTCACAGGCTGGGGATGCCAATCCAAGCACAAATAATCAAAGCTCAAATAATCTGCCAGACCCGAGAAATGTCCTGAGATACCAGGCAAGCTCAAGGGAGGTTGAATTGCAAGGGAGTTGTGCAAGTAGCCCTAGTGAAATGGCGCAAGGACAAACCGATGCCGGAAGAGATGTGCTTCCTCTTTTCCCGATGGGTCCAGTAACACCTGAGGGTGTCCCTCAGTCTCTTGAAACCGGGCCGCAGCAAACTAGAGTGATCAAAGTTGTACCTCACAATAGAAGAACAGCAACTGAATCAGCAGCTAGAATTTTCCGGTCGATTCAAGAAGAAAGAAAACAGTATGAGTCAATGTGAGTGCTGTTTTTGAGGATTTGAGTGGGTAAAAACTATATATATTGCAGTACTATTTTTTGGGGTTTGGCATCATCCGTCATGTAACAAGCCATTGTATTTTTCTTTCCTTTAATGATACTAGTCAGTGGTATGTATGTATCTAGATATATGTAGCATATCAACCCTAAACAAAATGTAATACTACCTTATGTGCTCTCCATAAGAACCTCTTGGTCATGCCAAGAGTTAAAGCTAAAAACTGATTTAGGTTCCCTTTCTTCCATTATGATGGGAAGGAGGTACATCTTGAGTTTTTGACCAATATGTATATTACCATAATTTTATCGTTTCATGTTTCAATAATTGCATTTCCTCAAAAACACTAGCTATTGTAATAGAAATTCAGAGACATTAGGCTTGTATATGGTTGACACTTGAAGGTGTTGGAAGTTGGAACGATAAGGTTCTTCAGTTGTTGGATATACATACCTAGGGTACTTGAGAAGTACACAATTTTTACGGTGCGTTTGGAAGAGAGATCGAAATTAGAAGACTGAGATTGAATTAAGTTTGTTATTTTGTTTGGTTTAAAATTTATTAAGAGATAAATATTGAGAAATAGATAGAGATTGAATTAAGTCAATGGAGGAAGAACAAAAACTAATCTTAAAAATTTTAATGTTTAATAAGAGTATTTGAGTAAGAAAAAGTTATTAAAGTTTCAGTTTCAATTTTCAATCTCCTAGTCCCTCTTAACTGGAGATATTTATTGGAATTTTTTATACCGAAATTAAAATTTTAGTTCCGATCTTTATCCAACAAACATAATACTGAGTTCCAATCTCACTAACCAACCGCTAAACTTAATATGCTTCCTGTAATCCAAAAGTTGTTTGTCTGTTTGATGTCAACCACTAAATCAACAAATAAAGAGTCACAAAACAAAATCAACAAATGAAGGGACAGAAATAGAATATTGTGTGTAACTTCATACAGATGGTAAGAAACAAGATACTAATTTTGCTGAAGAATAGGCATAAAGATTATGAGATTAGGTGAATAAGTATGTGGATTTTACTTGCGATGTCTTAAATCTTTCGAAAGAGCTAATTTGTTAATGTTATAGATTAATAGAAAATAAGTGAAGTAATTTGATATTTTAGTTTGTGGCATGTTTTTTGTTGTTTGTTCTTGTTTTGAATCCTCTCACTTCTCACTTTTGAGAGGTTATATAAAATTGTAACCTATTAAAAAAAATATACAAATTCACCCTGTAAGATTACTACCAAAGAATATGTGTTAACAACATTAGTATTATTTTAATGTCCAAAAGATTGTAATATGTCAATATCAATTTGAAAATATGTGTCAACAAAAAAGTTAAGGAAATAGGTGAAATTAAACAAAACTTGATGAGGTAGATATCATTTACCCATAAAATTAGGCTTTGCTAGTGATTAGCATAGACTAATCAGAAGATTAGAAGAGAGTATGAAAAAGGTAAAAAAAATGGTTGAAGAATGGGTATGGTAGCTGCATTATTTCATGGCAGTGATGTGGCAACTCTCGCAACAAACTCGGGTCTTGTCACCTTTCTCCACTATTTCAAACTCATAATCTCATTTCATCTCTCATCACTCTCTTTCTGTGTTCTGTTTCTGATTCCTGCTTGATCCATTCAGTTACATGCTTTGCTTCATCTCCTACTTTGTTGAATCTGCAGTTCATTGTGTGCTAACCCTCGGATGATTTGGAGAATCTGCTGCAGCACCAACTCCATTCGTTTTGCTGATTGGGTAATTAATTAAAATAATACTAATAAAATAAAAAAGGTTATTCCTTTTGGCTTATATTGTTGTCTTTGATTAATGGTTAGTGATGATGTAGAGTAGTACCCCACGTGCTACAACCTACAAGTCTATGCAACCTTGGTCTCTCCGACATCACATGTTTAGTGTTGATTCCCCTCACTCTTGTACCCCTTTTCAGATCTATGATATGAAGATTCTAGTGCCAAGGTGAGGGTGGTTATGTTGAAACTTTGATAGTCATGTTGTGATAAATTTCAGACCTTTATTGCTGGGATGGTAATTAAATAGGACTCTGGGTTTGGATCTGCATTTGCATTTGCATCTGTATCTTTGGAGATTGATTAGGTGAGGTTTGAGGCTGATTGATACCATAGGATTTTGTTTTGGGAAGATGCAACCTAGGGTCATGGTATCCTTAGAAGAAGGGAAGGAAGCAGGGGTGTTGAGCTTGAGCAGCAGGACCAACAGATTCAAAGCCTTGCCTCTTCGATCGCCGCAGCTGCTTGTTCTGTTCATTGTTCTGTGTGTGGTGTTCTCGGTCATTGTTGTATACACGGTGAGGCTTTTCGGTGTGGACACCCTAGTGATGAATGTGGGAAGTTCTGGTTTCCGGCCATGTTTCGAGGAGGCAAGTAGTTTGGAGGATTGGATTAGGCCTCCCTCAAAGTTGATGCACAATATGAGTGATAAGGAACTGTTGTGGAGAGCATCCTTTGTGCCTAGAATTAACAAGTATCCTTTTGCTAGAGTTCCCAAGATTGCATTCATGTTTCTGACCAAGGGACCTTTGCCTCTTGCACCCCTTTGGGAGAAGTTTCTCAAGGGACATGAAGGGCTTTACTCCATCTATATTCATTCCCTGCCATCATATCAAGCTACATTTCCTCCTTCATCTCCATTTTATAACAGACAAATCCCTAGCCAGGTGTGCTTTTTCCATCTGATGCTGTGTTATGAATCTAAACTCAATTTACTACAAAGTAGATGCATAATACTGAGAGATTATTTGTTCATTGTGCCACGATATACATGTCACTGGTCTTCAGATGGTAATGCATTATCAGTGCTAATTTAGTGGTTTGCACATTGCATACAATGTTCATCTTTTGCAGGGAAGTTTAAAAGTATTTTCAATTTTTTTCGGAAGAAATCTATATACTGGTTTTAAGGTTTTGCTTAGAATGTATTTTCCCTCCCTGAAAATTGGCTTCTATGCACTCTATACTATTTATATTTTTTATTCTTGAATAAGTAGTATGGATTATTTTGTTGGTCTTACTAGATTAGCATATAAGCTTGCTAAACTATGACAATTAAGAGGCTAACGAGGGCATGTACAGTGTGGACATCATGCAGGGTTGTTACATTGGTGGTGTAGTTTGGAATCTCAAAATTGCAATCCAATTATGAGCATTGTAATATGTAAATTTCACTGAGAAATAGTGATGCTGTTAGGTTATGGTTGATTCATGTGATGATTCAAAGTTGAATTATATAGAATATAGAGACAATTACCAAATTATATATAACTGCTTACAAAATTCAGAGTAGTTTGCTAGATGGCTAATTTCTGTAGGATTATGAAACAATGCTAAGTTGCAGTTTCACACAAATTCTATTCACTATTTAAGTTGGTCCAAGTAGGGACTTAGATGCCACCAAAACCAGTCATATCTCATGTATCCTGAATCTGTTGGGGTTCTGCACTTCAAAGTTTGAGATTTGTACCTTTCTTGGTTCTTGCTTAATCTCTATTCTATATTTTGCCTCCCTTATCAGCTTAGCCTTAAAACTTTCAATTTATATATGCTTTTTCTATCAAGAATGTAACCACTACATGGACATCTCTCTGCAGGTGTCTGAGTGGGGAAGGATGAGCATGTGTGATGCCGAACGAAGACTACTTGCTAATGCATTACTGGACGTCTCAAATGAGTGGTTCATTCTTCTGTCTGAATCATGCATCCCTCTCTATGGTTTCAGTAAAATCTACAAATATATAATGAAATCCAAGTACAGCTTCATTGGTGCATTTGATGATCCTGGTCCGTATGGTAGAGGACGCTATAATGAGAACATGGCCCCGGTTGTGAACATCACCGAGTGGCGCAAAGGGTCTCAGTGGTTCGAAATAAACCGAAAGCTTGCCATCAACATTGTAGAAGACACAAGATTTTATCCGAAATTCGAACAATTTTGTAGACCGGCGTGTTATGTGGATGAGCACTACTTCCCAACCATGCTAACCATTCAAGCAGGAAATGTGTTGGCGAATAGGAGCATAACCTGGGTAGACTGGTCAAGAGGTGGAGCTCACCCTGCTACCTTTGGAAGATCAGATATCACAGAGGAGTTTTTCAAGAGAGTTAGGGAAGGTCGCCAATGTGTTTATAATGGGAGAAACATTACAGTTTGTTATCTTTTTGCTAGAAAATTTGCTCCTAGTGCTTTGGAACCTCTGTTGCAAATAGAACCAAGGGTCTTGGGCTTCTAGAATGTTGAATGTTGAATAAGGACTTAGCTTGCTACACAAGGTTCAATTCAATCATATGAGATGTGGTGTAGGTAGGTGTAGATATACATAGTGTTTTGGCAATGCTTTCGCTGGAGATTATTTTTTTGACATTAAAAAAAGGGGATATGCTCATTTCTTGTTTTTATTGGTTTAGGTTGCTTAACTCAATTTCATTGCTGGATTGCTGTAGAACACGATATATGTATAATTTTAATGTATTGCCAAAAAAAATATATTTGTTAATTTTATATATTTTGGTATATAATTCATTTTATTACATAGGGTTTGATTTATACAACAAAAAAAACAGGGTTTGATTTCGAGGGATTGTGTCTGTACCTTCCCTCACATTGTGGGCCCCGACGACAACTCCCTAATTGCAGTGGGCATGATTGCCCTTCTAATTTGATAAATTAATATTTATACAATTATTATTTTTAATTTTTTATACACATTTTATTAGTATTTTAAAATATTATTACAGTAATAAATACTAATTAGAGAATTATTACTTTTAATGTTAAAATAAAAACAAAATTGATTAATATTTAATTTACATTTAAATACAAGATAAAATATAAAAACCCTAATTATTTAAATTTTTTTAATATAAAAAATGCTTTGTTGAAATCAAAATAAAGAAAGGAAAACCACCGATCCACTATGCCTGTGTGGCTGTGTCTCCTCCTTTCCTTGCTGTCTTTTAAATCAAATGATGATTCCATGGCTGGCCTACAATTTTATCGTCAGGAATATAACACGCCTACATATGTAAGAGTGATCTTTTTTTTATTATTATTATTTTTATATTTTAATAAAGTTGAACACATAAGAATGAGAGTGAGAATAAGTGGGGCACAAACTGGGTGGCAGCCTCGTGGGATTGAAGCCGGCTTCCCCTTTTGATGAAGAAGACCTAACAAAACGACATACTTGCATATCGGTCATATCAAACTAGAATCTGTTACAAAATTTGCATTATTACTAACGGATTTAGCTGGCACTCTACATTCATTGGCCAGACTGTAAATTCGGGCACCTGCCCCGACTGCCCGCAACCTCTCTTCACCCAACTCCCTTATATATATCTAGTCACTCACTACACTCTTTTCCGTTCCAAACTTAGCTTCGCTGCAAACAAAATATCTCTAATCTCTTCTTAGAATCAGTGGTCCAAATTAAAGCCCTAAAGAAACAAGGCATCGTCAATGGCTTCCACTAAGCTCGCAGTCATGGCCAAAATGGCGGTGCTTGTTGCCATTGTTGGCGCTGCTCATGCTGCTGATGCGCCAGCTCCTAGCCCTACCTCTGCCGCAGGCACCATCTCTCCGTCATTTGTCGCCGCTATCTTTACGGCCGCCACTGCTCTCGTGTTCGGATCTTCTCTAAGGATCTGAGCTTGTAGGTGGTGGATTATCGTCTTAATTTTCTTATTCAGTGTGGATTTAATGCATTGTATTGCTGTGCAGAGATTTCTTATGTGTTGTTCTATGGATAGCATTATTTTTGTGATTTGAAGAGTATTATGAGAATTTGTGACATCACTGTTTTAGTACATAATGAATTTCTTTAACTTGTTCTTCAAATGACATCTATTCTTAATATAATTTGGCGATGCATTTGTTTTGGCATTGAGCGGAATGAAATGGAGGTGTGAACTTGAATACATTGCTAACCAAGTCCAACATTATTATGGGTCTAATTGCTATGCCTATTTGAAGGAATTGAGTAATTGGGTATGGTTTGCATTTTTTTAAAAAAAAAAATTGGGTATTTTTATATTCAGAATTTTATTTTAAGCGAAGACAAAATAGTTGTAGAAGCCTATCTCAGTTAATCATGGGATTATTTGCAATTTGGAATTTTGGAACAAAGTTAAGACATGATAGAGGAGGAAGATTTTGCTATATAAAAATTCTAAATTTAATATCACAAGTCTTCCCGTTTTTTTATTCTTTTCCTCCCAAATCCTAATTCACAAAAAACCTAAATGTCAACGGTTAATGGGGGCAAAAAAAAAATATACGGTTGGTTGATGGGGGATCATTGGTGATTTATGGGAATATAACTAAGAGAAAAATAGAATGGTAATATTAGATGTATCGTTATACAAATTTGCACACATTATTTAGCAATACAGAAAAATATTAACATTAGCATAAAAATAGAAAATTTTCTGTGCTAATATCTACATGTACAAATGATATATATAGATTTACAGAAGATTTTAAATTAAGAAATTTCACAAATTTGGGGGATGAATTGCTAATTTGTTTTATTTTCAACAACTAAATTCGCTACAAGGGAATTTTAATGGTAAAAAAATACTGTTCGTCCACAACTTGTTGGGAGCCAATTGACGTCAAGCATAACTACATAAATAATAAAAGAAAATTTTAAGAGTTAATATATTTGAGAGTAAATGTCTTGATAGTGATAGTAGATGAATTATAGTAGATGAATTATAAATGATAATTCATAATTTTGGATGATAACTTTGGAAATAGACAAATTTTGAGAAATAAGAAATCAACTCATAGTTAGCCAATAATCTCACGTCCCTCTCTTCTTAGTTCTTACCCTCTTCTCTTTCAAGTCTCAAGACTCGAAAACCTCCAAATATATACCATTACCAGTTTCATCGTCATCCACCAATAAATTCAAGTAATCATCATCACTACTCAAGCCCAAAAGGCATAAGTAAACAAAAAAATTCGGATTCTCTGTCATATGGACCGCTAATGTGGGAATAAGTTCTCTCAACTTTATTTTTACTTCTGACCCAAAGAAGTAATGTCAATGATTTCTAGGAACCTTTTCCCATTAGATCAACGTTAACCTTTAATGAGATGTCAATTATAGTTGCATAATACAAGAGTCAAGGACGTAGTTTGAAATCGTAGCGTCTAACTGTCTATTCAAAGTGCAGAGTCCGACTCCAGCACGAGATGGACCCTTCCATCAATCGTAATTGCGAAGCGAAGCAAAACGGCACAAGAGAAGAGCATCATCATGAAAGTTGAAAGGAGAGAGAATAAGCAAAGACAAGGCTAAAATATTTATATTTGGACTTTGATTTCGTTGGCATGCAACCTGGGATGCCATGCTTTACAATATCCCAACATTTGTTACATCCTTAACAAAACACAAGCACCCTCATGTCTCCTAAACATCTTATCATCATCATCCACCACGGCTTTTTCCACTATTCAGAGTCAGATTCCACGTTGTTCATCGCTTTTAATCCTCTTGGTCTCTGCAACAAAACGCAAATTGCTTATATTTAGCTACAATCAAAAGGGGAAAAGAAAATAATGGAAGATACAAATCTTCCTTGGCCCAGTGGCCGCGGAGTGGTTGGGTTTCGATTACAATTACCTTTTTGGAAATCTTCTTCTCCCTAACTTCGTACCGTTCCAAGGTAAGATCGGAAAGCCATGCGCCCGGACTTACCAGCTGCAATAGATCAAAATAACCCAAACGTAAATTCACAGGATGCAAAAAATAAAAAAGAATGGGGAAGAAAATACGATCAGATAGGGATTAGCTAATGATTCTTCCAGATGCATGGAAAACTTAGCTCAGACAGTAAAACTATGCATGAAATTTATCCATCCATAAAAAGTACCACCTTAATTATTCATTCGCTCAATTCTTTTCATGAACCGAAAGTAAGAGATAGAATAAAAAACTAAGAGGTGTGTTCAGGAATGAATTAGTGAGTTAGAAAGAGGTGTTATATATAAGTAGTGTGGCAGTGCCTGTCGACTACAACTGGCACTGCCAAAACTCATGCCAATCGCAGGAGGGTCTGGCAAGTGGCAACCCCCAACCAAACCATTCCTGCCATATACATCCAACATCGAAGGTCACCCACCATGACCCTGACCGTGACCGCACAATCCTCTCACACGTGCCCAACCCAAACACCTTTTTTTTTTTCCCCGTCGAAACTCATGTAATTCTGTTCTAATGTTCTTCGCTGAAGCCCTTACTTATTAAAAATATAAAAATTAATAATTAGCAGTAACATATTTATTAGCACACACCACTAACTTGAAATATAATTCTGTCTTGAGGTAAAATGCCCTACATATGTCACTTTTGAATAAAATTTAACAATAATATTTTTACTTTATAACGAGTTACTTTTATTATTATTATATTATTAACATAACATTTGTATTATAATTTTTAATAATTAGATATTTTTCCTATGGAGTGATATTTCATGTTATATCATTAATATTTTTAATTTTTCATAACTACATAAAAACACATGGTTACTAGTTTATATAATTATTCCCATATAAAAAATAAAATGTTGTAGACCAAAAACAAATTCAAGTTTAATTGCTTAAAAAACATAACGTTCCTCTATTTATTTATTTTATTTAAAAAAAGAAATTTAAAAACTAGTCGTGCTGGCCTAATTGACGAGCCCAAGGAAAAGTTTTTTTTTTTTTATAGTTAAAAACCCAAGGAAAAGTTAAAGTTAATTTTAAAACCGCAAGTGGTCAACTAGCCTTTAATAGTACTAATACCCGAGATAAAATAATAGCAATGTATTTTTCACTATTTATGAAGCAAACAGACAAAAATATAAAGAATTTCCCGTAATAGGAGTCGGCATCAATGAAAGAAATAGTGCCGGAGTTATTAACTATTATTAACTATAAATTAATATGTACGAATTAGAAAAGTGGTTCATTTTAAATTTCATGACTATGGTATTGATAATGGCCACCCACCCTCACAGCTCCAAGGCAGGGTCATTTGCTTTTGAAAATTGGTAAAAAAGCACAAATTAATTAAATTAAATTCCCCGAAGGCTTCCTAACAAATATTTGGTGGCTATTCGGTGTGAACCAAGCTTACGCTGACGCGTGTACTCAATTCCACAGCTGCCAACCATGTATGGCTTTTCTAGCTACGGACCGAATAAAATACAAAACCAAAAACGGGGTATTAACTTGAGTACATAGGGAATATAGAATATTAAAAAAAAAAATCACATACTAAAATATACTTTAGCTGGTGTCAATATCCACTTTAATATTTTTATATGCTTGCTTACATGACAATTTTTGCAGCTAACTATACCATCCTTCCTCTTGTTGAGTAACAAACCCACTTCATAAAAGTTCTAAACAATTTAATTTATCCATATTCTAATTTGAAAGCAGTGATATAATATATATTATATTATATTATAAAATATTTTAAAAAAACAGAAGACAAGAAATTATTGAATCACAAAATAAATAATAAATAATTGAAGTTGAGGAAATTAGAATTGAAAAAAAGAAATAATTAAGAGCAGAAGAAGGAAGAGGATGTTCTTACATTGAGGGTGCGTTGTATGAATTTAGCTCTCTTCTTGGGTCTCTGAGGGAGCTTTGTACCCTTAATGGCGAAAAAATCTTCTTCCTTCTCCTTGTTGGTCAAGGCAATCATGAACTTGGGTGGCCACACCTGGGGAACCGCATCCCCGCTGCCGGAGGGAGACCCACCCTTCTTGCTATCGTGCGCAGTATCCGATGAGGCAGCGGACTTATTATTGTCGTTATGGTGGTGATGGTGGTGGTTGTTGTTGATGTTGTTGTGGGTACCCCTCTTATTATCGTGCGCACCCCTATCTGGCGACGCAATTCCCCTAACACCCCCGTTGCTCTGCCCTCCTCCTCCTCCTCTCATAGCACTTGAAGTCTCCGAGTTCCTAAAAATTTACAAAATACACAGACAGAACCCACATGTAAGGTAATTATGTGTGTGTATCTTAACCGTAAGAAACATGAATCCACATCACATGCGACCATATAATAAATAGCAAAAATAAAGATGCATTTAGGAGGTAGTTTAGGAGTAAATTATTGTGAAAAAGTAACTGGGGACTTGTGACTTTACCAAATTAACCTTCACGGGTTGATCTAGACTAGATCCAAGGGTGAGAATAGAGAGGGGCTGGAATCTAGACGGGTTTGGCGTAAAATATGGGCTGGTATTTGGCCCCTTGCGTGACTTTGTATTTGTGTTGTGTTGTGCTGTGCTGTGCTTTCAAGGTGGGTCGTTTAATTTATTTTTTCCCCAAATGGAGTGAAATGAAATTAAAAAAAAAAGGTTTATATTAGATCATTAGATATTTCATATTTTGAGATGAGAGACCTTTACTCCTCACACCTCACAGAATGAATCGAGAGGAGGAAGGAGTGTGTGATTCCCTATAACGGGTACAGCTGGTTTCGCGGGATATTTGGAGCCGTTGGATCTTAGAGTGCTTTTGGGCAAAGCAAAGATGAAGATTGCTACGTGGTGAGATGTTAAAGGGAAGTGACCGGATCTGAGACCTGGTCCCTTCATCCGACGGCTAAAGTAGAAAAGGACTTTTTGTTAAACACGTGGAAGGAAAATGTCCATTCCATGTTTCCAACAGAGTCTGGTAGTAATTGTTGATATGATATCCAAGGAGGTTTTGGTTTTGGTTCTGGTTCTGGTTCGGCAATCCGCATCCTAGATGTAGATCCAGAACAAGAACTTGCAGAATCACTATTCCTCTCCAGATCTATCTTATCTACCTATGCCGCAACACAAATCGGAAAATTTCTATACCTCCATCAATCATATACATGGCTACATGAACAACAATAAAGCACAGGTAGCGTGAATAAAAAGAATCACAAAGAGAGGAAAGCTTTAACTGCCACAATAAATGAATACCAGATGACGATTTCAGAGTTTAGAAATTATCTAGACATTTAACAGGCAGATTTTGCGAATCATATGCATAAGACACGAGAAACATGAAAACAGAAAATAGCAGGTATAATATCACTAACCCAAGTAATTTCAAAAGCAAACAAGGGCTCAGACATTTACCTGATTGGGATTATTAGACTCGTTAGTTGTTGGTTAACGATTACCACGCTAACACGCAAGAGTAAAGTAAAGAAGGCAGTTATAAACTAAGATTTGTATATTTTATTTGTGGCTAAATATTCAAGGCATTGATCCTAACTCCGTTGGGCAATTTACTTACTTAGAGGTAGGTAATAATATCTAATCTAAGTCCAAATATTATAATTTGAAAGGAAGAAAGGAAGGGGATCTCACGCACATACCGTGAGCTCCTCTTTATTCTTCAATTCGGATGAGGCAACCGCAAGGACCTGACCAATTGGAGAGTGGACAAAATATAAGCCTCATAGTCATGATAAATGCTTATCATTCAGCCCAGTTAGGTACAATAATAATTCAGCCCAATTTTTAATACTACGGAAATATTTTTTGAAGCCGGTGATTCTTTGCTTGACAGTAGAGACTCACAAGTTGCCAGTTGCCTTCACCATATATAGTCGGCCATGGCACCAATAATTTGTGGCGGAAATGGGGGAGCGAAACAAGATTCAAAGGTGCTACACTACAACACATGCATGCATAGTTAGTTCCACAAACCTGCCCCACTACTTGGCACTACTCTTTCAGTTTCTTTCAACTCATTCATGCCCATGCTCTCCCACCTATATGCCTACTTTTGTTTTCTATTGAACAACCGAGAAAACACTATTCACTGCTACAAAGTTATCCCATAATATATTTGACACCATACCATATGCTTACTCAAAAATTAAATTAAATCAAATCAAGATTAAAATTCGTAATGGAATATTTTCATCGATAACCACAACGAGAAAAGAAAACAAATCCTTTGCTGAAAATAATTACACAACACATGTGGACGATAAGTCCACATTGCAAGCCCGACTCATTTATCATTTTTTTATTTATTTATACTTCACAAAGCAAAAACAAGGGCATGGCCCACAAGCCAGTGCGCCACCAACGCGAACCTTACCCTCGTCATCAAGATAGGTTTGGATACTCATCAAGCCAAAAACTAATAATAATAATAAAGGAAAAAAGAAATGAAACTATAAATCATGCTCTAAAATTTCTTTGATACATATATAATCTAAATTTCATAGAAAAAAAAAATGTAAAACACAAAAATCTCTTACACCTCCTTTATTTTCTTTGCACAAAATATTTTTTTCTTTCTAAAATTGAACCCGTTCAGATCTAAAGCCGTGGACAACGCATCTGAATCTGAGACTCTCTTCCGTCACAATCACAAGGGAATAAAAAAGCAGGCATTAAATTGAAAGGGGCAGAATTACAATTCACTTACTAATATGAAGGAAGAAGTGAATGCAAAAGAAGAACAGAGAAGGAGCATGGTAATTGGTAGTAAGTAAGTCAGTTACCTGAGAATTCGTTGCTGCGGCGAAGATGGGCGTTGACGGAGATTGGGATACCCGTTAGTTTGATGATGATTATGGTTATTATTATTGGCGAGGGCAATATTGTTATTACTGAGACCAAGTGGGGGCTTATTTAGAGAGTCTTTATCGGTTCTAACGACCCGTCGATCCACCCGAACCGTTGTTCTCTGAACCGGGGCGGAAGAGTCGTCTTTGTCCTTGTCCTTAACCTGCACCTTCATGCACCTTAGCCTTTTCCGGTTCCCCCACTGCAACACCAAATCCGTCGTCGTTGTGTGCCTCGTTCCATCTGAACTCGCCCTCAACACCAACGACCCTTCCCCGCCTCCACCTCCACCTCCGCCGTTAATGTTATTGCTGCTCCGAACAACTGAAGAAGACTCTTTATCCATCATCTTCTCCTTTCTTGTTGTTCCACCTGTGCCATTGAAAAGGTCAAGTTACCACTGTGTATTACAAGAAATTGCTATCAAATTCATACATTGCTACATCTTTTTTTTCATCTAAGCAATTGAGATTGCCTTTGATTTTGAACTTAAAAACAGTCTAATAGGCAATTGTGTGCGGCGTGAGGCATATTATTGAAATATTTTTGGCAATCGGAGCCTCCAAGTTTGAATTGTTTTCTTTTCCCCCAATTCTGAAACCAAGACAATGCGGAAAAATCTAACAAGGAGGAGGAACAGAAAAGGGAGAAGATGAAAATGGAACTGAGACCAAAGAGAGCCATCAAAATAGGAGTGAGGAAAAGAGATCGAGAAAAACGCAAGGAGTAACGGAAATGAATGTCTCTCTCACCGTAAACACTTGATGAACAATCAATTCCTTCTGGAACTACCGCAACCGAAGAAAACAAACGAGGATTTCCGATTTCCTACATGAGGAAGCAGAGAAAGAGAGATGAATCAGAGAAGCCATAGCCAGCAGATAGAAAACGAACATCAAAATTGGATTTGCGATGAGGAGAATCAAACGCACACAGTTCCAGCTCTGATTAACTTTGTTTAGTTTCTCACCTAAATCTGGTTCCCCTGTAGCATGAAACGGGAAAAACTTCCCGATTTCAGTTCCTAGGCTCTGCAGAAATGCGAATCTATATCTAAAATCCAAAGAATGGCGACATTTCAGAGCTTCTGTCTGCGACTACGGCTGTAAAATCAAGCCGGCCACGATCGTCCCTGTAATACAGGACTATCAGAGTTCAGAGCTCCAAAATCC
>JASCZI010060421.1:289810-306877 GCA_036250425.1 Stylosanthes scabra
CGTGATTTTCCAGAGAAAAAAAAATGTATCTGCAGATGCAACAAAAATGGCAAACAAACCAAGTTAGCACAGAGAAGAGAACGGAGGAGAAGAAAAGGGGGAAAAGAAAGGAAGAGAAGAAAACACCATCTCAATTCCCTTACCTTGAGAAGCGGAACGAGCGGTAGAATAAATAACAATGAAACTAAGCACAAATCTAATTCACTTGAGAATTCCAAAATCAAACTCTGCTATAATCAGGCAAATCCTCTGCGAACATGCATCTGCAAACAAAAATGAGAAAATAAAAAACAATCCAAACTCCAGAGAGAAAAAAAAAAACTGAAAAAGACGAGCTTGTTCTCCGTGAAGATAAACATAAAGGCAGAAATTGAGGCCGTGTAAATTGTAGACCTCATTGTATTTGAGAAAAGTGGCAGATCCTCGACATTCACCGTAGAGAGCGCGGTACTAGCTTGAGGGAGATAGAAATATATAAATATATAATGAGAAAGAAAGACAGAGAGAACAAAGAAGAAGAAGAAGAAGAAGAAAAGGGGGGGAAGGGGTAGAGAAGGAGCTGGTTGTTCTGGTTTGTTTTCTGATAGAACGAAAATGGTGAGGAGCATGGTTTATGTTTATATACATCATTGTGCTACACTCCTTATCACCAACCGTCCACTCCCACAACTTGTGACCGTAGATCAACCATCTCACGGCTCAAATCGATCATAACCCTAAACCATTCACGGTTCACCCTATTTCAAACCCGTTACCTCAATACTTTCCCTCACCCTTAACGCCGTTACTTAATCTTTGCTTACGACGTTAAACTACTTTGACGGAATCAGTTCACTCGTCAGATCCCAATTATTAATTGCTACTTATTTTTGTACATTATTTTAATTCTTTTATTTTTGTTTGGGTCTCAGTTGAGTTGAGTAGATGAGTCCATTCCCGCGCCAAGAACTAGAAATGATGTTTAACTTAACTAGGGTTAGGTTAAGTTAACTCGAGTTGAACCTGAACATAGGAACCGGTTATATGTAAGAAGAGTAAGAAAAGACCAAGTAACTATGGGTTTAGTTCGATGACAGTTGTGTTTGTGATGTTGGGTGTTTCGTTGGCGACTTGGCGTTCGTGAATGGATGGGTATAATATAAAAAAATAAATCAAAGCTTAACTTGAATCTAGCAAGCAACTACGGTTTATGGATTGACCAGATCCTTACCTCCCCCATCTATTTGCATTTCTACATGCCACTTTAACTAAACCTACTTTTATTTTACCCCTTTAATATCTTTTACATATTATTCTCATATAGAAACACTATTTTTAATGTATTTTTTAAAACTTTTTGGTTAACTGTGCTTTATTTCCATAGTTTTATGATTTTATCATGATGTTCATAAACCGTGTTAAAAACTTAAAATGACGACTTTAAGGCATAACTCGTTAACATTAACCGAGGAGTTTAAAGGGGGGAAAAAAAAGACTTGATTACAAAATAAATAATTTGATATAGGAATCAAACTATGAAGTTCTAAATATCTGCACGTTTAAAATTCGGCCCTTATAGAGAACTCCAATGATTCCAGTAGCCAGCTACTTATTTCTTTACTGATACAAGAAACAGACAACATTTACTAGAACGGCATTCCACTATTATTTTAACCTGCCTATAATTGTTACTTATTTGTTTTTGGTGACTAATTGTTACTTATTTAAGTTACCAAGACTAGAAACACTCAAAGGGTCATTGATAAGTTTTTGAAAAAAATGCATGGTAATTTTTTAAAGATTCAAGTGAAATCTTCAGACCAAATATAATATATTTACCATACCATGGTCTGCTAAAAATTTTTACCAAATAATGGGGTTACTGTATGATATTGGCAAACAATCATGATATTGTGCTGGAGGTCCAATGGAACTTCATGGTCCACTATCCCTCCTTAGTCCTTGAGTAAAATGCCTTGATTATAACGGACACACAATCAAAGGAGGTCCCCACTCCCTACCCTCCCATGTGTATATTTACAAAACTAGCATATGAGAAATCATCAACAATGTATATAATGTATATATACATTCACAGAATTGAAGAACTCATTGCTAGAACAATTATACATTGTAGCAGGGGTCTTCAATGGAGCAAATTCTGGGAACTATGCACTGAAACCCCTGTGCAGTGAACTCCATGGATTGGAAGGAACAATTGCGCATGCTTGTGCTGAGGCATCAGCCAATTGCTCCCTCCCTATGCCAGCATTGCAGAAGTTTGCAAAGGATCTCATGTGTTTCATTCCATACTGAGACAAGGATCCACAATGCGTCTCAAAAGTCCTAACCTGCATCAACAATAGATTAAGGTGTAATAAAAATTATGGAATTAATAATAACAAAAATAATAAATACAAGCTTAACAAAATGAATGATTGGAAACAGTACCAGTGATTTCAGGCAGTCCCAGTCATCAACAAGTGGCTCCCCAGCAGGTCTAACACTGCTAAGTATTACTTGACCTTTTTCAATGCCGAATAAGAGCTTTCCAATAAGTTTGACGCTGCTGTCTATATGCAATCTGTGAGACATTGCTTCCATAACTTGTTTCTCTGCTGCAGCTTTCCTTGGAGAACCCTCAGGAGCTTTGAGGTACTGGCAAACAAGCAACAGAAGATGACCAGAATAAATGTCAACAAATAACAACCTTTATTTCATTGTGCATCATTCTAATGCCAACATTCCAATCAAGTTCAAGTTCTGCATCCCAATAACTAACTCCATATTTGGTTTAGAGGTAACTATTGTAAACAGAACAGGCATTCATCTAAAGTTCTAAATGAAGGATAGAGTTCCTAGGGTTTACCAAATCAAATCAGCCAAAAATATCTTGCTAATAGAATCTACTCTAATGGAAAATTCAGGACAAGGAGTTGGTGATTCTATGGTGACCTCAAATGGAATAGCCATTCCCAGCGTTAAGCTTCACAATTCAGGAACAAAGCAACATTCAATTGTTTGATACTTCTAATAAAATCAATGATAAGCCTCATTCCAAGGAATAGTGGATCTCCATCCACGTATCAGAAAAGAAGCAAAACTTTAATTCCCATTACCAAATTGTGAACAGTAATGACATGTTTCCATTCTCGTGTAACTTCATTGTTCAATACTAATTTATCCGATCCTTCAATAAATTTCATTGCTAGCTAGATGAGAGAAATATATCTATCTACCACTCAGTCAGCTTCATTTTCAAATTTGGGTACATAAGGTGGACATAGCAAACAAATGATTTAAACAGAAATGAAGTAAAAATGTTTCACAAAATGATACCTTATCCCAAAAATGGACAAGATCTGCATCACGTTGGTTGACTGCTGTTTTTGACGGTAGCCTCAAGGAGTTTTTATCCACGAACGTAAAATTTTCATTGGCTGGATTTGTACCCAAATATAGGAAGAGGTTATTACTGCTAAGCCCTATATCACCATATTGCATCACATGAGAGCCATAAATCTCGTTTCCATTGAAAGTCCTTTCTTTAACCTGTGAACACAGGAATAACAAAATTTTTGTCAATCAATTCATACACACAATCTACAATCCTGAAACCAGAAAATCTTTAGGTCAAGAATTCAAGCAAATGTGAAAACAAACAAAAATTTCTCCCATCCATTTAAGAAACCAAGGTATAAATCTACATTCCTCAGTTAATATTAGTTGATTATCTAAAACAACTGAGTTAGCAACAGGATCTTACCAATTGGTATTGTTGGTGCAAAGTTTCTGTACGTAAATTGTGTATGGCACTGTTCAAGAGTAAGTGGAACAAAACAAAGAATCAGTAGCATAAAAGAACTTGCAGCATTACTCATATAAAAGTAAAAATGTTCTTCTAAGACCAAGTGCAGGAAAAAGGAGGGGTGAAAAGATTGCCTTTGTCTACTAGAACAAATGTGTTTAGCAAATTACAAATATAGGGTATATAAAACTATAACATTGACATGCTCTCATCATATCAGTCAACTGCTTTCAACACTTCATGGTGATAGTCCGGGAACAGGTAACACACTCAATAAACCTTTCTTTAATTATAGCTCTCATATAATTTATAATTAATAATACAGTCACCAAATTATAGTTTATTTATTCCATATGCTCATACTTTCATACCTGTCTTCCATCCAAGCAACACTGTATAGGTCACCTAGACAGGTTCCAAATTCTGGTGGAGGACTAGGAGTCTCTCCTGGGCAATATGTTCCCCAACTGCTTTCTTCTGCGTTTGCAGCTGTTGTTGCATAGATATTCAGACCTTCTGGAAGAAGGCCTTCAAAGATACTTCCAGATTCACATGCCTCTAGATAAAATACCTGCTCCAGCATCATGTCATTCCAAAGAATTGGTAAATATCTTTGAAAAAGATTGGTATAAACATGAACCAAGCAATGTATAGTATACAAGTAAACTACCATGCTTTTATACGTTCCAGAAGCATGCTTCTTCTTCAAGACTTCGATCAGATCCGATGCATACAAGTAAGGACTAGTCGGCATCCCTAAAATCCATCCCAATTACCACAAAAAAGATCAGACCTTATAAGAACTTGAAAAGGGCAGATATCATTGTTATGAGCAGAGCTGTGTTGTGTAAAGATGCAAAACAAAATTTCAGAATAAGGATCACAAATGAAGACAATTTTGACTGCAATAAAGGGATTACGTCCAATCAATTCAAAGTTTTCTGTCTATCTTATCTTGACACCCAAAAAAAGGGGGAAAAATACACTAAAAAGACAATTTTGACCAGAAAAACAACTAGGTTTCATTCCATATTAGCGATAGACACAAATTCTACCCCAAGGCCAAAATGCTACAGGAAAAACACTATTTGCTAATAACACTCCCCAACAGACGACAATCCATAGTAGCATGCTGAAAAGGATACAATCAACTTATACACAATCCATGATTTTCATCATAAAGACCCTCTCAAAGAATTCAGTGTTACTTACCAAGCACCCCAGGACCCCCATGATCACTGTAGTATATAAATATATGATCATTGGGACCACTATCCACAACCTTCCCACTGCCACCTGTAAGAGCTGACTTATTTCCAAGTATAGCAGCAAAAAAGTTGTTTACAGTAACATCTCCACCAACATAATCCTATCATAACAAAGTTCATATTAGGAGAAACTTTTAAAGTTTCAAACAGAATCAGGATCTGCGATAACAAGAAGAACTCAAACCTTTGGGACTCCTTTGTAAACATCATCTCCATGTGGACTGTTAATGATGACTCCGGGCCGTGGGTTCTCTTCATTGAAAGCAATGTCATCATACATAAACACAATGATGTTTTCTTCTTTGAGACCACCTTTCCTCAGTATTTGATATGCATGACAAACATCAGCCTGAAAAAAAAAAAAAGATGAAGCCCCATCAATCATCAGCAAGTTATATAGACCAAGGACCACAGACTAAGTTCTTGACCAAACTGAACAATCCAAACCCAGAACAAAACAAAAGAGCAGTTTAGCTTTTGTTTCAGGTAAGTATATGACTTAGATCCTCCAAATGCCACTCACTACTCACAAGAATCTAAGGTGCAAGTAGTTGAGGTGAATGCAGAATCTGCACCACATACCGATTTTAAACTAAGCTAGTGACTGAAATAAAAGAAAATAATATTCTAGATGCTGTTGAGTAGAGTAAACTAAGCAGCAGTTCTTCAATTTCATACCAAAAAGTCAAACACCCGCGGAACAAAATAATAACAAGGGGAAGCGTTGAAGGAAAAGGAGGAATGAGGGTACCTGATGCCTGTAATTCCAGTAGCCATTGGAACCAGCGATTAAAATGGCCCAGCGGGTTCCGTTCTCGACGTTGTCGCCGTCGACGGCAGGCGCTTTGAAGAATCTGGAAGCTTCGGAAGGTAGGCGGAGAAGGTCTCCGTCGGGGTCTCGGGAGGCGGAGACGAGGACGGCGAGAAAAGCAGCGAGGAGAAAGAGGAGAGAAGGGGCCATTAGGGTAGGGAGGATTAGGTGAGAGGAGAAGAAGATAGTTGTTTCCTTCCCTAAATATATATATTTCTATATTCTATATTCTATTGCTATTCAATATACTTGATGTTGTTGGAGGTGTTATGATGATGATGGTGGTGTTTGTTAAAGAAAGTGACGAAGTAACGTCTCGTTGGAAGGTTCCTTCTTTTTTTATTGGCTACAAGGTTCTTTTTTTTGTTTATTCAACAGTGTTCGTGCCATATTTGGAGGGTTCCTTGTTGCTAACGTCTTATAAATGAACCTTATTTACTCTCTCTTTTCTTTTCTTTTTCTACTTTCTTGCTTATCCTACTTGCCTAATATTGCTAAAACACATTGTTTTTTCCCTTATTTTTTTTTCTACTGTATTTCAAACCCGACTATATATTTATAAATATGAGCTTCATCTAATAACTAATAAATTATTATATGTATAAGACGAAATTTAAACCCGACACTTATTTAAACAACCAATTCAAGTGAATTGTGACTCTTCTAAACTTTTCCCTTCTTACCTAGCCATCCTTATATTTCTTTTAAAAAAAATGTTGATGCATATTCTTGGCCGCTAAAAAGGTTTAAATATGAAAAAGCTATGATTGTATAAATTATGAAATAGTTTTGATCATATAATTTAGAGTACATAGAAATATGCAATTTAGTAGGGGTGAAAAGTCTTTTTAGTGGAATAAAAATTCTTTTTTTTTTTGTTTGAAATTTTCATTTCACTTCCAACATGTTATGATCTACGTGTTAGTATTACATTGTTCTAATCTATTTTTGTGCAATACACTAATATAACATTTAAAAAAAAAAATTTCTGTATTATATTCTTGTAATCGTAATCTACAATATGATATTGTTTTTTAAATAATAATAATAAAATAAAAATGAAAACTTAACCACTTTAAAATTTTATAATTTTTATGTACGTGAATTATATCATTTTATCAACGTCTTATTAATTGTTGGATATACATGAAATTCAATAAAATTAAAATTACATCCATTTTTCTTTATCTTTAGTCTGTTTTCAGTTTTTCTTCATTTTTAGACGTGATTCATGCTGATGTACAAAGTTAAAGCAATACTCTTTTTTTTTTTTTTCTGTGACGGATAAATCAATATATATTTGATGATAAAGAATGACTTAAACGCAGGATATATACTGCACTATAATAATTTGATCATATTCGCTTGGTACCTACAACTTTTGTTTGTTTGACTTAGCTTTGTGCTGCAGTTGTACACTTGTCTGCCTGCCCCCATTTTCTTCTACTTCTTGTCCAATCCAATATTTAATAAATATTTTTCAACTTGCTTCATTAATTTAAGATTACTTAGCTTTCAAACTTTCTTCATATTGTTTCTAAACTCATTTACAACGAAAATATCAATCCTTGAATCGAATTCAGACAAATTGCACCTCCCAAAAAAATGCATATTCTTTGGAGATATCAGAAATTATTTTAATATTTTCTGGATAATTAATACATGTCCTTCCAAGATACCGCATGTGACTGAGGTTGGTTTCACGCATCTGGAATCAGTAGTACTGGATGAAGCATAAAACAAAGATTATCAGCTCAATCATGTTAAGAGAATATATAAGAAACCATAAGCAGAATTATTTTTCAAAATAATTATGGATCTTTTAAGAATTTTCTTTTTGCTGCCATTCAATTAAGATAACTGGACTTATAAGATAGGTCAGCTACTGTTAGTGGGAGAGTTTTCTTAACTCTCTTGCTCAATTATGAAGAACAAACCAACCAGTCAAACCATTCATTCACCTTACAAAAACTACCAGTCAAATCATTAAAAGTGATGTAGTACAATTTTATTTCTTCTTTATGAACAAACAAATGTCTCGTGTGCTAACACCTTGTGATTGTAAATTTTCATACATATCAAATTTATTCGTCGGTTGCCATAACATAGTATGTATTTCGGTATTTAACTTTTTATTTTCTTCACGGTATCCCCGAGAATTAATAGGCGATGAATTTGAGCATTATTTAAAAAAATTTCGTTAGTAAATGAGTTTTTTTTTTATATCTCACGACAGTTTTTTTCCAAGGTTACTTTTTATTGGATATGGGCCCAACTTGTTAACAATCTTGGAATGATTTAAAATATTTGCGCCCAAAAGAAGAACAAAAGCCCAACCCAAGTTGAATGATTTAAGCCCAATTATATATTTTACCCACGCCAATACGGCAACACTCTTGTATTCTTTTCTGTTCCGTTTCTCAACAGTTGCGTTCTGCAAAGCAAAGGTGAGTGACCAGAGCTCATTTTTCATTTTCACCGCTTGAATTTCGTTTCCATTTGCTACTCCGCTCAGTTAATTAATCTCTGTAACATTATGTTCTTAGCATTTGAGTTTATTGTTTATTTCAGTTGTCACAATACTGTTACTGTTCCTATGTTGTTATCAGTACTATCACCGACCTGAATGTTATGCGCTCCATCTGTTTGTTGATATGTTCAATGAGTAACAATTTGGGTACCCTGTTTGCAGGTTATCTGTTTGATATGGAGGGTGGAGAGAACATTCCAGATATCATCCACAATGAAGATGATGTTGAAATGGTTGATGTTGAAGAAGGAGAGTTGGTGGAAGAACCTGATTCCCGGAATTCTTTGGGACAAAGCCAAGCTCAAGGTACCAATGAAACAAATGAAGACTCTCATAATAAGGACCACAGACTTAGACCTAAAAGGAAAAGGAATAAGAGAAAGAGGAAAGCTTCAGGGTCTAACAAGGCAGTTGATATAAACAGGTTTATCATTTTCTCCAATCTCCAATGTGGATTTTCGGCACTGTGTGGAATTTTCTATATTGCAAGCCTTAACTTGAATTGTTTAAGTAAATAATATTATCTTGGTGAACTCATTTTAACTTTTATGACCCAGTAGAATTCGGATTGTATGATGATGTATCTAAGGTTTTTGAATTCATAGCTTCATTTTCATTTAGTTATAGAATGAAGCATTGTTCACTGATCCTTTTTAATCCAAAACTCTACAATCCCCGAAATTTAATCAAATTAATGTGTAGATAAGCTTGTTTTGTTTGTGTCTCTGTTAACAAGTTTTTCTGCCATCTTGTCCACATGATTGAATTTGTAACAAATTTTTGTTTTTCAGATTTGTGATAGATGTGTGTCGCCGTTTGAAAGAGAAAAAACAATATATGGTATACACTGCTGTAGGTTGCCTTGGGGTCTCTGCACTAAGCGATCTTGTCAAAGAGGTATGTTGTGCACTCCATGGTGGTTTAGGAAGCGTTTCTTTTTTTCAGTTTTTTTTTTGTCCGTAAGATTGACCATGTGACTTGGTGATATTCAACGTGTAATCTAGAAGATATATATAATCAGAGGATCTAATCGACAAACCCAATTGTTTTTCTGTCATGAAAAGCTAATTAAGGCTTTGTTTCCAATGATATCTTTGTATTGAAGTTTTCAGCCTCCTCCACAAAATTTCTTTCTCTGCATCTTGTCATCTTTCCCAGTAGTTGTTTTTCTCCTGCTAGTTTCATACTTCTAAATCCTTCCCACCCTAATCGTGTATGGTTTCCAACACCTTGCATATTGTTTAGAATTGTCTTTGTTTTATGTCTCGACTTTTATTGTCCACCTGAACTAGCTTCTTTGATGATCTCCACAATGGTCTGTTCTTTTAATCACTCACTGAATGTGCATTTCAAGTTCTTCAAAGTTTTAATAAATTATTATTTTTGTTATTTATTTTACTTTCAAATTCTCCCCTTCTGAAGTGGAAATGTGGCTATGTTTGGGAGTAGGCACAACGTACTCACCTATTGCAAGGGAAAGGTGGTAGTTAAGGTTCCATCAGATTTGGAAAGCCTTGAGCTGTTTTGCTTATCAACTCATTCAAGCACCCCACAACCATTCATAGTTCTGATGTGTGTAATTTTCCCCTAACATTGCAGATTTTCTTCCTGATGCTAGTTTGCTCCTTCCTCTCCTCTGTGCTTGAGCTTCATTGTTCTTGAGTGAACCACTTCATTATTTACTGATTTTGAAGGTTGATATCCATTTATTATTTATTGTCAGTATCTATATGCATGTAGAGAATGCTTTGGGTTAGGCTACCTACATTACATTCTTTGTAATTTTATTATTTTCAGTGAACCACTGTCATTTTAAAAAAAAATAAAAATAAAAGAGATACGCTTGCTTAGATTTCAGATATATAGAACCAAATTTTAATTTTATTATTTTGAATTTGTCCAAATCGACACACCACAAACTTGCATAATGATGAGTGGAAGTCACAGGTTGATGCAATTCAGGCTTGTGGGGGCCAAAAAACTGCTGATGGTAGTCGATTCCGGACAGGGGGTGGCATATTGTGGAACATCATTAAAGTTCGAGAACCAAAGGTGTACAAAGAGATAATGAAAAAAGTAAAGGAATTCGAGGTGTGTCAATAATGTTTATATTTCTAGTGCTCACACTTTTTCTTAAATTTTCTTTTAAAAAGGTAATTGATAGCCAAGGTCCAAGATTCTTAAGAGTTATTTGCTTTGTAGAAACTGCTTTTAATGTCATTCTTCATTTGTGTACAATGATGCAGAAGCAATTCAGGCAGCCATACGTTAAGCAACCACCTGTGCCAAAGAGAGAAGTTTCTTCTCAAGGGGCGAACCTTCCATTTGCTGGCAGAGATGAGGGAAATGTTTCAGGAAGTGCCTCTCCTGCTTCCCAAATGCAAGATCAACATGAACCAGCAGCAACTTCTGAAGCGAAGCCTATCCCTGTCATTCATGATAGGTTAAGGATCCCTGTTTCGTATGATGATGATCTGCTTGGAGAGGATTCAGAAAAAGATGCAACCTGATTATGGAAGTAAATAGCCCTTTATCACGTGGCAAGTTTTTGGAGCCTCTTTCTCATAATTATACCCGCTTTTGGATTAAGGCTACTACATTCTGTTTTCGGCTTTTCACTCCTCCCCAACTTCTTTTTTGCGATACAAACGTACAAGAGATTGAGCAGAGTTTGTATATTCCTTTTTTTCCTCCAAAGAAAATCGTCATCAGTGTTTTCTTTTTTCTCCCTTTTAATTTTTTTTTTATAAATATAATGAACTAAGAACCGTTTGAGGATGCACTACTCACTTTCAGAGATTGAATTTCTTTTTCATACATTATTAAGTGATGTATCTTGTATATAAGTATATCACATTGAACTAGGCTTGCAATTCCACATTATATTATAGCAAGGCCTTCTTATGCAAGCTATCACAGGGATTAACATTATTTCCAGTTTTTACATGCACTAGGCTCCTTTGTTTCTTCTGCAGGAAGAGGCAAACCACGGTGCAGTCGTCTACCCTGGAGGAAGGATATTTGCTTTTCCATGCTGCCGTAGCTGCTTCCACCACTGCCTTTGCTGCCGCTGCTTCATTCTTTGTCGTCCACACAATTGAGCAAACCTCATTGTTGCTTAGTACATCCCACACCTACAAGAAGTAAACAATCCTCTGAACCATAATGCTAGTACGAAATGATAATGAAACCATTATAGTCACAATGCACATACCCCATCACTTGCAAGCACAAGAAATTGGTCACTTAATGTTAGAGGGCGATACGAAATCTCCGGAATAGCAATAATGCCATGGTCCTTAAGAATGAAATCTCCAAAAGCACGAGACATAGCTAGCCCTGGGGCATTCTCATCTGGTAACCACACTCTTTGGATGTGTGGTTCCTCATGTAGAGCAAATACACGACCATTACAACTTCTTATTCTATCTGCTTCATCTGCATTAGGTCAATATAACATACTTAGTATGCAAGGTTATCAAGTTTGAGAATTCATTATACTTAAAACTTGAATGTTTGATATCCTTGTTAGTAATTAGTATTAGTCTCTCTTACCAGGTAATCCAGGCTTCATATCCGTGGTCAGTTGAATGGGAATGATTTCACCGTCACATGTTGTCCCCAACACAGCTCTTGAGTCACCAAGGTTAGCCATGATAAGATCTTCATTCTGTTTTATTGTTATGGTTAGCAAATTTTGAGGTACAAGAGAGGAGACCACAGAGGCAAGTGCAATAGTTTCATGCTTTACCTGTCTTATAGCAACTATAGCTGTAGTTCCACTGCAAGAGAAATCTAGATTCTCTAGTTGATTCACCTCCTTGTCCATCACCCTGAAAGCACAAAGAATAGCTTCTTTCCATTCTTGAAAATTCTTGTTTGTACACGAGTCGTCATCTTCCAATATGATGTTGTTATCAATCTTGTCATTAGCTATCATATTCTTTTGGTTCAGAATGAGTGAAGACAAACGCTTGTTTACTATTTGGCTCACTATGCGACCATTCCTTCCATGTCCATCAAAAACGCCACAAAATGCTGTATCCTCCCTTCCATAACCCTTAAGGAAGGTAAAAGAAAGAGACAAAGCCTCAATGATTTTATTATATGCTTTGTAATAATGAACATATATGGATGTACAAATGTACAATCTCAAGAAAAATTTGTTCAATATCATAAACCATTACCTGGTAAAGAGTGGCAGCATCTTGGTTGAGTCCTTTGCTACCCTTTTTAGAGTATATAGAAGAAAGTCTGTGAATCTTGCTTAATTTACTATTCTTGCCAGACTCAAATACTGTTACATTCTCATCAGTAGCTAATTTAGATGATTCATGATGAATCTCTGAATATTCGGTGGATATGCAGATACCCATTTCAATTGAGGAAGCTTTTCTTTTTCTGTGATTACTTTATGTTTTATTGTCAAAGAATCAATTAAGTCTTAATCTTAATTCCTCAAGAAGGTGAGGAACTAAATATATAGCCATCATTTACTACAATAATACATATATTTATATTGACTTTTTTTTAATGTCTGTTTATTCAACTAGGATGTCCCAACATTGGCTTTAAGGGACATGTACGGCGTATTTCTTCCATATTATATTCATCAAAGGGTATGACTTTTTGTTTCTAAATTAAGTTCACTAACATCATGGTATATTCTAATTATTATTTGAACAATTCATACATTTGATGCTATATCACTATTCCACATAATGTGGGGTACAACGAATTGGGAAATGATTATACAAGAGGGATTATTGGTAGCTCTTATCAAACTTTCTCGTAAGATGCGTGGTTTACTTACTTTGGAAAGTCAAACCAATTCTAATACTAACATTGAAATATAGATGGACGTAGAGGATTACTTGTACGGCAATCGATACCGATATAAATATAAAGTTGAAGAACTTTAGGATCGCATGAAAGGGCAAACTTCTCTCATGATTATTCCATTGTATGATGAGTTCAACTGAAATATAATAACGATAGTACGAGACAAATACAAATTGAAAAGGAAGAACTCAATGGTTATGAAGTGTCAATCCAAAAAAAAAAGAAAGTTTTTATATTTTAAGAAAAAATACAGGTAATTAATAATTTTTAAATTAACAAATCAGACAACAAAAAAATAATATTCATAATCATTATTAATAAAATATTAATAATGAAAGTCATAGAATATTTAAAATCTAAAGCAATTATTAACTAATTTTAAAAATGAAACCTTCAAAATCTAAAAACAGGACATCTAAAACATAAATAAATAATTATATGATTAAAAGATTTAAAGTACCATGATATAAAGTAGCATTGAATATCATGTATAGTTAGATTAGATAATTAAGAATTATTAAATAAATAATTTAATTAAACATGTCAAACTATTTAACTATTAACTTCGCATCAATAAAATTGTGTGAATCTTCATAAATTTTATGAACAAATTTGTCCACTTAAAAAATATTATTTATACTAAAATTTAGCCACCAAATCATTCACTAAATATCACTAAATATCTGTATATAAATATATGTATTATATAATATTATCTGTATATAAATATATGTATTATATAATATTTTTTAGGCGATGAGTTTTTACTATACAGCTAGAATAACTCAAATACCCACAAACACTATGATTTGTTTTAGCAGAGATAAATTCAGAATAAAGCAAATTATCCTTACATCAGTGATAAGGCGAAAAAATTTACACATCAAAGCCAAGCCAAGAATTACTCATGAACTGGGGAAAAATTTTCACAAGGAAAGTGCAACCACACAATTGACAACTGATGAAAATTTTCAGGTAGTGAAAATGCATAATTTACAGAAATTCACAATCATAAATATCCCATGTTACTATAACATCAAATATCTTTTTGAAGATACAAGAAACCATTACACCCAAAGGCAATAAGAAACTAGAACAAGTGACAGGTGAGAACCAAGTTGTTCAATGCCCTTTCTCACTGGCTGGATCCTGGTACACTATCATCAGTAGCCATAGGCTCCGGCTGAGGAGCCTTCTTTGTAAGTGACTTAGGTATGTCAAGATACTCTTGTATGCAGCGCTGCTGCGGATGTAACAAAAGCACCAACACGTGACGGAAAAGAACGCGCGCTAAGCCTTGTCCACTCTCCAATATGTAACCCTCATATTCACTAACATGTTCAAGAGCTTCCACCAGTGTATCATACACCTCCTGGGGGCAGTTGTCTGGTCCTGGCTTGTCATGAAGGTACATCACATCCAAAGTGAAGAACTTCTGGTTCACCGGCCATTGATGCTGCGGTCGTATATTTGATCTGCAGTAGAATAGAATCTACAATGGAGCAGGATATTACTGCAAATTAGGATTCATGTTTTGACAGTTTTGTTACATAATTAGATAGCTCATGGTCATTAATGTAACTAATAATCAATGCACACATGATAGTTTATGAAATCAGTGATTCAGTGGAGGCAGCCACTGCTTACCACTCTTAGAATTCGACCCTGCATTCGGGATTTCTTAGCTTCATGAGCAGCAAGCCGGAACAAGTTAGTAAGATCCGGTTGAGAAGTTGTTGAAGAAGTAGCTGATAGTGCCCTCACTGCTGCAATTGTTGACTCAATTTCACTGCTAAACTCTTTCCTATGCTGTAATGATTAAAGAACATTCAAAATCAATGTGCTTCAAGAAAAAAAGAAAGGAACATACAATACAACCATATCTAAAATGAGGAAAACCCAGGGTGCGTTTGGGGAATAGCCTGAGACTGGGGGACTAAAACTAGGAGAGTGAGACTGAGAGATTGAGACTGAAATAGGTTTGTGTATTGTGTTTGAGTAAAAAAATATTATTAAAATTTCAGTCCCAATCCCTCCAACTGAAAATACTGGAATTCTGATACGACTGAAATTTTAGTTCCAGTTTCTGTCCAAAAACACAATAATGAATCCCGGTACTCAGAACCAATCGCATCCCAAAAGAGGGTTTTGGTCACGGAAAGAACCTCTGCATTTGCATATAAAGAAAGAATCCATTTTTGCAATTAATTTAGATTTTAGAATGAAAATCTAAGAAAGATTCATAGCAGTAATTTGAGATTTAAATAAACGTTATGGAGAATAGGAGTGGGTAGTAACGTACCCAAGAAACGGAATTAGAGAGAGTGGCGAAAGCGAAACGGTGTTCGGGGTTAATGGCGAGCTTGGCGTTGACGAAGAGAACGATGGCTTGCCTAATAGAGTCCAATCTGGTGAGGGGCCTGCCATTGGCGCCGGAAAACTTCATCTCAACCAGGCACTGAGGATCCACATCCACGCACATCAGAATATCTTCGTTGTTGATTCGAGAAGCTTTCAAACTGTACCTCTGACCACCACCTCCACCACCACCACCGCTCCCTTCTCCTTCTACCCCTTCCATTCCGATCACCGATTACCCCTTTCTTTTCTTTCTTCTCAAAACCAAACTGGAAGAATTTCAGCTCTTCTTTTTTTTGACATCTTTCCCCTCTTTTCAGGGTGGTAAATAAATTAGAAATTTGGGCCTTATAGTAAGCCCAATATCTAAACAGTCTTTACAATAAGAATTGGGCTGGTCCAGCCCAATAAGGAAAGGTCGGTGCGGTTTGGCGTCCTGAATTGGTACACGTAGACAAAGCTTTGGTTCCAAAATTCCAAAAGGTTTAGTTAGCTGACACCTTGGACTGGCGACTAATTCCTTATAATTTAAGTTTGGTATTGACTTTTTGGTTGTTCACCACCTTCTCCTTCTTCTTCTTCCTCAATTTTTGTTCCGCTTCATTTTTCAATTCAACCACCACGAGACAAAGCAAAATATCAGCAATACAATAAAATATATTATAAAAGCCTTTTTTTTTTTTTCCCAATTCATTATTCTTTTCGTGCTTCGCCATACTCACAAGTGTTCTGGATCCGCAATTTATATACAGTGACCATGAACGCCGCCTCTTATTCTGCCGTGGTTTCGCGTTCTACTTTCCAAAGTTTGGATCCCAAGTTTTCTCCGTAAGCTCTCTCATTCATCTAATCATAACTCATATTGCCTCTTCTGCGTTTCTTCATTTTGTAATCTTAAGCTTGATTCTCAATTGTGTTAGGTGATCCATTCTCTGGAATTTCAATAAAACCCTGAACTAACCCTATATTTGTTTTCTGCGCCTGTTCTTCATTGCAAATTATGAATCTTTCATTTCTCAAGTCGAATTTCTGGACTTTCATTGCTGAAACCACTCTATATACTTAGCAAAGTGAGCTGGTTTTATTTTTTTCCTCTTGAATTTCCTGCTTGAGTCCCAGTTGATTGGACTATTTAGGTTTTTCCGATAGGTGCAATCATTTGAGTTATTTCTGGTTTTGCATATATGATATATTTTTGTATGAAAATGTGCCATTATTTATACTATAGTAATTGCTGATACTTGATGCACTGCTTCTTCTTGTGAACAATTTTTATTTGCTAAATAGAGTGCTCTGCTTCAATGGCTTTATTTATTGGCAGGTCATCTTCTGGTATCCCAAGTCTTGTTCGTGTCAATTGCGGTTCGGATTGTAACAAGTCTACATCACAAGCATCCTTGTTTTTGAGTCTTGGCTCAAATAATGGACGGAAAGGCATGCTTGGTGGAGCTTCTTCTTGGGATACCCATGC
>JASCZI010060421.1:316875-327594 GCA_036250425.1 Stylosanthes scabra
TTCATATTGATTATAATGTATTGGTTTCCTAGTCTTTTTTATTTGATATACATTTATTAAGATTCAAGAAAAATATATAAATTTTTAGAAAATTTTATTATATAACAGACTTCTCACATGAATATGAAGAATCAGCATTTTCATCCATTTCTTTTTCTTGTCCTTATTCTTAATTAATGATAATAATATAAGAATAATTAAATATGATATTGGAATATTGTGTGACTGAAGTTTATAATCAAGACTTTCTCTAAATCTTACTATCTTAGAGTATATGTTGGACTATTAAAGATTTTTTTTTTTGGTGACTATTGGACTATTAAAGATTAATATAATTGTGAAATAATATGTAAACAAAATTCTTGAAAATTCAGAATTATTGTGAAACTCTAAATGCGAATAAAAATGTGATTACAACTCTGAAGACAAACAGAATTGCGAGAACTCAATAGGCAGATGAGATTATGGGATTTTGAAGTGCATGGAATTGTAGAACTCAAGATATAAACAAATCTGCAGAACTTAGAAGCTAGAACTATGAAATCTAGGGAGATAGAAGAAACTATTATATTGGGATACATATTAAATAGAACCAAGAATATGATAATGGTAGTGGCAGTATCACGATCGATTTGAGCTTCAAAGGGTAATTAAATGATAGAAATAAAAAGAACTGTAGTACAAGGTCAAGAACTCTATAAGCTGCTTCCATTGTCGTTGTCAAAAAGAATACATTATTATCAATATGCGCATCAGTGACAAAAAAGGTTTACAACTCCTAGTAAGATCTATACAAATCTACATAATAATGGAGCACACTCATGTGTACAATGTTATCTGTATTAGTATTAACTGAATTTAACTCAACTCCAAAATCTCAAAAAGTAAGAATTGTCTCACACACTAATCAACATGATTACATATTTACATGAGACTCATAATAATGATTTGCGAAACATTTTTTCTGATTCCTACACCATATGCCCGCTCTGCTTTGTCTCTTTCAAAGAATAATACGAGTGATGCACAAAAATCAGTTACCCTTCATTTGATGTGTGGAGCTCGTTTTACACCTTTAACAACAAGAAGATGTTGAAGTTGGCAGAGACGAGGCAACAACTCTGAGAATGATGGCCGTAACTGTGGATCCCTGCATTGCGAAAACCCAACTAAAATCAAACAAATGGACTAGATACTAGTCATACCAATATGTCACTGAGAGTTCCATGAAGCACATTAATAACACCGTTAAATTTCCATGGTAATCATATTCATATATAATATGAACGTAAACTTACATTTGCCAACAATCACGTATTATCTGTGCTACTTCTGGATCAACATCATCTGGAATTTCAAGGCGCCTGTTTTGGAATCCAACAGCTCCAACGACCTGCATTTGGTTCAAACCTTGCCACGGGATCATTGTGCTAGCCAACTCCCATAAGATTACTCCGAAACTATATACATCACACCTGAAACCATCACAACATTTAACTATTAATCAAATCCTAATTTTTTTTCTAAACATGTTTCCTTATTATTAGAGGGAACACAGTGCATTCATAATTAATTTACTTTTCATTGGCAAGCTCGTTTCTTAAGACTTCTGGTGCCATCCACTCGGCCTGCAGGCAAAAGATTTATATAGGACTGAGTTACTAGCTTGGATTAAACCTATTCATCATAATTGTAATTTCTAAATGAAAGTGTAACCCAAGAATTTTCAAAATTCATTTACATGAAAGAATTTACCGTTCCAGCATAAGAATTTGATGACAAAAAAGTATGGTGCTTCATCCGCGATAGACCAAAATCACAGACCTATCAAGACACAACAAGGTACAATGCCTTATATGCATAAATAAATCTCTCTAGGGAAGAAAGAAAGGAAACGAAGATCGAGGAGGGGATAAATATTTGAAGTTTGATTACCTTAAGAACCCAATGCTTGGAGACAAGAAGATTTGGAGACTTCAAATCTCGATGGACTATGGGAGGATGACTTGTGTGTAAGTAGTTCATTCCCTTAGCCTGATTTGTACAGTTAATATTTCACATCAATTGAAGGCAAAGAGTATGGGGGATATGAAGTTAAATACAGGCATAATTTCATCTCATACCACATCAACAGCCATACGCAACCGCCTCTTGTCATTAAATTGAAACTTAGGATTACGCAATAGACCATATAAATTTCCTCTGCAATACCAAGTGGCAAATATGGTTAAACTTAAAAGAACAAAATAAACATGTAGGAAATCAACAACACACGCACACACATGCAAACAACAATCCAAAGCCTAAACAAAAACAAGAAAAAGGAGAAAGAACATTGACCTTGGAAGAAACTCTGTCAAGATGGATAGATGTGGTGGGCGAGTAATAGCTCCCATGAAGAGCACAATATTGGGATGCCGCAGCCTTAACATGATCTCAACCTGCAGCATGCATTGTATGGGTAATAATGTATGTGTAAGCACATGAATGCAACACTGATTTGAGGGATATTAAAATCAGATTCTTACTTCAGATTTAAATTGAGCCACTGCATCACTGGATAAATCTTGTGTTAGAAACTTCTTCACAGCAACTTCCTACCATGGCAAACCATTTATACAAAACTATCAAAATCAGTGCATTTGTAACATAACTTCTGCTTCACATGAACCCATGTATAAAAAATAATCCCACACTAGTGCATGATGACGCATACAGAATTTGAAATAATGAATGGAAAGAATGGAAGCGGCCAAAGGAATATCCATTTATGGAAGAAAAATAGATCCCTCACAATAATTATTCATCCATATTTTGTTTTCTATCAACAAAAATAAGCAACTAAAAAAATATCTAAAGCCATACAGAAATGGGCTATATTTTGAATTTGAGAGCCCTGCACTAAGCCAAATGATCACAAATAAGTTGAATGCTTGACCTTCCATCACTACCCTCACAATGCAATTTTTTTATTCCTCGACACCCCCTCATGAATATTTAAATCCCCTAGTTTTAGCAATTCGAAGATAAATCTCCAATGAAAAGGAGTGTGGCTATTTCATTTCGGAGACCAGGAATTTCACTTCCAAATGTACTATATATAATACAAACAATAATTTCTCATCTTTCAGGATTAAGTTTGCATGGTGGGAACTGGGAAAGTGAACATCAAAATCAAACTTCTACCATAGTATATTAGTATAGATTTTGCAGTCATCAAGGAGTTATGCTAAACTTCTCAGATTACTTGGTGTCAATAGGCAATAACTTTAGACAATACAAGAAATCAATGATGTCCTGGAAAATACTAGGCGGTGAGGATATGGAGCACTTACCGAACCGTTGCAAACAGCATGGAAAACCTCACCATAAGAACCTGAAAGAGTACCATAGTTTTATGAGGTTAGAGTCACAAGAGTACAAAAAGGGGCGAATGAAAGGGAAGACTACTAAATTATATATCTTACCTATACCAATACGTCTACCAATACAAAGATCCTCCCATTGAATTTCCCATTCTTTTTTCTCCCTCAAGACTGGGTTAACTCTGTCGCTTTCATCCTCATCATGGGAAAAGTCAAACCTATCACGTGTTTCACAAGAAACAGCTGTCTTGGGCAAGTCAGACTGGGGACTTTGTTCTTTACATAAGTTATCAGATTGCCCAAACTCATCAACTCTATTGTCACAAACCATCACAGACCCCTTACTCGTAGTATCACATTCACAATCACACTGTGTGGAATTATCATATCTATCTATGTAAAATTCTTTCTGCTGTTCTGACCTAGTATCATGGGCAGAGTGCTTCATTTGACAGGGTATGAGAGATTTGTTGTAGCTTAATGACAACCTATTTGGATCATCTTGAACAATATCCCTGACAAATTCTTCACATGGTTTATCTTCTCCCAAATTTTCTGGATAAACACCAGAAAAGAGATCATGTGGGGGAAGGGCTCCACTCTCTAGCAAAACTGTGTGTAGTTTTTGTGCAAATTCTGGGATCTTTGCTGCACTGAGGACATACTTGGATACGTTGTTTACACGAATCTTTTCCGCTGGTGATGTTTCTGTATGTGACGAGAATTCACATGATTTATGCAGTGACCTTAGTAGATTTCCCAAATTATGTCCAAACCTCTCTGTTTCACTCATTCCAACATGGATATTATCAACTGGTTTTGTTTGACCACCCACAATTAAGGGTTCTTCTGACTGGGACCTGACTGCTTTTGATATTTTGCTGGACTGATCAGGTGAGCTACCCAACGCTCGAGTTCTATCATTAAGCATCAAATGTGTTCTGTTAGATTGTCCTGCTCCCACAACTTCTTCACAACTCCTTACAGAAAAGCTATTGTTTTGGAGCCGACTGCTTGGCACCTCAGCAGGAATAAGAACCCCAGGCGCACCCATCATATCAATGATGTATTCACTGTGTCAGTACAAGAAGTCAATAACAGCTCTTGAACTTGTTCCAACATGGTGCACGGCATGCACCATTTATTATTAGGGACCTAAGGTGATAAAGGCATAATGATCAAGTATCTGAGGTAAACAATCCATAGACAAAAAGATTAAAAAAGAATTAACATTCTAGCATAAGATTTACCTTCCATCGTCAGCTTTTATCAAATTCAATGCTCCATCATCACTTCCAGTGTAATAGCTCCCTTTCACAAGCATGCAAGGAATATTAATCTTGTCAGCAAGTACCTAAGCACCGGGACAACAAACATGCTTTAATCGAAACTTCTGAATAGCTATCAAGTACATTGCCTGAATTACTTCAAAGTTAGAGGTGCATAACACTTGTGTACCTTAAAAAGCAGGGCTCGATGACGCGACAGTCCAACATCAAGAGAGCCAAGAGGAAGAACAATGGTTCTTGAAGAATCTCTTAACTGGTGACTCCTCCTAGCCCACCTTTCTGTCATGTTATCTGAACTAGCAACTGTGCCACCCATTCTGGTAACAACAATATCAGCAAGTTTCTGTAGCAAGCCACTTAAAATCAGTCCTTTTTCAGAAACAGGACAGTCATTGAATAAGGCACAGGCCTTTTCCTCAAGATGCTGCAGCTCAAGATCAACTAAACGGTTCACCAAGATGACTTCACGATCACCATTTTGTGAGGTGGTTTTAGCCTGCAGATCCACCAATAAGGGCATCTTTCCTCGACGAATCAAATTCGAAGAGATCCCACAAACATCATAAAACTCATCCATCACTTTCTCCTCATAACCGATCACACTATAATTCTGCCACAAGTTCAAAAACAAATGCTCAAGTTTCTTTAATTGATCAAACATTAAGAACAAAATGAAAAAGTGAATTGAAGTAAATACCCAATAGCGAAGGGATTGGAATTGTGTGAGGGAAGATTCAGAACCTAAGCTCATCTGCTTGGCGGCATCGATCTGATCGGAATCAGAGTAATTGTTGGGAATTGGATTGGAAGCACTGATGGCCAACGCCATCCTCATCTGAAACTGAAACTCATGTTCATGCTCCTGCTCCTGCTCCGCAACACTCAGATTGCGATTCCGGAGCTGGTTAATAGTAGGAGAAACGCCACCCTCACCGTCGCCGTCGCCGTCAGCCTTATCACCGCCATGTCCACCACCGATGTGGAGCTTCCTAAGCAGATTCTTCATCCTATTTCTCCCCATACTTTAAGATTTGACTACCAAAACCAGAAGATGAACATGAAAGAACTGAATTGAGATTCGAAAGATTCCATAACATCCACACACTTTCGGATCGCATTAACTATAACGCCTACCTTCTATTCCCTCCAAATTCCGGTTTTCCCCAATCCCAATTCCATAACTATCTTCTTAAAATATCTTCAACCACTTTTTGCCCTTTTGGACTCTTCTGCTTTAACACTTTTTATGTCTTTTTTGGTAAAAACATTCACCGCCCAGGATTCTATTTTTTTTATTTATGGTTTCGTCTACGTGGATTCTTAAACTGGCTTAAATTATGCTTCTTAATAATGTTAATCATTCTTGTACGTGACCTTGTATGTAAAAGGTGAAGTTTATTACTTTATTTTGGTATCTTTTACAAAATATGCTAAAAGTGAGTGGCAATAGAATTATTTTGTTTTAATTTTAATATTAAGTTAAAGCTAGAGAGATAACAAATTAGGAATAACCGAGTAATTCATGCATTGAAAAGTTTGTGCCACCATTACAAAAAGAAAGGATAACAAATTAGGAATAACCCAATAATTGCTCCTGCTAATATACCTCTCGCATCATAAATTTTCCATAGATTCTTTCTTTTTTTTACATAAAGATTTTTTTTTTATGCGAAAGAGGTTTTTTTTTTCTCATGGTATTTTCAAAACCGATAAATTAAGGACTAATCAATTGCGAATCTAAGATTCATTCAAAAGTCTCTCGCTGATTAATGGATTGTTGTATGTACAAGGCATGTTTCAAACTCCCAGTATTTATTTAAGCGGATTAGTAATTTGATCATTAAACCAATACCACCAAGTTGGTTCAAAAGAGTTTTGTTTTTTTCTTATGAGAAAGAGTTTTTTTTTTTTTGTAAGCGAAAGAGTTTTGTTTTTTTTTTTGGGTCATAGGATGGGCCATTGAAACTGACCCAAACCAACAAGACTCACTAAACTAATTTGAACCCAACAAGTGTGGGTTAGCGAAAGAGTTTTGTTTAATTTGATTGATTTTGTCATCAGGTTAGTTTTTGATTGATTTTGTCGTCAGATTGTTTGGGCCTCACTTTCTAAAAAACATATATTACATAAAACAAAAACAAACCAACATCCACAAATATCACGCTTAATTCCACATGTACTTTTTAGTCACACAAAAAAATTCCACACGTACTAGGCTTGTTTACTGTGCCCAAAGTCTTATAAAATGGGCTGATGGGCATAGAATTATAACTCCATAGAAACTAAAGTTGTGTGCCTTGAACAAGACAAAAAAAAAACAAAAAACCCAAAAAATTGAAACAAAAGTTGTCAATTTTTCACCCGTTTCTTATAAATAAAATGTATTTGGGTAAAGCTACCCAGTACCCAACCAGCATTCATTAACCTATTTTAGCCAACACTTGACCAGCATAATGCTTTCATGCATCAGAATACAAATACGATAATTTATTTTAGACGATTTAACCTCTATTCCTTTTCTCATCACTCACTAGTCACTCTTTTTCAATTATTCCAACTCTCATCTTCTCTATCATTCATTCTTTCTCAATTTTGCATATCATATTTTCTAATGATGCACCATTTTCTTCTATTCTCTTTTAATTATATTTTTGTGTTCATAACCGAGTTAGAAATGAATTCTTAAAAGATAAATTCATTATTAATGAAGAATAATAATAATGATGATGAATAATTTCGTATAAACAAAATTTTGTTAGAGCTGGTGCAAATTATAATATTTCATGTGTGCAAAAACTTGTTAAAATGAGTGCAAACTATATTAAGTCATATGTGCAAAGTTTGATTAAATATTATGTGTTCTATTAAAAATGATTGAAAACTAATATAATGAATTAAGCTATTTTAAATTGTGATGTTGGAGTTTCTTCCCTAATGCAAGTTAGAGTTATTCTGCTATTTTTATTTTGAGTTAAAGCTTTGATCCTTTGAGGTTATAGTAAATTAGTTTTGCACAGGGTAGGACAAAGAAATTAATTTGCTAGATAAACTCTTCTGGAAAAGAAGAAGGAAGTGAGAGAAGATTAAAAGTTTAAGGAAATAATTAATGAGCAGTCTTACTAGAAAAGAAGTCTAGGTGAGCTTTGGTGTATTGAGATAATTTTTAGAAATATGTATTATTGCTGGCGGCATTGCGTTACTCTATGTATTTTAAATAGAATAACCAAAAAAAAATTTGGACAGTAAGATCCACAAAAGCAGACATAAATTGCGCACTAGCCCTGAACCCCACCAACCCAAATACTTATGTCATAAGTACTCAAACCTAGCGAGCGATATTTTGTGGATTTATACAGGAACTCATAATATTGTGTGTGAGAGTATATTTGTGATATAATATTTAGAATTGATGCCGTTCTTCACTCCACCTAAAAAATACTCAGACCTATATACTACATGTACATATCTTTGTATTAAATTTGATAAAATAAAACGTTAAAAAAATCTAAATTACTCTTAATGTTAAATTAAATTTAAAAAATATTTTTATTATCATTCTTAAGTTTTAACTCCTCCTCTATAGTTTTACCACTACTACTACCATTTTACCTATTCACTATCTAACCATATTTCACCAAGAATTGTAAAAAATATAAAATAAAAGCGTTAAAATTTTACAACAATTCAATTATCAACAATTTATTTATAAAAAAAAATAAAATGGAATAAGAAAAGGATAAAGAAAGATAATTCCTTGTGTTAGAAGAAGAGGTAAAGGAAGGAATGAGGTAGAAGAAGACATGTATTTTGCTTTTATTTGTCTCAACAGTATCAATTAGAAATTTGTATTTCACCTAGAAAAAACAACGCTTCACCGATTCATCGTATCTGTATCTTTGATGAATATTGGCATTGTACACAGATAACCCAAAAACAGACAATAATGCATGCAAACACTTAATGACTTGTTAATTTATAACTTACTAGACGCATCTATTCCAAGAGTTATATTTCAGAGCACATTACAAAGTAATAATTATGCTGATGAACTTATATATTTATTTTCTGTCCGACCGATCAACACGTACAACAACAGATGTCATGTAAATTTAAGAGACACGATCATAAGTATTACTAAGTCTATCTAATTTCTAATATGAAAGAGTAATATGAGAGCTTGGAATATCTGGTTAAATAGAAAGAAAATGATATTCCATTACTCATCAACAGCTGTAAACAAATTGATGTATAGGTCTTTTGTGATCGGTGAACACTGGCAGATGATTAATCTGTGTTAGTTTATGCAATATAAAAGTTTAGTACGTTTTATTTGTATTTTTTTTAATATAGTGTTCGAAAATATTTGAGTATTTTGTCTATATTCTTATGTTAAAAAAAATATTTAATTTACATCAAGAAAATGATGCAATTAAGTACTAGTGTTTTAGGAAAACCAGGAAAAGCATTCAAAAATTTTCATGTTCCAAAATTCTATAATATTTATTAGGAAGGTGTTTTAGGAGAAGATTTATCTTTTCCATTACATTGATATACACATCAAAGTCCTTATATATGAAAAAAAAAAAATTAACTTCTTTTAAAAGGTTTTTTACATCACATGGTAAAAATAAGTGCTAAAGGTAATGTAATTGTGGTTGGTAGACAATATAAAATGTCTCATCTATCACTTTTTAAATTTAAATAAAATTCTTAAGGATAAAGTGTTGTTTTCATCCCTCAATATTTGAGGTAAATTTTAAAAAATATTACTAATGTTTAAAATATTTATTTATGTCCTAACTTTTTAGAATTGTGCGTTTCAAAAACATAAATATAACATTTTAAACACTAAGGACATTTTTAAAAGAATATTTTTAAAATTTATCAAAATATTAAGGACGAAAACGATTGTTCACTTGCACCGCCAGTTTTGTACGGACACATCTAAGGACAACTAGTCAACTATGTATAAACGAAAAGTTCAAGACATAAATTGTTCCATTTATGAATTTTAGCATTTTGTTGGTATTCTAATGCCTCTAGACTCTAGTCCTCTACTAATTGAGCTCACCTACACTTTCTAATAAAGGAATACACTCTATACTCCTAGGAGAATATATATATTTATATTTATTTTTTTACTTGCTACTTGCTAAGAGTATAATTTGATAAGCGCAAATCAATTATTAAATATTTTGCCATACTAATTAGAGTAAATCATTAATAAAAATGATCAAAATTTTATCTATTCACTTAATTGTTTTTTTTTTTCTAGTATTTTTAGCTAATACATATATTTTATTGATATATTTAAATTTCTTTTTACATTAATTTGTAAAAATATACTTAATAGACTAAATGTTGGCAGAAAAAATAGGTTGGTGTTGCAACATTGCTATATTAATATTTTTTTTTTTGAAAAGATACAGAATATATAAGTTTCAAATGTATTAATATCTAATAAAAAATAAAAGCCTCTATTAATAATAACCCCAACCTATATGCCAAAAAGAATTTTATTCAGAAGATATTATGTGTATAAAAAAAATTAGCTATTAAATAAATCTATATGTATTTTATGTATAAACATATGTATTATTTAATTTATTCTTAACAAAAAAAAATATGTATTATTTAATTTATTCTTAACAAAAAAAAAAAATTGTGCTTGTTTAATTATGTCAAAAACATATAGCTCTCCCTTAACATATCGCATGAGAGATAGAGTTGCACGCTTAATATATTTGGATTCCTTTCTATACGAAGCCAAATTCCATAACTATTTTTGCTTCTCCACTCTTTCAAGAGACTTGATATATTGATTGTAACACAAGGTAACAATTTTACAAACATCATTTCCCATTTTACAACATATAAACTATTTTTCAGGTAGGCTCACCTCACATATACTCTGTTGCATGTGCTTCCAAGTTCTCATGGTTGATTGAAAGTAAAATAATATAGGATCGAAGAGAGAGAGGAAAGGATTAAATTATACATACATATATATATATATATATATATATATATATATATATATATATATATATATATATATATATATA
>JASCZI010060421.1:337205-352825 GCA_036250425.1 Stylosanthes scabra
AATAATCTTGCTGAGAAGAAGCTTGCAGCCTTACCATGTAATTTGCCACAATATCAACTATGTGTTGAATAATAGAAACTCTACCCGACCAATTCTAAAGGAGCACCTCTTTGATATTTGAAAGCAAATCACCATGATTTCCTGCCGAAGAGATGTGAGCAAAGTGAACCAAATTGAAAGCTGGAAGCCAATTAATTTCACAAATAATATTTTTGTTACTAGCTTCCCAAGCTAAAACAAGGTCTCGACAAATCGCAAAGAAATCAACGAAAAATGAGGCAGCCATTACACAATTAACTTTAATAAAACAAAATTGCAAAGAACTCAACGGAAAATGATAGCTTCCATAACACTCCGAGCAGCCCCAAATCCATTCCCCCATTACTTCTTCAAACAATGCACCCAAATCCGCTAGACAACCATTAGCCATAAAACTTCCTAAATCACAATTAACTTTAATGGAACCGGGAGGAGGAGGCATCCAAACAAACATAAGAGAATGAGAAAGAGGTGATTGTTTTTGAGAAAAAAAGAGAAGAAATCATGAGTACCTTTTGAGAAGAAAAGGCACACTGCACAGATTTGTTAATTCCTACATCGAAATTTGTCTAACAATTTGACTATCCAATGTATTTTTAAATTGTTGAAGCAGAGTATTTTTCTTTAGTTTTAGTATTTTTAAGGCAGAGAAAGCAACTAACAAAGAAAGGAAAACAAAAAGTGGTGTGGTATGAATTATTGATAAGTACTACTAGTTTACAGTATAATTGAATAAGGATGAGACTGATCATTCATTCAAGCCCAGATTGCGAGCGAAGACATCAATCCAGCCCCAAGAAAAAGCATACAATAAGACACTATCTGCAGCCTAAAGTTACAACTCATTCTTTTGCTAAGAAAATCTGCCGCTATCAAGTCCACTAACGCCATGTACACTAATATCCCTGCTGACAAAGAGTCCAGTATGCCCTCCGTGATCAGCGCACCCGGGCTGTAAGGATTATACACCGATGCTATCGCCGTTCCGATCCCCACACCGGTGGGTGTGGTCAGTGCAAAGAAACAAGCCATTATTGTTGCGGATGAGGTCTTGAATTGTGCCTGGGAGATGCACCCTCCGAGTGCAAACCCTTCAAAGAACTGATGAAAAGACAATGCTGCAATTAAGGGCCTTATGGTGCATGGGCTCTGAGATACCCCCAGAGACAACCCAATTATCACTGAATGCGACACTATCCCAAGCTCAAGCACCTGAAATATACTCACAGGTCAGGTCACAATCATAATAATGCAGTTTCAAAAGTACTTTCAATTATCAAAAATTAGTATTTCCGCACCAAAATCAACTACTAAAACCTACCTGAGAAACAACCACGTGGCGAACGTCACTATCCTCGTCGTCAAGCATGCCGTGGACATGGCTGTGGCCGCCGTGGTCGTGGGGCTTGACGCCGCTGCCACCAATGCCGTGGCATGCATCCTGGCCATGGGGGTGGTTATGTCTATGGTGAGCGGCGTGAGCGTGCATCCCCACAATGTGCATTCCACCCTTCTCTTCTTCTCCAAAAACTTTCCCACTATAATCCTTCACCTCCACGATCCCATCTTCAACGCCGGATTCCGAAGTTCCCACTCGCGCCTGCTCCTCCACCGCACGGTTCACCCCTTGCTTCCTCTCGTAGTACTGAGTCCCCACGAAATCAAGCAGCAGGGTGAAGAGAGCCGCCACCATCGAAAAGAACCCCGTGAACGGAAACTTGTGCCACGGGTACTTCGGCAGGCACGGGTCGTTCAGCGCCTCCGTGGCGTCTGATAGCATATGGACGAACCCGGTGGCGAGTATGACACCGGCCGCAAAGGCCTTCGCGGCGACGAATAGGTTTCCGTCAGTTCGGAGGAACCGGCGGTGTTTCCCGATGAGCGGAATGGCGATCCCGGCCATACCGGCGAGGAGGATGGAGGCGATGGCGACGAACTTGAGAACGAAGGCGGCCGAGTCATCACGGCAGAGGTCGGAGTCCCGGTCGGCGCATGTGGAGGCCGTCATGAATTCCGGCAGGTGCTGGAAAATCGATGCTTTGGGGAAACAAAAAGCACCGGTGTGGAAGAATTTAGAAACTCCCTTTAAAAACAATTAACCTAGTGTGAAAAAAGATTCCTTTTGGATCTAGAAAGAACCCTAGTTGCAATTGAAGTGTTGCTATCAAATTATAGATTGGTGGAAAGAGTTAGTTAGTTAGTTAGTTACGTACCTGAAGGAAGAGTTGTATTCGGTAGGAGTTGCTGAAGCGTTGGCCAGATATCCTGTGAATAAAGCAATTTCAAAAAAGAACGATGGTTATTCATTTAGGAGAAGTGGAGAATAAAGAGAAAAAGAAAAGGGATGAAAGGGAGAAGAGAAGAAACCTCAATCAGAAACATGGGATGATGATGGTAGCAATGAGTTGTATGGATTGAGGGGGTTTATAGTGGAATAGTTGGATGCCTGGGGAATGTGAAATTTGGTACAGGGGAGGGGTGAAACTTGTAATAAAAATAATAATGAGAAGAGGGAAGAAAGGGAGAGGGAGGAACAAGAGAGTGAGGGAGAGGGAGAAGAGAATTGGGTGTCGTCATAGTGAGGGGGTGAATGGGGAGAGAATAGGAGGTGGTTGCTTCGCCTGCTGACCTTTTGCAATGAAATGAGCGCGATAGTGTCGACATTCTTTCATCACATCTCTCTCTCTCTCTCTTCCTTTTATTCTCTCCAAACACCAACACGCTACATCTACTTACTTAAATATTCAATTTGATTTGATTTATACCAAAAAATATATTGAATCTTCATGTATTTATTTTTTATTTAAATTAATACTAATTATTTTTTACTCTTTTACTCTACTAACATATTTGTTTAAATTATTCATTTTAATTTAAGATAGTTTTACTTTTTTTTCCTTTTTAATTATTTTCATTTCATTCCAATGAATAATGTATGGATCTAGATTCTAGACATCCGGTCATATTTAAATATGAAAAATATCCACCGCACAACCATCCCACGCAACTTAACAAGGTCATTAGGTGAGGGTCAATGCTTTTCGTCAAGAAGAATGTTACCACTAATCCACTAGGCCACTATTAACTATTAAAAATCATTATCAAGTTATTTATCGTATTGCTTCTTATTTCTCTAATAGTTATACCTAATCACCTATGTCTATGTGTTTATGTCTATAAATCATCGTTTACCCAAATAGCTATAAAGCCTTTGCGGGCAATGTTTTCTTCGGTGCGAAAACGATTTATTTTTCAAAAAATATTTAGAAGATATTAGAAAATTAATCTAAAATAGTATAAAATAAATTTATTTTGTATTTTTTAATTAAAATATATATTAAATTAAAAAATAACTTAAATTATTATAGCATATTATTTGGACGTCCTAATTGTTGGTTGGATAAGGCAGGAGAAGAGTATTATCTTTTTGTTTTTTGGTCTTGGAGAAGAGTAGTTTTTTTTGTATTAAAAGGGGGCAAAAGTCCAAGAAGAAAAAACAAACTATACATACAAACTAATCAAGGTATTCCTGAGCAATCCTCCACAACCTCCTATATTCGAGTTCCTTTGAGTAGCACCATCAGAGTTCAGCTTCAGCCACCCTTGGAGAAGAGTAGTTACTAATGTTAGTTTCTAGGCTGGAAAAAACATCATATTTAATTATTTTTGGTCAGTGAGGAAACATAATTTTTAATATTTTTGGACATTGAGGAAACATCATTTCGATCAAGAATCTAAACCTAAGACGGGCCCATCGTTGATGATAAAGAAAAATGGAACAGGGCCCCTATACGTAAATGAATATTTCACAACATTAATTCAACAACGTTAACCAAAAATACACAAAACATTAGTTCAACAACTTAAGAAACCACGACCAAAAAAAAAAAAAAATTTGTGGATCCGCCCAGTGCAAAAGCAAAGATTCCTTTCTTGAGGAATTGAACATTTAATAAGGAAACATGAGCATTCAGCATTCTTGTCCAGGTGATCTGAGACTGAGGGTGAGGCATGCTTGAGGAAACGCCGTCGTCGTCGCCGTCTTTGACGGCGGCACCCACATGCTGGGCAGTGATCAACAGCTGGTTCACCTCTACCGTGTTCTTTCTTGTCCTCCAACTCGTCATCGCAACCATTTACGTCACTTCCAACATGGCCAGCAACCAGAAACAGGAGCAAGATTCTCAAGGAAACGACGACGACACTACTACACAAGAGATCTCTAGGCCTAGATCTCCGTCTAGGCTCACCTACACTTCCCATGAGAATCCTCTTCATCAAGTTCAAACTTCCCACGCTAGATCTCCCACAACAAGGAAAGAGGAAATTGATGATGATGATGATGATGAAGAAAAAGAAGAAAAGTCTCTGGATGAGGTATACAGCCAAATAATATTAGAGGGGCAACTGCGTCATTTCAGGCGGTCACGGTCGGATACTGAGTTGCCTGTGAAGGTGGGCGGGAAGATGAAGAAGTCAGCGTTGTCGCATTTGGTGATGAGTGGTGCGGACGACGGGGTGGATGCTAAGGCGGACGATTTCATTAACAAGTTCAAGAAGCAGTTGAAGCTGCAGAGGCTTGATTCCATCACCACATGAGCACAGAGCACTGCTGGAGTGAGTGCCAAGTCACCTAGATTCCTTTTTTTTTTTAATTATTATTATTATTATTGTTCTGCTTACTTTTTTAGCTTTGTAATTGTATTGTTTGCATTCAACTATTATGATTGTTAACATTGCTGAGATGTGTGGTGCATCTCCAAACGGGGTCTTGGAATGGCTTCAGTTTCTTTCTTACTTCCGCTTCCACTTGGCTTTCATTTTTTTAATACAAGTTTAAGAGTATGGCCATCTATTTTCAAGATGAAATTGTTTTAGCAATTCACATTCGCAATTGTTTTCATGGATTTTGCTAACTAATTTTTCCAAGTTTAATATACTTTTAAAATTAAAATTACTAATTCTTTAATCTACAGCTTAACAAATTAAATTCTTTTTTCTAATTATTTTGAGAAAAAAAAACTCATAAAACAATGACTAGTAAATGGGTTAAAAACACTCACAAGATCCAAAATTCATATAATAATTAATAAATTAATGTTGTTGTTATATGCATTATGCATAGTAAAGGATGACGATGGCATGTAAAATCCAGGAAAATAATACCAAGAGTTAAACCAATAAAAAGTAAAGATGGTTTTTTAATAATAAAAAATAAAAATAATAACATTATGTACAACATATGTTTTCTAAAAAATATTAATTATAATCTTCCCTCTTCAAATTTTCTTTTTCTTTTTGGTCTTACCAGACCCAAAAAAAAAAATTGAAAATGGGCAAGGCAGAAATCGGGTCGGGTCGGATGCCGCAGTTCATAACGTTAAAAGGGGTCCCACGTGGGGTCTGAGTGCGAGTGAGGTCCTTCTCCTTCCAACATTCGAACCCACCTAACCTAACTATTTTTCTTTCTTTTCCTTTTCCTTTTCCTTTTCCTTCTCATTCGAAGGAACTCCCTCTCCCACAGTCAAATCAAACCCAAAACCCAAAACCCAAAACCTCACACCAAATTTCAAATTTCATTTTCACCAATCACCAATGGCTTCCATCACAAATCAAGACTGTAGAAGAAGATGCAACACAACTCGTATATGGCTACCTGCATTTCTCTTCTCTCTCTGCTTCCTCTTCTTCACTCCTACTATCCCTCGCTCTCACTACCACCACCAATTTGTTGACATGCGCAATCTTCTCGGTAACCACCTCGCTTTCAATCTTCCACCATATTAATCACTTCTTAACCTTCTTCTCTCTCTTTTGCAGGAGTTCCCAACACCATCAATGTCATCACCAATTTCCCTTTTTTAGTTGTGGGTGTGCTGGGCTTTGTTCTAGTCCTCGATGGTGCTCTCTTCAACATAAGGTTTTCCACTCTTCTTCTCACCGTTTTAACTAACATTGCTACCATTTTAACACTCGTTGTTTTTGTTTTCAGTTCTCATGGAGAAGTCTATGCTTGGCTACTATTCTATGCTGGAATAGTAGGTGTGGCTTTTGGCTCTGCTTATTACCATTTGAAGCCTGACAACCACCGTGTCTTGTGGGACACTTTACCGGTTGGTATTGCACACCAAGTGTTCTATCTTTTGTAATACTCTTTGGCGTTTGAATTTAAGTAGTAAATGGAAGACATTTTCCAACTGCATGATGGATTAGATTAACACATTTAACAGTCTAAAAAGAAAAGGCATAGATGCTTTGGTTCTCTGATTTTCCTGCACGCTTAATTTAACTATGAGCATTAATGAATGTCATACTTATTCTTGTACTAGTTTTCCAGTAACTCTGGTCTAAATGCATTTTTTTATCCTTTGCCAAGTTGCAATGATGTTTTGGAATGCTATTCTGGCTGCTATTTTTATTCATAAGGTAACTGGTTTTGTCAATGCCAGATGATGGTGGCCTTTTCTTCGCTTTTTTCTACATTGGTTGTTGAGAGATTCAGTCAGAGGATTGGTCTGTTTTGTCTATTTGGACTCATTTTTGCTGCCTTTCTTTGTGTAGTATATGAACGGTTAGTTTTTCTATTCCTTAGTTATATACTTTATAATTGCTTGTTTCTGTCTTTGCATTCATTCTTCAAAGTCAAGGTGCTGAAACAGTATCCAGTTTTCGTCTGAATTCTGTCTTCTAGTTGGTTGCAGAAATTACAATGACATTCGGTTCTGCATGATGTTCCAGTTGATTCTTCCTCTAGCTATTCCAGTAATGGCATTTGTGTATAGCTCCAAATACACTCACTCAAGATATTGGTTTCTGGCTACAGGTAAGCTCATAGACGTTTGTAGGGCTTTGGTTTTAATTTGCTTTATTTAGTGTTTGTTAAGTCCGCTATCATTGCCATGACGAGATAGCAATAGGGATAGCAAACGAAGTAAAATCTTATGCCATTCGCAGCTTTATGTTTTCTACCAACTGAACTTTGGTGGGTTACCTCGTGTAAACCGTATAATTGTGCATATGGGAAAGGAAGCTGTCACTCCACTTGTTGGTTACGGTTACACTGCTAATGCCCTATAAGTCTGATCATTAGTAGTGGACGCATAAGGAATTTTTGAATGGAAACTATAGTTGTTTTCTCACAACAGGGTGGATTTCATGTAATGATGTAGCCAGTTTGATAGGGAGAGGATGAGATGAAGGGTCATATATTAAGATATTCTGTTTGATTATGAGAAGAAAAATATAAATCTTATCAAAGATGCACTAATCAATACGAGTCAAGAATATTGGTATTATCATAATTGTGACAAATTCTGGTGTGTGTAACTGTGTAAGAATATAGTGTCCTGAAATGAGTTTGGTTTCAAGGTTTTCCTGTGCCATATTACATCTCTGCCTGGTTCTTTAGCTTCTAGGACAAGTTTATGTGGTTCATGTTTGTGCTAGCCCTCAGGATTGATCGCACATTCGCACATTATATATTTTTTCTCTGGTTTTGAGGGGATGTGCCATGTTCATCACTTAAAATACATGTGTCTTAATATCTGAATGATAACCAGCTTGAGTTTTTTTTTTTAGAAACCCCATGTTGCATTTTGTATTATGATTTATTTTCCCCTTATTTGTCCCATGAAACATTCTTCACTTTCTGTTGCACTGTCCATGAATGATATAAGTTTTAAGGAAAACAAGACAGCTGTTAACATGATAGTTCAGGAACTAAAATCTTGGCCATGACCTTGAGGAATAACCTATTAACTAATATACCGTTCATCTTTGTGGTAAGCTCTGAAGCTTGGAATATTTTGGCACAGGTATTTATCTTTTAGCAAAATTTGAAGGCGCTACTGACAAGAAACTTTACCATGCAAATAACTACATTATCAGCGGCCATTCTTTGGAACACTTATGCTTGTCCTTGATCCCAATTGTGCTCAGCATAATGCTCATCTACAGGGAAACTAAGTTTCAAAGGTGTTTGATCAAATTTCCTTGTAACTCTACTGATTTTGCATAGAGAAAAACTCTCTTTCTATAATAATCTGTTGGCTTGATGACAGGTTAGTTGATCTTAAAGATCGAAATCAAAGAAGAGGAACGAATGATGATTTTTCAACTGAGCTATATATGGCTGAGAATTTGCAGCAAACCGAGCAAGTTAAAACAAACTAGATGAAATTCTCTTCCATAACTTGGAAAGAGTGAAAAACTAACAATTTTAACTGTCTAGTGGAGTCAAATTCCTTTGTTTTCTGTGTGTAAAGGAATCTTAGTTGACACTTAACTGCACTAGTTGTCGGCCATATGGATGATGGATTGGAGAGCTCATGCATTTTGGATTCTACACCATTTGTGATAGAGATCCTGAGGTGACAAACAAGTGAGTGTCTGAGTCAGACATGCATTGTTTTTCTCTCTGTCGTTGAGATCATTGCCCTTTTCAATCTTGGAACCGTTGATTGATTCATCTACTTGAGGCATTAGAGACTTTGTATTCTAGTCTTAATTATCATTAGTCTCATTTTTACTCAGATTAGTTTTCTAGTTGGACATGAAGAGTAACTAACATGGAGGGAAGAAGGAAGACTTACTTGTGTAATCTTGGACTGTAAATTTTTGTAGAGTACAGATTTCATTACTTGAATTTCTCATGCCTTGTGATTGACATAAGCTTGTGATCTTGTGTGTTTTGTTGTATCCATTTGATGATCGATAAATCCAAGAGGAGCATCAAAGACATACAGTAACAAAGGTTGTAGCACGTGTAGGGACTTGAGGTAGTTTGGAAAGATATGGTTGCTTCACATGCTGTTGCTTTGTCCTTTTGAACAGCTTTTTGTGTCTGCATATTTGATGGCTCCTAATATTATTCACAATCATGTGGATACACAATAATTTATTTGTATTGCATTCGGTGATCTTTCGTTTCTTTAGGTGGGTTCATCGGTTTGATTTTAAGGGATGTTTTGGAGCAGAAAAAAAAATATTTGGAGGATTAAATTCTGTCCACAATTTTTGTGATTCGGAGTGACAGAATTTTTTAGATTTTATTATTATTAGCCTTCTATTTTTTTTTTTTCAAAACTTCCATTTTCAAAATTTTCAAATTGGAGAGTTTTTATTTGATTTTAATTAAATTTACAATTTTGTCTCTAATTACTTGTAACATATCATTATATTAATGATGAAAATATATATCATAAATTTTAGAATAGAAAGAAATCTAAAAATTTAAATCTTCCCTTTTATTCCCTTCTCCATCTTGAGAAGGAGATCAATTTTTTTCAAAATCTAGTTTGTTTCTATTTTAAAGTCTCCAAAATAAAAAAGAAACTTTGCCCATTTTCGCAAAACGATATATACTAATACTCTAAATTAGATTTTTTAGAGAATTTTAACTGAATACTTTTGTTCTTCACAAATTTTGATTTCTAAATCAGTCTACATATATAAATATGAAGGATTTATATAATAATTTTTAAAAAATTTAGATTGGTTTAATAATTAAAATTTATTACTCGTAAATTTACACTCCCTGCATTACAAATAATTGTCATGTTTGACAAAATTATTACATACTTATATATGTAAATTGAGGGTATTTAGTTGATTGATTTATAGATGTGTCTAAATTGGCATATGATTATAAGTGAATTTCATTGCACCCTATCCAAAATCCAAAATTAAATAACAGAAAGTAAGTACAACTTAATTTTTCTTCTTCCATTTTCATAATTATATATTTGCAAAAGAATTTTAGTCAATGTCATGTGCATGCTATTTATTTTACTTCACGTTAACTTTTAATTAAAATTTATTTATTTTAGTAAGAATTTGATCGTCACGTGCAAATCAGGCGCAGACCATATATGTACGTAGATGTACTCAATTTGTTCTTCATATCAAATTTATAGATTAAACTAAAACTAAACATACTGAAACTCACTATATATGCAACTAACTAAACAAAAAGCACAAACATATGTTTATTGTGGGGGAATTTGGATGGTGCAGATGAAGTCATAGTAAAAAGTATGCACGCCATTTTGTACAAAAAAAAAAAGATAAAATGGATGCTACATACTTCAAATATCAAATAATGTAAATCCCAAAGTGTCGGCAGTATACCATGAAAGACGAGTTTGTAACAAAATTGTAACAAAACTTGTCATCATGCTTCTTTAAATCATAAATTTTTATACATCCTCGGAGTAAAAAAATGTTATACATACGATAGGAAATGATAATTATATATTGTTAACTCTGAAAAAATAATTAACTTTTAGGTTTATTATTTAAAAGGTCATTTAAAAATAATAATTTAATTGAATGACTGTATAAAATTTTTAATATTGCATGTCTATAATTTTATTAAAACAAAATTAATTTATTAGATTTAATATCTATAACTCTATATATGTAACGTATATAATTATATGTTTATAACATTTGACATTATTCCTTTATTTTAACAATAATTAAATAACACAAAATAAAAGAAAAAAAATAAGAATTTTATTTATAAATCAAAATCAGTCACCATATATTTATATATAAATATATGCGTAATTTTATTATTTTAATATATATTTATATTTTAATATGTATTATATATTAGTGACTAATTTTGATGTACAAATAACATAACAAAAAAAAAAAATTAGTTATAACTATCTATCATTTCCAATTTTTTTCATTGAATATATTGGATATTATGTTGACATTTAATTTAATTTTACAACAAAGAAAGTACTCCAGAGACGATTATCGATTATCAATTTACCATATATGAATTAAAATGGTAAATATCCAAGTGATGTGAAATGGACCACCAACACCAAGTGGGTTGAGAAGTAGGCAAGTAGCAAAGGTAATTATTGACTGGATTTTTTTTGTTGATTGACTTTGGAGTTACGCATATGCAACAATGAATGAATGCGATTGCTAAACTAAACTTAGGGTTACTGGGTCAATTGTCAATCTCTAGTATAATCAGCACTGACTCAGATTTTACAGTTTCGAGATGGACTTATATATAAAACGAACAACATGCAATATTATTGGTTAAATAATAACAGGAACATGTAAATACAGTACTTTTGAATACAATAGTAGTTGAAAAAATTCAATACAGTATTTTTGAAGTGTTTATATGATTCACGAGTTCCATAAAAAAGTCTGACAAGATTTTAATGTTTGGAATTGGACATATTGGAACTTTGATGTTAGTTGGTGTGCTCCTTAAATTTATTTTTCTGGATTAGATCAATAATTAATAAGTCTTTTGTTTTTTCTACAAAGATTAAACAGAAAAAATAATCCATCTAAAAAAAGAAAATTATTTTGGAAAAACAAATATCAACATAATATGTTGAACTTATAGCTGATAGCTAGTAAAAAGTTGGCAAGCTACAACTGCATTAATAAATTATTCATCTAATAATATTGCTAATAATAACTCCAAAATAGAGACTTGGTAAGAAAAGATATTGTGCAATTGACTGTTTAAGGAACTTTCGATTTTGATGATGCATTTACTCAAAAGTTTCCTTTTTAATAAAATGTTTTTTTTTTTTCATATTTACTTACTTAATTTCTGTTGCTCATTGGTTTTTTTGCTTACGTACACTAACAAACAATACAATAGTACGTATTAAAGTTAAAACTAGTAATATCTTACAGTGGTAAGTGGACGTTAATACGATACGTGTAAAAGTACTGAGTTATGAGACATGGTTGTACGTTTCCTCAAAAGACAAAGCCTTTGGAAGAAAAACTTGTGGCCACAAGAGATTGGAGAAGGGCTTGTAATTATTTTGCATATCCTAAGTTGTTATTAATTGATTAATTGAGAGCTACTAATAAACATGAATTATTATTAGTGAGTGAATCCTTAATGGAGGTGGTGGACCCAAGGTTTCTGAGAATTCACTCAATCACATGTTATGTTAAAAGGTAGCAACCCAGCAACCGACGTGTGTGTCACACTCTCAATTTTAACACAAATCTTGACTTCCCATCCAAGTTTTATTATTATTAAACGGATAATGTTATTTGAAGATGGTTTTAACTAATTAAATTTAATCAAATAATTTATTTATATATTAAATAAAATATTATTTTGATGTTAAATAGCATAAAAAATTATTAAAAAAAAAATAGTATAAAAAATTATACATAAATTATTTATTAATATAAAATTATTATAATTAAATTAAATCATTATGAGTTATTAGTATTACTACTATCAATTACTGAGTCTTACTACAAACTAAAAGCATTAAAGCACAATTAATTAAAAAAAGAAAAGAGAAAAAGATTCCATAATTGGTGAGGTGGAAGCATCCTCTTTTGGTTCTGGGTACCTATCTCTCCCTCTTCACTCTTCTTCTTCTTCTCCTCCCTTCTATTACTCTCTACAAACCTTCATTCTTTTCTCAAACTCCTTCTTCATCTCTCTCTCACTCACATTCAAACGAGAACAAACAAAAAATGACGGAACCAACTTCCAAACCCAACGGAAACGGAGCAATTAACGGCACCGCCGCAGCCCCCGCCGCAAACGGCAACCAAGGCCCAGTCAAATCCCAGCTTTACAACCCAAACCGCCAAGTCTACCGTCCGCAGTCTCACTACCACCGCCGCCACCGCTCAGGACGCAGCATCTGCTGCTGCTGCTGCTTCTGGACAATCCTCGTCATCCTCGCCGCCGCACTTCTCGCCGCAATCGTCGGCGCCGCACTCTACGTTCTGTACCGGCCACACCGGCCGCAATTCTCCATCACCAACCTCCGCATTGCGAAGATGAACCTGACAACATCCACCGACTCGCCGTCACACCTGACGACACTCTTCAACCTCACTCTCATCGCAAAGAACCCTAACAACCACCTCGTGTTCTTCTACGATCCGTTCACCGTGACGGCGCTGTCAGATTCGGTTTTCATTGGTAACGGTTCGCTGACGGCGTTCGAGTCCGATAAGAATAACCAGACGAGCTTGAGGGCGGTGGTGTCAGGGTCGCAGGATCTGGACACGGAGTCACTGAGCACGATGAGATCGGCGTTGAAGAAGAAGAAAGGGTTCCCGGTGGTGATTCAAATGGACACAAAGGTGAAGATGAGAATGGAGTGGCTAAAGAGCAAGAAGGTTGGGATCAGAGTCACCTGCGAAGGGATCAGGGGATCCCTCCCCGCCGGCAAGTCCCCCGCCGTTGCTTCCGTCATCGACTCCGAGTGTAAGGTTGATCTCAGAATCAAGATCTGGAAGTTCTCTTTTTAGTTTTATTTCCTTCACATTTTTTTAAAAAAACTATATAAAAAAAAAAGTGTTTAATTTGATTGGTTTCATTATTATTGGTGATTCATTGTTATGAGTAAATCAATCCAATCATCAACGCTCATCTTCTTTTTTTATAATTTTATTCTTTTTGTTGTCATAATTGCCTTTTTTTTTTTGCATTTTCTTGTATTTTTTTTAATAGAGAGGGACTAGTGGGTTTGATTATGATAATGAGGGAATATATATCATGCCTTGAGACTTGAAAAAGCTTAATCCTGTAAGGAAACCGAAAAAAAAAAAGGTTGAAATCTGAGCTTGTTATATGAGATTTAGGGCAAGCAAACCCTAAATTTAAATTTTTTTTCTCCCTTAATGCCATTGTAGTTTGTTGCTGTAATTTGTTTCAGAGTAATATAACTGCAAATCGTATCTGGGTTTTGAAATCCAAATGTCTAAACCCTTTTCTTTCTTCTCTAAAATTTACTGATTTAGGAGTGATTATTCCTTATATTTCTCACTTTACAGTTTATGCAAATTCTCAATTAACTTGTAGTCTATGAAATTGAAATCTATTGTGTGGACTTAATTTTTTGACATTGCTTTGAACGAGTTGGAATAGTACAAAATCCAGAGAATTTAAGCATATCAAAATAATAATAAAATAAAAGCAAATGGATGAATTGAGAAAATGAAAGCGACAAGTAATGAATCTTGCTTTGGTTGTTAAGTTAGCAGTAATTTCCATGTCTCTACATTACAATAAAGAACAATACAGAAGAGATGACATTTATGGAGGTCAGGTGATGAGTGACTGTATAAGATTTTCCTGTGAGAAATTTTCAATGTTCCAAGCAGAGAATAGAGAGAGAGGTGTACTGAAATTTTTGTAAGCAGGCTTTGATTGATTGAGATCAGGTGCTGTTCCATCGTTCTTGTGAAATTCAGGAACGTGTCCCACACCAAGTGACACGTGCAGATCTCGTTGTCCTAACTTGGATGTGATTCTCTCTTCTTTTTTTTCTGCTCTGCTACATTGCTGTTTCATAACAACAGAAACGCTACAGTGCCATTGCAAGGGAGGACTGAACTGGAACTGATTCCGCAGATAAAAAAAAGAAAAGAAAAGAAAAATAAAAGTAGTAAGAAACATTAGTGTCTTTTTCTTTTGTCCAGTGACATGGTCAAATATTTTAATTTTATGGGCAGGGGCCAAAGCAGAGATCCCAAAAAATGTGCTCTTTGATCTGAGGGCAATGGGTAAATGCTTTCTATTACTCTATTTTTCTGGCTTAGTTCTTAATCCTAAGGGTTAATAAGGATTATAAAGTTAGCACTTAGCACACAACAACTTGTTGTTAAAGAACACAAATGGCAAATGCCACACTACCTGTAAGTGTGTGCAAGTGATTTGATCATTTATCAGCATCAAATGAAGCTCATGACAGTGATGGGGTGTCTTAATTTTGGGTGCACGTGCTTACCATGCTCTATTTATCTCTCAATTCCATTTCTTTTCTTTTCCTTTTTTTTCCCCACCCAGGATTATAACATGTACGATTTGATTTTTTTTTTTAGTGGTTAACACTATTTGATTTAATTTCTTACCTAGCTAGAATCTCAGCAGTGATGAATACCAGATTTTGTTGTCTCCACTTCCAAATTCCTACCTATTCTATTGTCAATGGCAGTAATCCACCAAAAATATACATCAGAAACAAAAATCACTTATGAGAATGAGATAGTGTTTATTGCATGTTCCAAATTATAATCCATGTTTTACTAAGGATATTTATCAAGAACATCAAAATTTTATTCCTTTAGATAGAATATTTATTGTTAATTATTAATTACGTGGGAGATCGAGGGAGAAGAAAGTAGGTTGGTTGTGGCTCTTGTAATGTGATGGTCCATGCAAATCATTTGGCGCTGTTACAACACGGTCAAATAAATGATTGACAGAGAATTTTGTTTGGGATGCATTATTATTATTATTGTTATTATTATTATTATTATTATTATTATTATTGAAGAAGCAAAGCAATAACGTTTGCATTGTGATCAAAGAAACATGAACATGACGCCCTTCAATTATTGGCTGGGCTATCTCAATCAACTTACTATATTGATACTCCTGTTCTCATTGCCAGCTCTCTAGAACCTTTCTTTATAACTTATTTTCTTTCGCTTATTTTATTCCTTAATCAGGCATTCAATTTATTTAATTTCTGGGGGTGTTAAAACAGTGCATTCGGTGTAAATGAGGTTTTTTTTTTTTTTTTTTTTTTTTTTTTTTTTTTTTT
>JASCZI010060422.1:0-16861 GCA_036250425.1 Stylosanthes scabra
ATATATATATATATATATATATATATATATATATATATATATATATATATTATTTATTTTATTTGATTAATATATATTTTATATCAGGGATTAATTTTATGACATCTAGATTGTTTTTATATATATAACGATAACGATAAAAGAGTAATTCTTCTCCTATTGGTAATTATTATCATAAAATATTAAAAAATATATAATACAATACAATATAATATAATATCATTATAAATAAAATAATATGATGTAAGAATTTCTTTCATACGTATAGAGAATGGATAAATCCTTGAATCTTGTTTATTATGTGGTGGACCTCAGAACCAATACTGAACATAGACTAAACCAATATCTCTCAATTTCTTCTTTGATGTTACTTACGAATAAATCGCAAGTGTGTGTTGATGATAAACTATATTTTGCTTTCTTTTTAATGTTGCTTGTTACTTGCTCAAACAAGCTAATGGTCTACCTTCAGAAATGTCTTACATTTACACATGTCATATGTAACATTTTTTATATGATCAATTATCTGTATATATAACTAAATTTAAAATTATTTATTTTTATATTAAATAAAAAAATATTTTAATGTTAAATAATATAAAAAATAATATAAAAATAAATTTTTATTTTTTATTGAAATAATTTTTTATTTAACATAAAATAAATAATTTAATTGAATTTAATTAAATAAAATTAATGTACATTGGTTATTTAAATCTTCTAATAGATGCTTTTATGTATTCACTATGTTTGTGGTGAATTTTCTTTCATTTTCATCAAATAACTAAATTTTTAAAGTCCCAAAAAAAATAAATTTGTTGTCGCGTGCTTATAATAAGATAACACGTTAATAGTAAGGATTTGACTATGTCTAGTATTTCTAGTTCTTAATACACTCGATATAAAAACTAGAATTTTATCTTTAATTTATATTCTTTATTAAAAAAATTTACTTATGATATTATTAACTATTACCCTTGAATTACTTGTTAGCATGAATCTTATCACTATTCATGACTATTATTGTGTATTTGTTCTTTCTTAGCATAAATGAAAGAGGAACTACTTAATTGAGTTAATTCCGTATTATTTGAGTATCAATAAGGCTACACATCTAAGCATTTATCCTAATCAAGTCCAATCAAACAAAAAATAATCATTCTCACTAAAAAATGCGTGAATAAACACGCACCCATTTCTTCTTCTAACGTGAAAAAACATGCGCCCCTTTCTTCTTCTTCTTCTCTATAACTGTTGCAGCGCCTCTTCCTTCTCTTCCTCCTTCTTCTTGTTGTTGTTGCCCCAGCTATCATCGTCATTGTCGTTGCTGTCGTCTTCTTCCTCTTCTCCGTCATCTTCTTCTTTCTCTTCTTTTTTTTTCCCTCTTCTTTCTCATCTTCTTCTTCCTTCTCATCATCCTCCTCAATTGTTGATGTTGTTGGTGTTGTTGTTGTTATTGTTGTTGTTGATGATGAAAAATAGAATTGGATATTAAAAAAAAATAGAAACGGATTTTATATAAAAACAGAAATGGAATTTGAATGAAAACAGAAACGAATTTTGAATTAAAAACTTAATTGAATTTTCATGAAAACAGAAACGAATTTTATATAAAAACAGAAACGGAATTTGAATGAAAACAGAAACGAATTTTGAATTAAAAATTGAATTGAATTTTCATGAAAACAGAAACGGATTTTATATAAAAACATAAACGGAATTTGAATGAAAACAGAAACGAATTTTGAATGAAAAACTGAATTGAATTTTCATGAAAACAGAAACGGATTTTGAATGAAAAACTGAATTGGATTTTCATGAAAACAGAAACGAATTTTGAATAAAAACAGAAACGGATTTTGAATGAAAAGTAGAAACGAATTTTCATATATAAAAACTGAATTAGATTTTCATGAAAATAGAAACGGATTTTGAAGGAAAGTAGAAACGGATTTTGAATTATTGAAAGTTACCACTCAAATGTACTCCATCTTCTTCTTCCTCCTCCTCCTCTTTTTTTTCTTGCTACTGTTACTACTCATTTTTCTCCTCCTATTTATGTAATTAATAGCATTCATCCTCAAACTAATCAGAAACAAAAAAAAAAAAACAAAATCACTGATGATGGAGAGCAGCAGTGAAAGGAGTGAGGAAGAGAACGATGAAGCTTCCTTTGATACTGATACGAAACTAACGCATTTGAGATAAAAAGGGAAGGAACGAAAAATAAGGAATCTTAATTTCGAAAAAATAACTAATGTAATAAAAAGGGAGAGGCGCGTGTGAGGTTTGGACTTGATTAAACTTGATTCTTCAAATAGTTTGGTTGTGTATAATTATTCATTTGAGTATTTGTATTTAGTTGTTGCTTGCAGTTTTTTGTTTTGGTTTTTTAGCCCCGTTTCAAAGAGAAAAACTATAAAAACATAATATAAATCAGGCATATGTGATGATGACTTTACTTGGGGAAAAACTATCGGGCCAAGCAATGATCAACAACTACTAATATTTAGTCAAATCATATAAGAATTATTTGATAAAAATTTGGATGATTTAAAATATAAAAAAAAAAATTGCTAACAAGATTATTTGGGGGTAAATAAAAGGGTCCTCATGTTCCTAATGTCAATCAAAAACTTAGTCAACGCATTATTTCCTTGACCAAAACGATTACTAATTACTAATAAGGATCTTATAAATGGTTATATATTTCTAGAAGTATACATTAAATTTGAATATACATGTATACTCGACTAACATCAATGAATGGGAGGCACCCCTCTCCTTAAGAATATAAAATCAATTTGCATTATAAGGCTTGACCCTACGGATAACTGATGGGCTGACCCTGATCCACTTACAATTATGGCTTCCATGCATCCTCATCCCCTTCCATTTATATTCCCAAATCCCAACCCATTGCATTATTTAGCTACAACTCATCTTATCCATCAAATAAATTATTATCGATAATATGTTAGATATTTTTCGCAAATAAGTTACAGTTCAAAAATATAGAATTTACAAGTCAATACTGTGACACATACCTTAACATTAATTATGGTTGACAATAACTAGAGTGCTCTTTAATCTTAAGAGAGACTGAGACAATGTTCATCACTGTTAAGCATTAACTAAGTATTTAATTAGTAGTTGAATGGTAACTATCCATCAAGAGAAGGATTAAAACCAGGGTGCATGAACATCAACGGGTGAAAAAGAATCAATCGCAAACCATCACATGTCACGCATGCAGGCCTTGTTTATCTGAGAACACAGGTTAAATTATGAGAGTTGAAAATTGAAACAGAAGCCATGGTCCATGGAAGAAACGAAAGCAACCTCACAGATTGTCTGTGCCCACTAACCACTTACAAGTTATCTCATTAATGATAGTAATTATCTGCTACACTATCTATTTTTATTACTGTGACGCTCTATAATTGAACGTGGCTAGTGTGTTAAAATTATAGAATTAAAAATTAAAAAAAAAAAAAGATACGCCTTAGCCTATGTTCTTTGCCTCTTTCGCAATCTTCCATGCTTCTGCAGAACTGCATCACTGCACAATTGCACAACGTAACACAAGGAAGAGTAGTAGCAAACAGAACAAAACAATTTTTGTATTTAAATACATTGAACAAACTTCTTGAAGTTCTCACTAGATTACAACACTACACCCTGATTGAACAAAACCAGTAAATTCCTCAGGCACACTAATCTTCCTCAATTTACGGTTCTGCCCTTCCCCCATTTCACCCAAATAGAAACTATGCGCCGCGCCTTCGTATTCGGATCCACTCACCAGCGTCTTCGACCCGATCACAACCCCTCTCACCCCGACGTGGAGTCCAGGATCCGACCCGATCAAACTCAACGCTTTCCCATCTTTCGCAATCCCAAGGCACGACCTAGGGCACCGACCCGTCTCCCAAACCCCTTCTATCCGTTTCCACGTACCCGACCCGATGTCTAACACCTCAGCGGAACCTTCGAACATTCCCTGGCTCTCCGTGTCGTAGCCGCTAACCACCCAGAACTCGTCGCCTACAACCAAACCCTCACACTCGTCTCGAGCCCGGGTCATAGGGTTTAACCCGACCCATTCATCTCCTTTCGGGTCGTAAGCCCATGCCGTCTTCAACGCGTTCTTGTTCTCGTCGTGCCCGCCAGCGACGTAAACCCTACCTTTCCCCGAACCGATTGCAAAGAACGATCTCTTCTCCGGCATGTCCTTCCCGCGCCGCCACCGTCCGGTACGGAAGTCGTAGACGAAAACCGCGGTGACGGGATCGTAGCTTTTCGGGTCCCACCCGCCCATGAGAACCAGCCTCCCCTCGCAGCTCGCCACCTGGCAGAACAGGGGCAACCCGATCGGGTATTCGGGCACAGGGTCGACCCGATCCCATGACATACTCTCCGGGTCGAACACAGTGATGTCATAGCTTGGCGAACCAGAAACGGGTGGCTTCTTCCCCTCTTCGTCATGGGCGTGGTTCTCACGCGCTTGGACAAGGCATGCGAGGGTGCGCGCGTGGCCAGTTTTGTTGCGATGGTTGTAGAAGGCGTCGCTGTGGATGAGGAAACGCCACTGGCGGCAGACTCGGAGGGCGACTCGGTGTGCTGAGTGTGGCAAGCGAGTCAGACAGTCGATACCGAGTTCACTCGGTAGACCGGGGATTAACTCAGTGAACTCGTGTATCTGCATTGTTATCAGTTATCTTATCACTTGTTGTGAGTGATGAGTGAAGAGCGTGCGTTTTGGTGTTTAAATTTTTGTGTGTGTAATAAAAAAGAAGGGAGTGATGAGTTTGAAGCATTTATAGAAACCGTCGCCGTTGGATAGTTTTTGCAGCTCGTATTTGCTCCCATAGATTGCCACGTGTATCTCTTTTTCCCACTAAAAATATCACACTTCCATGCGCCTCATCTTGGATTCTTCATTCTTCTTGTTTTTTTTTTTTTTCTGTTTTCTTTTTCTCTCCTAAATTGTTTCTGCTTCTTTACTGTTTTTTCCCCACCCAAAGAATTTGATTCCCGGATAAGGAAATAAATAAATAACTATAATCATTATTCATGTACGTATAGGCGTGATTAACGAGGAAATAAATTATTCGTGAAAAAAAAACTATGCTATTTAAAAAATCACTACTCTATAGTGTGACGACCTTGACACTCCAACGCTACCGTGCCGACACTTGAACTTACTCAACCTCTTGAGCAAGATCAAGTCAGCCTAACCCTCAATATTAGCACTAAAGCTAAGAATATAAGAGAACACAAGAGATAAAAGCGTTTGTGGAAACCACTTTACTTATACAAGTGTTTTGTACAAATGACTCATACACTCAAACTCCAAACTCTCACCCCTATTTATACTAATCCACCTCCCTAATGGACGGCTAAGATTAAATTTAATCAACGGTCCAGATCGACTGTCCATAACCTTCATTACAAATATCTAACCTACCACATTTCTCCAAACACTTCTAGATTATTCTACTACACTCATTATTCTTCTTCATATATCTATACTCCTCTAGAATACTCTATGACCTTCTAGGACATTCTAGGGTCTTCTAGGACCTTCCGGGACATTCTAGAACATTCCGAAAATATCTAGAGCATTCTCAAATACACCAGAATACTATTTAAACACCGTTAAAAGTAACTTTCTAAAATTTACCGTAATAATAGGCTATAGTAATTTCTACAGAAGTATATATAAATACGTAATAATTAATTTTATTGTTGAATTTTTAATATCAACGAGCACTTTTGAAGCTTTTGTATTATCATGGTGTCATGTGAATTAAATCCTTTTAGAATTAAAATGTGAATGTCTTTTTATAAAAAAAATAAAAGGTTTCGCTATCCACACATCTTTTTATAAATATTAAATTGACACACGTATTTTTATACGGTGATTGAGACATTAATTACTTTTTCTTTTGTGGTCTGTCTATAATAATTATATTTTATACGGATATAAAGGTGATATTTGATAAAAGAATTTGTGAATAACATTATTCAAAAATAAATTTTAATGTTTATCAAGTGAAGCAAATAGTCAGTAATTAAAGGTTTAATTATCCTGCTAGTTTCTATAGTTTCACCAAATTTTTAATTAGGTCCGTATATTTTTTTTCCTTTCAATTGAGTTCCCATATCATTTTTAAATTTGTAATTAGTCCCTATTAACAATAAGTGTGAAAGAAAACATTTATTAAATGTGGATTTTCTATTATTCTCGTACCTTGCACTTTATATAAGGCTTATATTCTCCTAGATATATTTTTTATTTATCTTTTTATCAATATTCCTTGAAAATATTCTCAATTTGCATGAATTAAAGTCGCATATATTTAGGAAACTTAAAACATGTTCAAAAAGAGGGAAAATATTTATTTTATTATTTTAAAATATAGAGAAATATCATATTTAACGAGTTAGTCATTAGTTTTTGTGATATTTTCAATTTAGAGATGAAATCTTTTGTTAATTCTAACATTTTTGTTATGACAGGACCTAATTATAAAATTTTAAACAAGATAAGACTTAATTGAAAGAAAAAAAAATATAAAGACCTAATTAAAAATTTTATAAAATTATAAGAATTTATGAATTAATTTAACCGTAATTAAACTATCGACAAGAATGCATAATACGATAAACATATTGCAGTTAGCAGGATAATCTATTCATATAACTATAAGGAAGGAGCAATTTTGAAGTAAAAAACTATTCCAAAGACATATCAGATTATCAGCTAAATCAAAATTTAACCGAAACGCCATGCAAATTAAATTATTAAACTGCTATGATTTAAAAATTTAAGATGTACACTGTATCCCTGGCCCGTAGGCCTTATGTACGAATGGAATTGATTCAATGTTGATGTAATCTGCCTTTTTGCTTATTGTCACGTTTTAAAACCGTGGCTATAGATATAAAAAATTGTGATTTTTTATTCATGGTCATTGTTTTTAGCAAATGTTGTAGTCTCATTTAGCTAATTATACTATACATATTAATTTTATATAAAAATAAACATAATGTTGGCATATGTATTATATTAAATATGTTGACGATGTTATTATTGTTGAGAAAAATATTAGAAAATAATTTTTATATATTTTCTTTCTTTCAATATATAATTACATAGGTATATAAGAACTCAATATTATTCGTATAAATTTATCCACTATGTGTCCCTTCTATTGTTACTGTGAGTAGCTAGCATCTAACAACTGCGATATTGTTATTTGGGTTATGTTTACACACTAAAATCAGTTTATAATTATATATTATAAAATATAAAATATATATTAAAAAAATAAAATTATACATATAAATATATGATAATTAATTTTAGTGTGCAAATAAAATTTTTATTTTTATTTTTATCTTTGTAATATTTCGACAAATATAATTTTTTTTCTTATATTGTATCATGAAGTTGTAAAAGAAAAAAAAGTGATACTGTCAAAATAAGAGTGAAACATTGATTAATTATTCTAAATTATATTTTAATATGATATAAAAAAATTAATTTGATATACTGTTAAAATAAAATAATTTTAAACATTTATTTAATTATATAATGTCAAATCAATAAAAAAATTAAATTTTATATTGATCACATGAATAGTTCTAAGAAAAAAAATATGAGTCGATTATCCTATAAATATATTAAAATTAAATTTATCAAAAAATATAATGAAGATGAGAAATTATTTTGTTACACATACTTATACATAATTAGTAAGAGAAAGTTTATTATGACCAATGCTACACGGCCAGTAGAATTTTTTATTTTTGGCCAGTAATTAACCATCAGCGTTAGTTAAAAACATAAAATTTGAGTTACTGTTGGCTAAAATTAATTAAAATTGCTGGCCACCTAATTTTTCTCGTTTATTATATATTAAAAATTAGCTACTCATTGTCTATAGAAATATATATTTGTTATTTTATAAAAATATTAGTATATTTTTGTAATCAATTTGATTATTTTTCTGTTTTAAATTTGGCTATTTTATTATGATAAATTTAATTATTCTAATACTTAATTATTTAATTTAAAATACATAAATTAATATATAAATATATAAATATGAAATACACAATTTAATTATCGACTTTTAGTTTGAATATAATATTTTTTAATAACTAAAAGTTGTTCAAAAAAATTGATTAACAAATGTTATTCACATTTTTTTTTACGGACATTACTTTTATATCCGTATAAAAATATAAATATTATAGGTGGATTATAAAAAATAAAAAATAATTAAAATATTAATAATGTATTTTATATAAATGTCAAATTGGTTTCATCAAAATGGGTCATGGATAGCAAAAAGTTAACTAAATTTTTTTGACGGTTTTATTTTTACCGCCCTCGAAAAAAAAAAACCAAAAATCTAAGACTGGAAAATGGATAAGGGTTGCACCGTTGCATACGTGTGCGAGAAAGATGCATGAAGACCTCACACGTGGCAGATGACATAAAGAACAAATTCGTTTTTTTTTTTTTTTAATTTGAATACCAATTGATTATTATAGTTATAACAATGCTACGAAACCAACGTTAGAGAGCTCATTAGCGAGTAATGCTATGAATCAATAGGGAGCCGATGAGTGTAATTAGAGAAATAGTGGATAGTAAAATGGTAGAAAGAAAATAAGAAAAAATGATATTGACTTCCTAATATTGGCTCCCAAGATTTTCTCTATATGAATTATCATCCGTAACTTATATATATGATTAAATTATCATCTAAAATTTATATGAGTTATCATCAGTAACTTATATTGGCTTTCTATTGGTTATAATTTGTTGGCTCCCTAGTCTTTTCTTATAGTTAACATTTTTTTGTTAAAAAAAACTAAAAAATCAATATGACAAATAGAAATCAATACATATTATATATAAATTACAAATGATAATTTATAAATTTTGGATTATAATTTAATTATTAATTTTTTTTAATAATTTTTTAATGTTGATTCTATACATTGTTTAGTGTATATATGTGAAGAGACCCACAAATACTAATAGAAAATTTGAACAATATATGGATTTGAATCGATTGATTAAAGTTTTAAATTAAAACTTTCTATCTATCTTACTAATATAAACTAATATGAAATACAAAGAGAGAGCATAGATGGATTAAGATGAAAGAGAATAATATGGAGAAGGGGAAAATAGCATTTGCATTTGGGTGAGCGATATTGTAGGATTGGCTAATTAGTCACATACAGCTAAAGAATGAGAATAATGCATCCATATTATTTGGCGAATACTTATACAAAAATATCTTATATGTAAAAAATATATTTAAAACATTAAATAAATTAACATATTAGATCAAATATATTTAATAGTAAGTACTCAATTGAATTTTTAATAATTTATAATTTGGATCTGGTGTTTCTAATAATTATAAAATTTCAAATTAATTTATGAAAAAAAAAAATTAACAAATCGATCTTTTATAATAAATTGTCAAATAATAGTCATATTGATGTATTATTTTATGTATGATGTATTTATATATTATTTGACACTATTATTTAACACATCAAATATGAACCAATTCAGCACTATAACTATTTTTTAATAACCTACTACAAATTTCAGTTTATTAAGTTTTCCATTTCGCCAAAAACTAATTTGAAGTTTTATCATCATTAAGAAACACTAAGTGGTTAGAAACCGAATGGACTAAATTATGCGTAAATTCCAAATATAATGTTCAGGTGACATGAAGATATCTCGAGTATCCCCTTTTATTTGTAATCTAATATAGTTATTGGTTTGGCAGTTAACCACGTCCTCTAATCTAAGTGATAAGTGGTTTGGATTGCTTAAATATCTAATCTCGAGCCTAATATGACGTGAAGAACTAGTCTATGGATCTGCCTTAAAAAAATATCGTTATTGGTTTGAGAGATGTTATTGTAATAAATATTTTGCTTCTTCGTAGAAAGTGACCTTATACAAGAACGTGAGGTGCGATATAATGCAAATGAGTCCTTACTAGCTAATTCCAATCCCAATTTCACGCATTTTGCACGTGCTTTGTCTCTTCATTCCATCAAATTATATATATTACTTCATATGTCTACCCGACATTCTTAATTCTTAAACTTTTATCTTTCCATGTTTAGATGGGGATTGAAGATTTTCGATCAATATTAAGGGTGTACACTATGGAAAATTTCCACCTTTTTAAGTAATCCTCAAATGTTGGGATTTTTAACTTAAGGACAATTTTTCTTTTTTTAACTTTTTACTAACAAATATTTTAGGACAATTGTCAAAAATACATAGGTAAAATTTTTAGAAAAGAACACGAGATATTGAAATTTTGAACTGTTATTTTTCCATAAAAAGTTTCAAATGATTTTAAGCCACCAGTTAGAAAAAGAATTCAAGAGTTTATATACGGAATGTTTTTATTAAATATTAAAATTATTAATATTATATAATTATTTATTTTTCTTAATTCCTTGAAGGGTATCTTTAAAATACTCGTTATGGATTTTTCCATGAAATCTTATATAAATAATATATATATATATATATATATAACCTATTGTAGTCCAATTAAGTAGCCAACTAGAAAAGATACATGCATGTGAATCTTGAAGCATCCATGTAATTTTCCAAGGTGGTGGTTTATTACTAATTTTAGTATGTGAGATCCAAGACGTCTATTTGGTAGTTAATAATCTATTAGAGAGTTAACAATAGAGAGTTATTTAACAAGTAATCCCCAACTCGTAGCTAAAAAATGGCTGAAGTTAAGATTTAACTCTTAAAATAACGTTTATGATGGGGTACATATTTCAGTTTTCATCTAATAGTATTTTTTCCCCACCAGTAAATCAGTAATGGTTTATATTGTAAACCATTCTTTCTTTTTAACAGTGGAAAATTGCTTTCAATGATCCTAAAATCCTGTTACTTTTCAAATGTGTGTTGAAAACATTATGTATTTATGTTTTTATTAGTTTCGGTTTAAAAATTAAAATGTCATTTTCCATATCCAATGACCAGAAGTGGATTTCAGGGACCATAATATGAAGAGTACGAAAAGAAGAAAAATTAATCATTGGATTATTTGTGGGTTTAAATGTTGAACAAGACATTCAATTATTTTGAACCATAAGATTTATTTTTTCTTTATTCTATTCATCATTTTTCAAGCAAGCACCTAAAATTAAAATGTTCTATTACATTTAGGCTGGGTTTGGTAAAGCTTTTCGGAGGGGTGCTTGTGCACAAACATCTTATTTTATGTTTGGTAAACTAAAAAGACAACATAGCTTTTAAAAGATGACTTGTACTTATCAAAATTAAAAAGTCTAATATAATTTTATTTAATAACAAATATCCGCATTTATTGTTACATTTATATCTATTATGATAATTTTAAATTTTTAAAATCATTTTACCAAACATAATTGTTGTTTCTTGTGCTTATTAAAAAATCAATTTTATTTGATTTTACCAAACGTATGTGTTACGACTTTAAAAAAACTTTTTTTAAAAGACAACTTTCATAAGCTACTTTTGAAAAGTAAAAGCTTTATTAAACTCACCGTTAACACAATATGAATAGAGTATAGTATAGTGATAGTTAGCGAGACATTCAATACCTTGATGAGCTAGTAATTTTTGAATCTGCAATCATCCCTTAGGCATGTTCAGAAAATTTTTTTTCTCCTTTTTCTTTTCTAATATATTTAAGAAAGTTTAAAGACCAACATTAGCTACTACATGAGTACATGACATATGATTTTGGTATATTTTCTGTGGGCTAATAAGCTACGGTGCTTCAATTATTATTCTATGGTCGTTACTTCTCCTTTTATTTGGTTTTTCTTTTTTTCCTTTAATCTTTAAGAGAAGTTTCTCTTTGTTATTGTATACAAATAATATTATAAAATTATTCGGTATGTCGCGAAAATCGCGAGTAGACCAATATTTCAGCACTTTTATCCGTTAATCTTATTGATTTTAATTATAAAATTATAAAATTAATATATAGTTAAAATCAATCATTAAAAACGTTGAAATACCGCGATATACCGCAGTTCCAATAATATTATCCTATCTTAATTATATCGCATAATTAATATGTGTGTATCTATTAGTTGTGCTTGTGCTCGAAAATTGTTACTATTTTCTCTTCATCTATTTGCGGTTTGCCACCGTCCCTGTCAACTTCTCAACATTTTTAAGTCATTTTTGGGAATGCTCGTGGATTGATTTTTCAATATGTCTGAACCACAGGGAACATAATTCATCTAATAATTGTCCCATATGGTCGTTTCTTGCCCAATCCAAACCTAACTGCATTTTTAAATATATACACTTCTTTGGATTTAGGTAAAACTGTAAAAGTATCTTTTTTTAATAGGAAACGAAATTTATTTTCAAAATTGAATTAGATTAATGATTAAAATAGTCTTGAAAAATCATACAAGAAGAATCAATTTAATCCTCAAAAAGGAGACATGAAGATATCTCGAGTATGGAGTATCCCTTTTTATTTGTCATCTAATATAGTTATTGGTTCGAGAGATGTTATTTTAATAAATATTTTTCTTCTCCGCAGAAAAAGCACCAAAATAGAAAATTTAATCCTAAAAACATTTAGATCTCAAATTAGTTAATTATTTTATGATACGTGATATTAATTAATTGTATCATGTCACATAACAGTTAAAGAAATAAACTAATTAACATAATAACCAAGTTCATTTATGATTGTATTGTTTAGAAACTAATGTGAGACGTCTAATACTTTAAGATTAAATTTTTTGTGTGTCTACTTTAGAGATTAAATTGATTCTCGCATAATGTTTACGAAAATATTTTAAATAAAATAATATTATTCACCTACATTTTTAGTAGATATTAATTTTATATTAGTTAATCTCATTTCTTTATCTCTTTTCTTTTCTCTTTTTCAACTTCATTATTTTTCTAATTAAATTTATTGACTTTTTAGTGACTCCCTAACAATAATTTTATAATACTATTGATATAAAAAAATAAATTCTAAAAGGTAAAAGATAATTAATATATCAATAATCATATATTATATGAATATTAATTTAATTTTATATCTATTGAAAGAGTATATAAACAGCGAAACCGTTTTGAATATTAGTCCTCTGAGAATCATTGCAAGAGACCCATGAATATCCGTAATCCATAATTATTAATTTATTATTGTTAGCATGGGCGACAAAATGGGACCAAACATTCCAGCTGGCTCACACAATTTATCAATTTTAAATGTTAATGGGTTAACACCTGACCATGCTATTTATTTATTTGTCCATTTTCAACTCTATTATTATTATTATTATTATTAATAATGTTAGTATACATAAAATTAGCTATTAAATTGATTATCAGTATATAATATAATAATAATTAATTTTAGTGTATAAATAAAATTATTATATTATTATTAATTATTGTAAGAAATTTTTTTATGGATATTAAAATTGAGTAAAGAATAAAGATTATAACTATTTTTTTTAAGTACATACTTTTTATTTTTCTATTATAAAATTAGCAATTTTTACTTTTCATATTTTAAAAGGTGTTCACAGTAGTATAATTTTTTACAATCCCATTTTCGAGATCGATTTATCGTAAAATCCCCACCACTCACAAGCAATAATTATTCACACTTTTCCCTCTCCCAATCTGGAACCACTCTTGGTCGATTACATGAGATAAACCTCGAATCAAGATCTCTTATAAGAGTTAAATATCAGAATGGTCTCTCAAATTTGAGGTTTTGAACAAAATGGCCTCCCAAGTTTATTTATTATCAATTTGGCACCCACTTTTGTACTCGTGGATCCTGTTAGCACTTCCGTCCACTTCCGTCATTTTTCTGCTGACATGGCCGTTAAGTTGGACACGCTGGCTGCCATGTTGTCTGACGCTTGCCTTGTTGGATATCTGATCGTTACTTGAGGTGGCAAGCTCTAGTTTTTTGTATCAATTTCGCCCCTGAGTGGTTTCAAATACATGAAACCCTAATTCCTAAATTCCATTGTTCCCAAATTTCATTGTTCCCGTCTTCTTAAGGTTACTGTGTTGTGGAGTTGCTGCAGAGGATGCATGCGAACAATAGCCAAGGTTCTGGCTGCAGCTCGTGGTCAAGGAGCTAGAGTTCGTGGGCAAGGACACCATCTCGTGGAAGAGCATCAAAGGTTTCTCAATGGTGTGGTTGTGGGTTGCGCCCAGTCTTGAAGTGGTCGGGCACTAAACTCAACCCCGACAGACCCTTCTACGGCTGCCCAAAATATAATGTAAGTGGTACTCATTTTTCTCCATTTCATTACATGTGATGATTGTGAAGCATTGACTGTTATCTTCATTGCAGACCTCTGGGCAAAGATGGTGTGGTTTCTTTGTTTGGGCAGATGGTGAAGAAGACGAAGGCACTAAAGGGAGGGCTTATTGTGAGACCAAAGTAGACCCATTGAAGATTAATTTACGGTGTAGGGTAAACAAACTCGAGGATGAGCTTAGGGTTCTAAAATGTTAGGTTTTATGGTTGAGCTTTGTCATGATGGTGGTGCTGTTTGGAATTGTAGGGAATTGTTTAGGGTTAGGCAAGTAATTTGTTGATGTGCCTGGTTTCTGTTGATGTAATGAAAATTCTAAATTTACAAATGATATCTGATTTGGCTTTTATTTTGGAACATATATTTGTGTTGCTGTAATGAGAATTAAAAACTGTCAATGACTTGAACTTAAATTTCTGAACATGAAATCTAGAATATAAGTGATAACAACAAAGTAATGAAGCACAAATTTTATATAAATAATCATAATCAGTGATGTCTATAGTTGCATCATTACACTTTGAAAGAAAAGCAACAAAACGGCACATATGCCAGTTGCATCATTACACTTTAAAAGAAAAGCAACAAAAGGGCACATAGGCCAGAATGTATCAAACTGGAGCACATAAGCAAAACAGTGGTGCCAAATTCATGTCTAAAGTTGCAAAACAACAAATTTACAGCAACAAAAGAGAAATTCAAAACATATTTTCTTCCTAGGTCGTTTGAATCCTGGAGTGGGGATTAGCTTGATGATTTCAGACATCCTTCTTGCTATCCCTAAACTTGCTCCTTGCAAAGGGTCCATGCTAGGCTTGTTTGTGGTTGGGTGGCTCTCCTCTTCAATGGGAGCTTGTCTGGTCTTGTGCCCCTCCCATCAACTTCAAGAGATGGCTGATGCATAGTGAAAATATTAATTCAGAACCACAATTCAGATCGGTTAACAAGTTTATAAATTATTAAACAATTCTCAAGTGGTTACCTCTTCCTCAGTATTCATGGGCTGTTCAAAATTGGGCTTGGTTAGCTCAACTTGGGTGGCAGCAGCAGCAACTGGCTCAGATCCACCAACCTCATTTTGATCATTCCGATTGGATCATTCTCCTTTTTTAGCTGCAGCAGCAGCAGCTATAGCAGCACATTCAACATCGTCATTCTTCCTATGTAGGCAGCTCCTTTTGGTATGACCTTTTTTACCACAATAGGCATAGGTAAACTCCCTATATTTCTGAGTCATCTTGGTCTGGTCTTTCTGTTTTTTTGTCCCTGAAGGTCCCTCATCTTTGTCCTTTCTTCTCTTTTTCTGTAAGCAGCCAGGCTTCCTCTTAACTGGTGGTGCAAGTGGCCTGTTGAACTGAGACTTCTCCCATAATGGTTCACCAGGTATTGGGTACATTGCAAGGCGATATGTGGCTCTATACTTTTCCATAGTCAGCCATTCATGACAGTAGTCTTCGGGCATCTTGCCAAGATGTACCAAAGCTGCACATGCATGTACACAAGGCATGCCTAAAAAGAAAAAATTGTTAGTCCAGATTAAATCAACCTAAGCAAAATAAAGTAGTTCATTGAGTTAAAAACTTATAAGAATCTGTGACTGTTACCTGATATCTGCCAGAATCTACAAACACAGACCTTCTTCCCCAAATCAACAGGCATATTAATAGGATCCCCTCTAACTTGCCACCTCTCAAATGGATCATCTCCAGCCCAGTGAACTTGGTAATGATGGGCCCCGGCCTTAATTTTCTGCAACCGACTGTGCTGGATTGGAGGCAACTTCCCTTGATGATTGGCCAGTGACGCGCCTGCTCGGGCGGAGACTTTCGTTCGTTGTAGTTCTGAAAGTCCCTTATCCCTTGCGGACTGCGTCTGGAACGTTTTAAAAAGGTGTCACATGGTGCAACCAAAATACCGAGTAGGACTCGGGTCGTTCTGTTCAGGAAGCAAAAGGGAAAGTCTATTTTTTATTGGGGTTGGTTGCAGTTGAAATTGATTGAAAGTAGTTCGCAGGTTGAAAGCAGTTAAAAGCAGTAAATAAGCAGTATAAGGGCAGTAAATAAGCTGATAATAAAAGGAGTGTCCCGGCTATGAGTTAAAATACGGTGCATCACTGTCATTGCTGCTGTGTCCCAGATCGATTAGACACCCCCTAAGAGGAACCTCTGCTATATCCGAAACTCACTAGCTGTGTGGCACATGAACCCACCATTCCGGGTTCAACTCACATTTGGAGCAGGTGTTGCTTGGAGTTCGTGTCTCAGCCCCCGGCTCCCAAGAGTAACCCACTGTCATCGGTACAATCCTGCTGTCACCAGGACCTCTTGCGCGTTAGCGATATATGGAGCCTCTGACCTATGCCCAGAGCTGACAAACTCTATAGGATCCCCGCTGTCACCGGGTCGGACCTGCTGTCACCAGGTTCCCAAGCACTTGTGCCATGCTGCCGTGGCGAACCTCGTACGGT